>CM038229.1:14435046-14830258 GCA_021442155.1 Cymbidium sinense | reverse complement strand
CTATAGGGCTAGGTCTTATGGTTATGGCTAGGGTTTTAAAAAAATCACAAACCAAAGTATTTTTTTTTTTTAGTATCTTTTATTCTTTATTTATTTTATTTTTATTTATTTTAGTTTGTTTTTATTTTATTTAATTTATTTTAGGTTTTATTTATTTTTTTTATTTAGTTTTTTAGTTTAGTTTTATTTTATTTTATTTTTAGGTTTAGTTTTTTTTATTTTTTGGTTTATCTTATGTTTTATTTTATTTTTAGGTTTATTTTTTTATTTATTTTAGTTTCTTTTTAGGTTTTTTTTTTTTTAGTTTAGGTTTAGTTTATTTTAGTTTATTTTATTTTATTTAGTTTAGGGTTTAGTTTTATTTATTTTAGTTTATTTATTTTAGTTTAGTTTTTTGTTTATTTTATTTTGTTTATTTTAGGTTTAGGTTCTTTTTTTTAGTTTAGGTTTAGGTTTTATTTATTATTTATTTTTAGGTTTAGGTTTTATTTAGTTTTTATTTTATTTATGGTTTTGTGCCACCATCCTTCAAGATCTTTGATGGTAGTGGGAACCCACGATAACACATTACACACTTTAGAGCCTGTCAAGAACACTGGCGAACGCACTCTTCTTTTCATTAGTCTTAGGTTGCATTTGATTATACCGAATGCCTAACATGAAGACTTTTAAGTTGGAGCACTTCATCAAGATGTTTGAGCTCAATAGAGGGTGATAAAGCACCTCATTGTAGAGAAATAGAAACTCAATGATTTTGTTGACATTCTCGTGTGGCAACTTGTGCATGAAATGCGAACCACATCAATCATGAATTGAGATTCTTCTCAAAATATCCATCCATTTTCATGCTTAAGGGCTTTACCATCAAAACATTCGAGAAATTAAACAAGGCTATTTACAAGAGGAAGCAAATGCTTGTCCTTTCCCACCAATCATCTAGCCCAAGCAGAAGGTGTTTGAGAAGAAGCTAGTTGTGATAATGGACAGAGGGAAGCAGCCAAAGTTTAGTATGAGAGACTACAAGCTCAACAACCTCTTTTGTCACCTCCTCTTCCACCACCTCGCCATCATACCCACCACCACAATGACCATTTCCACCACCTCACTACCCGAAGGGTATTCATATCCATCTAGCTACTTTCCACATACTCTGTCGATAGATTGAATAAGTCATATTCATTCAAGAGGGAGGTAGTTAGAAAATCTTTAAGAATCTCTTAAAGAAACATGACTTTCAATTACCAAAGCCTAAGAGGCGAGGAAGTGGGCAAGAGTGATGATCCTAGCTATTGCCCTACCACCGCATGTTAGGCCATGTCTTAGATTGTATCACTTTTAAGGACTAACTTGAGAGCAGCTACAAGTTGAGAGCCATAGTTATCCCTAAGGAATACTTATTAGAATAACCATCCAGTTAGAGTCTCCTGGGATACTTACATCCTCTTAAGACCAAAGAAGGTTAGATATCTCCTATCCCAACCTCTAAGAAGATCATTTCTAAGATCAAGAAGTTTCCTTGCAGTGCATTAAGTAGCTCAAACCTCCAACACCAAGGAAGGTTTGCTAGTTGTAAAAGACAACTCGAGAGGGTGATAGCCCACAGTAACAAGAGCTCACCATACTTACCCAGATAGTCCAAAGAGCATACCCACCATCCAGTCCAAGATCTCCACCATCAGTTTACCACCCTCTTCACAGATTGTACAAATAAGGCACTAAATTTACTCCTTTTACTTTACTTGATTTCTATCATGTACCTCCACCCAAAAAAAAAATTAATGAAGAAAGTTGATTCTACTTATATATCTACTATACTCTGATTTTATTCCTATTGAAAGCTTTTGAGTCTAAAAAAAAATAATATTCAGTCTTTCCTTTTGATCGAATTATCATCTCTAAATCAATCGTTCACCTTGAGATTGACTTGGAGTCAACGAGAGGATCCCATAAGAGAAGCTATACCTGATGAGAAGGTAGAACTTTCCACAAGCTCATCATTCCAAGAAGTCACCAAGTCAACCCACGCAGTGGAAAAGTTCTACCTCCTGGTAGCACCGTGATAAGGGTAAGCAAGTCATGACAGTATAACCCTCCATAGGATGCTCCACCCATGGATATGCTTATGGAGGACCAAGCTAGAGTTGATTATAATGTCCCAGCTCACCTTAGAAAGTTTTAAAAGTTAAGCATATACACCTCTTATCCAAAGAGATGAGGGAATCTCTAATCAAGGCCTTACTTTGAGATATGCTTAGCTCAACCACGCTACTAAAGAGGAGGCATGCCACTTGAAGGACATCTTAGAGTTACATTCTGATGAAGACTTACTCCGATGATCGAGCAAACTACCTTTTATATTACAGTGGATGTTGCATACATGCTATAAGTTTTTGACCATCTCAACATTATGAGTCTAAGAACCCTTGCCTACTTGAGGATCAACATCTCCAAACTCCAAAAAAAAAGGATGATGTTGAGAGGATTCAATGAACAAGGAGAGGGCCTTATTGTGTTTATTTTGGATGTATGGGACACCACACAAATCATGGGGTACTTTTGAGGTGATGAGTATAACATGAGGTATGATGTACTATCTCAAAGATATAGGCATCACCCTATAATGGACCTAATCAATAATAAGGACTCCTAAGGCATGGGCCTTCAAATGTACTAGATTTCTCCTACTTTACATGGATGAATAAAGTAGGTTTATATTAAACCAGCCCCTATGGAGGCAAGCCTCCATAGTTAATTACATCTTAGAAATGAAATTTCTAAGAATACTGATTAAAGTAAACAATTATCATCTCCAAAGATTTCAAGGTTAGACTATCAAAAGATTGTTGTATTTGGAAAATCAATCAAAAGTTCAAGGAGAAGACTTATTTTTAAATCCAAATGAAATAAGTAGAAATGCTCATGATACTAGAAGCCTAGTGAGCATTCCAATCTATCCTATGGTTGGCTTTATAATTTTGAAGTTGAGGAGATTTATATGTTTTGAGTTGAAATTTAATTAGATTACTAGCTTTATAATCCACCAACATAAGGTTGTGGGAATGCCTAAGAGGTGAGGATTTATGCTAGTCATAAAGGAAATAGCTACCGATCCTAAATCTAGGGAGCTTTAGTATGAGCTAAAGCATGACTAAATCTAAGTGACAGGACATAAGGGTTTACCTCCACAAGAGAGAATAAATTGTCCAACTTCGACTTATAACCTGAGTCCAAATAACTCCTCCTATGATTTTAAAACCATGTAGTCCTCTTATGAATTGCAAGATAGCTAGGGTAGTTATTTAATTAGAAAGAGACTAAAGTCCTAAACACACCAGACTAGAGCATGAGTGATAAGCATATGACTTAATCTATAGATGCAAAATCTTTTCAAATTTTATTTTATTTTAGACACATCATTTTGATAGAGGTTTTAGGATTTCTTATGCCTAAATGCATGATGAAATAGGTTATGGGTCAAATTAGCTAGAAGAAGGTGTTCTCCACAAGGGATGCCCCTCACAAAAGCATTTCTTTATCGTGCAAGGATGGAGAATATTCATGTTAAAGAGAGAAACAATATGCATGTGTGATGTGAAACATACAACCATACATCTAAGGGGTTGCTAAATCTTTTAGTTATCTTATTTATATCTTAGGCTTTACGATGAGGTTATGAGTTGTTTAAAATTTAATTATGAGTGATTATTTTGGGTAGAAAAGTTATTTTTATCCTAAGACCCTAATCGTATCCAAGCCACACATTAAAGCATCAATCATTTAAGAAACTATGAAAAGCCAATCATCCTAATGCACAATTTAAACATAACATCAAACAATTATATAAACTATCATAAAAGAATAAAAGATGTACGCATAACCCAAAGAGAGAAAAGATGACGAGCTCTACCCTTATACAACATGGAATATGAAAGAATAATTATAATTGTATTAAATGCTATGGGGTCTTCTTTCTTCATATCTCCATTTTGATTTGGTTCCTTCTTTGATTGTTTGCTGCATCATGGCACCCGTGACAAAACCTTCGCCACTCATCCTAATCCCCATAGCACTAATCCTAATTCCTATTGTAAAAATTATATGGGGAAAAGTAAATCTAACTTCACCAGTAAAATAGAGGTTAGCTAAATATACATATAATCCCAAGCAGTTGTATTTATAATTTGGACTTAGCACCCTACACATGGGTAACTAAGCCCACTGTAACTTGGATTATGCTTAAGGATTTAAGCAACGCAAAAAAAGAGCAATTCACATTTATTTTAAGCATCCCTTAAGCATAATCCTAGATTAAATAATATTGGCCTGATCATTTCACAAAGCATACACCCTAACATCCAATCTAAAATAATACATCATAAAACAAAACATACATCATCATACCCCCTAACTTAGAGCAAGAAGTGGTAACTTAATTCTAATGTGTGTATTAAGGCTTGTGTGGTAAGTCTTGTTATGCATTAGTGTTGTATTTTCTAAGTGTAGAAGGATTCAATTTAACATGAAAGGTTGATTTCACTTGAAGTAGTTTAATTGATTTGAGAATTTTAATTTGTGTTTTCTTTAGTTTCATTTGATTACACTTAGCAACTAAGTGTTATAAAAGAGGAAAAAAGGATTGCCCTCTTCATCCCTACCTTAAGTCACTTTCTAAAGTATATTAATTTGATTTAGTTCTCTTTAGTGAATGGCTTATTAAATGATTTAATTAATCCTATGTTTAGGTTCACTTTAAATAATCCTATTCAAAATGAAAGGCATCTTAAGATTAATTTAATTGAATTACTACCACATGACATATATTAAATCATTCCTTTCCATCACATGTAACATGCATATGATTTAATCCTAAGTGTATCTATACATGCAACATATTTTAGCACACTTAAATGATGAATGTATGTGTATGTTTAGAATTTATTTTTTTATTTGATTGAATTATTTAAACATATTAATTTAAAATTTATCCAAATTCTTATACAAAAGGACATAAGAATGAAATTAAATAGGCATGTGTTGTTTTAAACTAGATGAGGTAATCAAATGACCTCCTTGAGCTAGCTAAAGCCTCATTCTCGATGTCTAGACTATATACCCATTTGCATTCAAACATATGTAAATTTATACAAGAACATAGGAAGTAAGCTCCAAATCATATGGCTAATTAATTCAACCACTTAGTCAATTATGAATGCATGCAATTTTAATGTAAAATGGGATTTTCATTCACTAATCACATATACATATACATGTACAAAGATATAAGAAAGTATGTGTCATTGTTAAACGTGGAAGTGAGGTAATCAAATGACCTCCTTGGGGTTAACTAACTAAAGCCTCATATTCTGGATGTCTAGACTATATACTTACTTTTCTTGGACACACATAGACGTATACATAAATAAGAGAAAGAAAACCATGCAAAGATTGTATATTTTTTATTGAATTATTTGTATATATGAATTAAAACTCTATCAAAATTCTGATGTTGAAATACATAAGAATGAAATCAAATGGGTATGTGCCATTATTAAACCAGGGGAAGTAAAGTAATCAAATGACCTCCTTGGGCTAGCTAAAGCCTCATGTTCCTGGATGTCCACTATATACCCATTACCATTCAATCTTATATAAATCAACACATGAATAGAGGAAAGAGAACTCAACATTCATACACTTATAAGCACATGCATTTCTTATGTATTTATAACTAGCATCATAACACATATTATTATTCATTTATAAGCTTTTGAAAAATACATTTGATTTAATAGTGATAATAGCATATATTAAATTAAATCAACACATGCAAGCTTACATAAAGGAAATCCATTTTATTTTACTTGATTTTGAAAAGATGGATGCATGAATTCAAATGACATACCAAATTTAACATGATTGGAAAGAGGACAATCAAATATAAGCATGTGATTCATTCAACAAAACTAGTTCTTAAAGACAATCAAATCAAATAAGATTATTTAAAGCAAACCAAAGCTTCTTTATTAATTAAGTTTTAAATTTGAATTGATTTAAATAGGAGAATAGAAATCATCACTTGCTATTTTAAACCCATTCCCACATTAGTGATTTGATTTAATTTAAGGAAATGTAATTAAGTTGATTTTATGAGTTAATTAAGTTGAATCCTTAATTAGATGAATTAATTACTCTTACCTATGTCCCTAAAGTAATTAACTAAATAATTATGAGCCAACATGATATGCATGGAAAATAAACTTGCAATGATCCTAGGAAATAAAAGGGGCATAATGCAATTGGCTCATGATTAATAGTTAATTAGATTAAGGACTTAATTAATTCTTATGGTTTTCCCACACATGTGGACTAACCATAATTTCATTAAACCCTTTTAGATTATTAAACACCCAAAGATCTACCCCATGATTTAATTAAGGTTGATGTGATTATGATTTCAATTTGATTAAGTGATTTAATTAATTCATTAAATCTTAATTAATTTCATTTTAAATAAAGGGTGAAATGAACTTAGGGAAAGGGGTCCCAACCCTATTCCTTAGTTCACTTACTATTGAACAATGAATAATAAACTTAATTAAGCAGTTTATTACTATTCATGGGATTAATTGATCATTAATTAACTTAAAAGAGTAGTTAAGTTTTAATTAGTAAATTTTCTTAATTAACTGAGCAATAAATCCCAAGAAAATTATGGGAGGCAGAGGTCAACCCATTAAATTAACCCACAAAATTTGGGATTAATTGCTCAAGTAATTAAGGAGTAATTAATCTAATTAAATTTGTAATTAAACCTTAATTGAAGCTTAATTACTATTCAAACTCTAAAATACCTTTAAAATGAGTATTTATTTGCATTTTTATTTCTCTATGATTTTAGAAGTTTTAGCCATTTAAAATGATTAATTAAGCCTAACTAAAGCCTAATCTATTGGTGCCACGTATGATGCAGATGCTTTCCACATTATCAGGGATTGGCTACTTAAAACTTATCCACTTAGCCTACATGGTGGCAAGACGACTTTTCTTGTCCGCCATTTAAGATCGACGGCTACAATTAATCTCCACTTAATAAGATTATATCATATCTAGTGATCTACTCACGACCATCTATTCGATCAATGAACGACTGCATGATCTACATCATGAAAGTGAGGATAATGGAGTCCACCATTGCTCACTTGATCCGAAGCTACCCGAAGCGAGATCAACTCCAAAAGATCCACACCTTCACGACATCAATCAAGGGGATCCAATGGTTAATATCACATGAGATGCAAGTTTTCTTCAAAAGCTCCAACCCATTTTGCCTAAGGATCGCTTTGGAAGCATACCTGGCCAGAGCTCAAGACCAATGGCTCGAATGATTGAGGAAGTTTCATCTAATGGAGGCGAAGCCCTATTGAGTAGCAATTGGATTAATTCCTTGATGTTCACTCGAAAGGCCATGAACCAAGAATTTGGAGCTCATTGATCAAGTCCCACCTGCTTGGGAAGCTTGGGAGATGATTCATTCTGCTCTGATAGGCCTAAGGTGCAAAGTTAATTTGAGTTTGATGAAGAAATGGGGAAGTTAGGTCAGAAATGGGAGTGTCCTATTTCAAGATGGACGAGAATTGCATTTTTCAATCAAGGAATGAGCTTGGGAGCTTAAGGAATGGCTCTAACGACTCAGCTTGGGTAGCTAGAGCTCTGAGGAATAATTTTTGTGTGTGTTTGAGTGAAAATGAGTGTATACCCCTTCATCTTGATCGACTGGGATAGGGTTTGGCTTCAGCCGCCATCTCGTGGGAGTCATGGGTGGAAGGAGGAGGTGAGTCGCTTGGTTGGTTGAAGGTGTGGAGGTGGTCGCCAAGAGAATCATGGGTGTCCTATGAGTTTCAAATTCTCCAATGGGGAGGGTGAGGTGATTTCACCTCCCATGGGTCAACCCAACCACCCCTTGGGGTTGGGTAGTGTCCCAGTGCCTAAGTGACCATTGGAGAGTACCAAGTGGCCAAAGAATGGAAATGACCACTTACATGGGTGATTTATCTCATGTGATGCCCTTGACCCAAGGGTAGAATGATCATATGGCATTGATTTGATTTGCAGATTGAAATGAGCCAAAAGTGGGTTAGCCCAAATTTCAATTCAATTTGAGTTGATTTGGTTAGCTTTGGCTCAATTTGACTCATTTAGGTCAAATTGGGTTAGGTTGGGTCAAATTGGGACAAACCAAGGGTCGGGTCAAGTTCATATGATCATTTGGGATGTTTTGTTTCAATTGGTTTGGTTAAGTTTGGCTTAGATTTGATTTTGGCTCATTTGAATTCATTTGGGTCAAATGGGTTGTTGACCAATTTGACCAAATTGGCCAAATTGCTGGGTTGGGTGTTTGGGTTTAGTTGACCAATTGAAGATTATTGTAGGTTTTGGTTTCAATTAATTTTGATTTGATTTTGATTTAGGCCAACTTGAACCTTAGGTCAATTTGGGCTAAGTGTCAAGTCAATTAGGCCCAATCACTCGTCAAGTTCAACAATCAATTTGGAATGAACTTGAGTTAATGGTTGCAATCAATTTGGTTTATATTTTGATTTGACCCAATTTGATCTTTTAGGTCAATTTGGGTCAACTTGGGTCAAGAGGGCTAATTGGGTTTGGTTTGACTCAATCGAATGCCAAGTCATATTCAAATATTGATTTTGATTTGGTATGAATCATTTGTTTCAAGGTATTTGTCTTAGGTTATAATTTGGCTAGTTTGGGTTCATATGGGTTAAAGGTTGACTTGGTCAAATGACCAAGTTGTCTTGGTTTGACCTAATTTATGCAATTGATCAACCTGGGTGATCAATAATCATGATGGGAGGTTTTATGTGCTTGGTTCAATCCAATTTCGGTAGGATTAGAACTTGGCTCAAAAAGGTCAAATTGGCCACTTTGGGCCAAGTGGACCAATTAGGTTTAGTTGGCTTGCTTTTGATTTGAGTTTGATTTAGTTGTGTTTATATATGGATTTAGGATTCATAAATAAATTTAATTGCAATTAGCTTCGGTTCAAATGGGTTATGGTTCATTCGAACATTTCAAGTCAAAAGGGTTAAGTTGGGTTTGACTTGGTGTTGACCTCATTTTCAGAATGAGCTCTCAACCCCTCCATCTTAGACATAGGACTCCTTTTAGACTTTAAGAGTTCCTTAGTCTTAAGACACATATAGTGATTAGGTGGACACTCAACCTAGCCCTAGAGACTTAGAAGAGTTAGCCATAGGAATAGGTCATGCCTTAGGTGTGTTTGGGAAAATTTACCTACCCTTAGCATGAACCGTTCCTCACCTTCTTTCCTTCATGTCAAACACCAAATCAATCTTATTTGATTTTCTGCAAACTCAAATCAACTCCATGTGATTGAAATCAATGAATAATTCTTAAGTCCAAAAATTTCCTAAGTCCTTAATTTCCTTCTTAAGGACTTAACCTAAATCATGATCAAATCAATTCAAATTCATGAGATTTTCTCATAATTCACTTATATTCTCATTTATATTCACATATATAAATGAAATATAAATACAAATCAATCAAATCAAATTCTCAAATTAAATTCCATATCTAAAATTTTCCTAAGTCCTTAAATTCTTCCTTCATGGACTTAGCCAAAATCATGATCAAACCAAATCAAACTCATGAGATTTTCTCATAATTCATTTATATTCTCATTTATATTCACATATATAAATGAAATATAAATATAAATCAATCAAACCAAATTCAAAAAATTCAAGCTCCAAACTCCAAAAATTTCTAAGTCCTTAAGTCTTCCTTCATGTACTTAGCCAAAATCATGATCAAACTCAAATCAAGCTTTGACCAAGCCATTTGACCCACTTAAGCTCACTTGACCCAAAGTGACCTAGAGTACCCTTATGAGACAAATTTTAATCCTAACCAAATTAGATTGAATCAAACTTACCTATGCCTTTTATCATGATCAACAATCATCATGGGATGATCAATCAATCAAATTGGGTCAAACTAAGTTGAACCTAAGGGTTGACCAACTCAACACTTAGCCCAAAATGAAACCTAACATAGCCAAAATACGGTATAGGCCAAATTGATTGAAACCATTGATCTAAGTTCATTCATGACCTATGTTTGAACTTGACCAAGTCAACATTTAAGCCTAACCTAGCCCAATTGGCCACTGGACCCAAGTTGACCCAACTTGACCTAAAAAGTCAAAATGTGTCAAAACCTGATCTAAGCTAAATTGACTCAACCAATGGGTCAAGTTCATTCCAAATCACTTATGGAACTTGACCAAAGCCTCAATTAGCCAACTAGACCTAACCTATCCCAAATAAACATTGAACCCAACTTGACCTAAATGGGTCATGTCGAGCCAAATTCAAACATAACCAAAATTGATTGGAAACAAAGATAACAATCCACTTCATATGACTAACCAAACCTAAACCTACCTTTGACCTAGCTCAAATAGGGTCAAATGGTCAAATGGTCAACTTGACCCATTTGACCTAAATGAAGTCATATGAGCCAAATTCAAAACTAAACCAAATTGAATCAAACCAAAGCCACCCAAACATTTCAAATGGTCATACGAACTAGATCCAACCCTTAGTTTGACCCAATTTGACTAATTGGCCAACTTGACCCAAGATGACTCATTTTGACCTCAATGGGTCAACATGAGCCAAACCTTATCAAATGAACTCCAAATCTAATGAAACTTTGCCAAACCTATTTTCTCTACATACCCAACATATCCAAACTCAAAAATTCATAAAATTACCATTCTACCCCTACACCATAGAACAAATTTTGGTCTAATCCATGGGTAATTTGTTCAAGCCCTCTTAATATCAACTTGATACCTTCCTAATAGGTCAAGTGAACACAATGGAGAGTGGTGCACCCAACCCAATGGGGGTCAGCCCAAATAGACCCAAGGCAAAAACTGATCCCTAGCTCAAATTGGCTAATTCAAAAACCTCCCTCCACTTGATTTGGAGTAGATGGGAGGTTACTAATCCACTCCTAAACTCCAACCGACCATGTACCAACTTGAAATAGCCCAAAAAACCTTTCCATATGGTTAATTGGATCAAAGCAAGCCATGCTGCCGCCGATTTCCATGTGGGAGATATACTCCCCCTAATTTCATTTGAATTCAACACCCTCATTGTCGATTGAACCCTGGGAGTGTTAGGAGGCATCGAGAGCATTCTTAAGCTTTATAAGAAGGATTTGAGATAGCCATTTCTCAATTTTCTTCTTTGAAAATAGGGAGCTCAACACAACTCCCAACTTCCTCTACCACATTCTACCCAATTGCCTTTGCACACTCCCTGGGATCAAGTTGAGTGCACCTAGGCTCTCATTCAAGTTCCCAAAGCAAGGAGAGGTTGAATTGGATCAAAGCCAAGAAAAAGAGAGAAGAGGTGTTGGTCCATAAAGATCTACTCAACCCCAAGGATTGAAACTTTAAACGGGGCTTCATCTCCACTGATAAGCTACCTCTGGTCAGCACCTGAGGTATGGAATTTTATGACCACTAGGCTTAGGAGGTGTTTGTCTTTTGTAAAAGATATTGTCAAGTCCACCGTTGGATAAGCTTTTCATTAGCTTAAGATGGTGTGGGTAAAGTCTCATTCCAATCTGAGCTCAATCGAGCTTGGATATTCCCATAGATCGTGGACGGTCTCCATTGATCCTCAGGAAAGAACATTGAGAATCCTGGCCATCCATCAGGGAATTTTTGATGGACGGCCGAGATTAAATGCACATTTTATAAATCCTTTATCCCTTTTAATTCCATGGGATGATCTTGCCTTCGATCGATCAACGTAGGATCAAACCACATCCCCACCATAGCTTGATGCAACGTTTAAGTGGATGGCTCACATCGCAATGCATTTAAAGCGCGCTAATTGTCACCGCCTTATGTCTCACTGTGAGCTAAGGGGATTAGTTAGGGATTTAATTAATTTTAATTAATCCCCTAAGCTTCCAAAATTCATATCTCCTCAATAAAATTAAAAATATGAGGTAATTTTATGGAAAGATAATTCAACCTAGATATTTTAAAATGATTTCAATGGATTTTGAATTATACTTTTCTCTGATTTTGAGTTTTAAGGGAAATATTATTTATCTAATTACCTCTTAATTAATCTTCTGATTAATCCCAAACTTCTTGGGTATGTTTTGGGGATGACAAACCCCTAATTTTATTGGGATTTATTGAAGGCTTAATTGGGGAAATTGCAAATGTATTTCCTAATTATTCCTTAAATGTAATTAAGGATAATTAAGGTTGGATTAGTGTTTTAATCTCTCATTGGCACTGATTAAGGTTAAATCAGTTAATAGAAGGCTTAGGGAATAATTTTGGGGTATTTCCCCTAAGCTATTCCCTAAACCCCCTTTTCTTTCCTTAATCTTATTTTAATTAAGGGTTAATTCATTAATTACTCTCTTAATTAATATCTAAAAATTCTTAAAATTATGAGAACTTAATTAATCTACTTTGAGTAGATTCTTTGCTGTTCAAGAGCCTAAGTCCAATTAAGGAAATCAAAACCCAACTCACATGTCTGAGGGGTGTTTTAAAATTACTTAAGTTAAACCCCTTAGTGTAATTAATCATTAATCATTAGCCAAATTGCATTAGGCCCTTTTCTTCTAAGGTGCATTCCAAATTTAAATTCTTTGTGAGGTTTTATGTCATCTCATTAGCTCATAATTACTTGGTTTACTATACTAAGGTGGTGTGGGTAAGGGTTAATTAACTTTTTTAATTCATACCTTAACCTAATTAAAATATAAAAATGAATCTAATAATTTAAAAATTAAACAAAAATATCAAACACATGTGGGAATGGGTTACGAATAGCAAACTCAACTCACATTTTCAAAATTAAATCAAACTCAAAACCAAACAAAAACCATCATAAAAAAATTTTGATTTATTTTAAGCTTTCTTATTTCATAAGATTGTCTTTAAGATTTAATTGAAGTGAATGTGTTTACACATTTTCATTGCTTTAAATCTTCCCCAACATGTTAAATTTGTATGTCATGTGGCTTCATTCATCAATATTTTTCCAAAATTCAAATTTAAAATGAAAATGTTTACTTTATGTAAAATTTGCATGTGTTGGCTAAAGTAGAAATAGGAGTGGCTATTATCACTATTAAATTCAAATTATTTTTAAAATTATATGAATCAATTATTAAAACTAAAAGTGTGCAACTTATATTTTAATTATACGCTTGCATGTGAGAGAATACAAGGATGTGCTAAGTATAGGTTTTCGTTCTCTCTTCTTTTAGTATATTTTGAATAGGATTTGGTAAGATGTATGGTTCATTTGAAAAGAACCTAACACTTGCCTAATTTCATATCTTATTCATTTCTATACTATCACTTAAGAAGGATACCTAAGCTTGATCATATAAATTGCATAAACAAAATAAATCAATTAATACAAATTTTTTAATTCTTTCTTTTCCATTCATTTCTTTGGTACATATGTTTGAGTTTAAGGAAAGTGGTATATTAGTCTGGACAACCCTAAGGTTGTGAGGCTTTAATTAGCCCTAAGTAGGTCTTGTACCTTAAATCTCTAGTTAATAATGGCGATGTACTCACTTATGCCTTTCTTACTTTCATGTGTGTGTTTGAAAATTGGATAAGAAACCCCATTCTACTTAATGAAAATCATGCATCTTAAACTTCCAAATTTCCTTAAATAAATTACTTATCATGCATCACAAAGTATGTTAAATATTCTCATTTGTGTGTATAGATATGCTTAGGACTCATTCATATGCATGTTATACATGTTGGGAAAGGAATGAAGTGATGTATGTTTTATGAATTTGGTTCATTTTATTTAATCTTAAAATGCCTTTATTTTTGAATGGTTTGTTTAGAATTCATCTAAACTCAAGATTAATTAAAAGAATTAAATAAAACATTTACTAAATAAAACTAAAAACATGAATCTACTTAGAAAGTACTTATAGGGGGAAGGAAGAGAAGTTCTCTTCCCTCTCTTCATAACTTAGTAATTAATTCTAGATTTATTTGAACTTAATCAAAACATGAAATAAAATCAACCCAAAATAATTAAATCACTTAAATGAAACCCTCCTCCAAGTTAAACATGATTCACACTTAGAAAATACTAATTTAAAGCCCTAGCTAAGGATACCACACAAACCTTCAAAGCACACACATTTGCCTAAGTCACCACTTCTAGCTTTAGGTTAGGGTGGTGCATGGTTTGATGCTTTCTTTTATTTTGTGATATATATTTTAGACTGGATGTTAGGATGTATGCTCAGAATGAATGGTGAGATCTCTAACCATTATTTTTTGTAAGGGATTGTGCTTATGGTGTAATAAATAAAAATATAAATGCTTTTGTTTGGTGTTCTTATGCATAAGCATAATCCAATAGGACTTAGTCACGCATGTATGGAGTGATAAGTCCAATATACATGCTTGAGATTTGTGTGGTTTGTTTTAGCTAATCTCTATTTTGTAGGTGTTAGTCAGATTTTTATTATTTTCCTTTTCATGTAAATTTTGTAATTAGGATTTTGGAATGATTGTTATGGGAATGAGGATGAACATTGGTCATAAGATCCTATCTTATGCACCATGTGAAGCCTTGGAGCTTCCACATTCCAACCATCCAAAAGAAGGAACCAAAGAAGAAAGAAGAAAATAAGAAGAAAGAAGAAAAGAAGAATGATGAAATGATGCTTGAATACCCCCATAATAATGAATTCCTTGCTTAATTGTAATTTAATTCATTTGTAATCCGAGTTGTATAAAGGTAGAGCTCATTTACCCAATTTGTTTTCGGGTTTGTGCGGTGCTACCTGACCATACTTGGCCTCTTATTCTTTTGCGATTACTTTATAAATTGATTGATGATTTGTTTAGCTTTTGCAGTAAGTGGCATCTTTTTATAATTTCTTCCTTCCTTTATGTATGGCCTGGATGTGAATTAGGCTCTTAGGGAAAAATAAATCTTTTACCAAATCTAACAACTCAAAACTAAAAATAAAGAATTCATAACCTCACCAAAAGCTTATGTTTAAAATCAAGGTAAAAGAATTAGAAACCCCTTAGCTGGATGAGTATTTCTTTTACAATATCATGCACAAATGCATCTTATTTCACTCTTGATTGGAGGGCTACCACCTTGCTGAGAAACGGCTTGACCTTTGAGAGCCATGGTGGAAATACACCTCCTCCCTTCAGATTTTGGCCAATATTGCTTCTCATGCATTGGCATATGAATTATTAGCCGAGTAAAATAATTGTCCAAAAATAAAACTAAAATAAAATCTAAATTGCATTAGATTTAGGTCATTTGAAGCATGTCTTTACATGATCTAGAATCTTTAGGGAGTGAGTTTAAGGACTTAGTCTCTTTCTAAATAAATAATAGCCTACCTATCTTGCATAAAGCATATGACTTGCCTATGAATTTAAAATCATAGAGTTAGTTGGCCACTCAGTATAAGTCCAAGCTTGGGTGGTTTGTCTCTCTTGGAGGCAAACCAATTACCCATTTTGCCTTAGATTTAGGTTTGCTTGACGCCAAAGCTCCCTAGTTTAGGTCGGGTTGCTTCTCCCTTTTGGTCATAAGCATAATTTCCCACCTCTTAGGCATTTCTTTAATCTTGTGTTAATGAATCATAAGTCCTAAATTTCTAATGAAAAATTCAACTCAAACATATTAAATAAATTTCTAAAATATAAAGCCCAACTATATTATAGTTTGAGATTGCTCACTAGGTTTCCTAGCAACGTGGGCATCTCCTACTTATCTTGCATTTTAGCTTCGATAATAACTCCCTATCTTTGATCATTCCCATTTGATCTTCAAAAATGAACTAATCAATTGATAGTCATTTCTTATTGAAATCTTTTAAGACAATGATCATTTACCTTAATCAAGAGTATTCCTAAAGGATCATGTCCTTTAGGATGTAATTAACTATAGGGTCTTGCCCCTGTAGACAACTTAACGAACTAGATTTAAAATAAACATTGCTTTACTTTTCATGTAAAGTAGGGGAAGAATCTCTGGTTCATAAGCAGACCCATCATCCTTAGGAGTCCTTATTGAGTTGATTAGGTCCATTAAATGGTAGTGACTTCTATCTCTTGAGATAGTATACTATTCCTTGATGACGTACCTGATCAACTGAATAAGCACATATGTGGATCTTTGTGGCTTCCCAAAAAGTTGAATTTTTATATTCTTAGCTTTTCACCCACATATTGAAGGTGACTCTATAGAAATTTTTCTACCAACATATTTTTCTGGCGACTCCATTGGGGATAGTTCCTCTCTCCATCTTTGGTGAATGATTGTTGTCTTCAAGTATCGATAGTGGGTTTATACTTTGGCATGAATCAGACTATCTTTCTTTCCATTGTCACTTATCTTATTTCATTCTGTTGAGTTAACATCCTTAGGTTTTAGGACCTCACTGTGTTGGTCTTAAAACTCGTCTCTCCAATGGGTAAAAGTAAAAAAAGATCTAAATAAAAGAAAGCATTCAAAGACTTCCTCTTTACCATTTTTATGATAAGGAAAGGTTCATTCTAAAATAATAAAGAAAAAAATAAATTTTCCATAAGAACTTTGCTTCTCAAAAAAAAAAAAAACACTTTCAAAAATGCAAAAAATAAAAAATATTTTTCATAAAAATTTTATCACCCTCATTTAACAATTCTCATAATTATTACATGTAGGAAATTTTAAAAATAAAACTAACAATCTTTTCCAAAAGCATAAATGAACATCTTCTTTTAATTCATTTTGATGAAGATTTCTTTTTCAAAATAAAATGAACAATCATCTATCCAAAAACCACAATCATAAAGTTTTCAAAAAGCACACATGAACCTTTCCATTCAATACACTCACACCAATTGACTGGGAGTTTCATCTTCAAATAAAAATTAAAATCTTTTCCAAAAGCATAAATGAACATCTTCTTTCAATTCATTTTGATGAAGATTTCATTTTTAAAATAAAATGAACAATAATCCTTCCAGAAATCAAAATCAAAAATAAAGTTTTCGAAAAGCACACATGATTTTTTTTCCATTCAATACACTCACACCTATTGAATGGGAGTTTCATCTTCAAATAAAAATTAAAATCTTTTCCAAAAGCACAAATGAACATCTTCTTTCAATTCAGTTTTATCAAGATTTCATATTTCAAAATAAAATGAACAATCATCTTTCCAAAATCATAATCAAAATAAAGTTTTAAAAAAAAGCACACATGATTTTTCATCAATACACTCACACCTATTGAGTGAAAGTTTCATTTCCAAATAAAACTAAACTTTTCAAAAGCACATATGAACATCTTCATTTAATATACCTAAATTTATTAAATGAAGATTTCATTTCCTAAATAAAAATAATATCATTCAAAAAATCCCACTTAAACATATCCAACATATGATTAAGTTGGAATTCCCTCTTCAAAAGCAGTAATCATACACAAAATGAGATTTGCACATTTTCAAAAATAAGATTGACATCCATTCCTACATACCCAAATTTATTGAATGGAAGTCTTTATTCAAAAGTAAAACTTAACAATCATATTTTCAAAAAATTTCCAAACACATTTTTGTAACTTCATTTACCATACTCAAATTTTCTAAGTGAAACCTCCAAATCCAAAATCCAAAAATTTTCAAACATATTTGGAACCTCATTTAGCATAATCAAATTTGCTAAGTGAAGTTTCCAAATCCAAAATCAAAAATCAATAATCATATTTTAAAATTTTCAAACACATTTGGAACTTCATTTAGCATACTCAAATTAGTTAAGTGAAGTTTCCAAGTTCAAAATCAAAAACAAAATTTTCATACACATTTGGAACTTCATTTAGCATACTCAAATTTGCTAAGTGAAGTCTCCAAATCCCAAATCCATATTTTTCAGATAGATTTTTGAAACTTCATTTAGCATACTCAAATTTGCTAAGTGAAGTCTCCAAATTCAAAACTCAAAATTTTCAAACACATTTTGGAACCTCATTTAGCATACCCAAATTTGCTAAGTAAAATCTCCAAATCCAAAACCAAAATTTTCAAACACATTTGGAACCTCATTTAGCATACTCATATTTACTAAGTGAAGTTTCCAAATCCAAACTCACAAATATTTTCAAACACATTTGGAACTTCATTTACCATACTCAAATTTGCTAAGTGAAGTATCCAAATTCAAACCAAAATTTTCAAACACATTTGGAACTTCATTTAGCATACTCATATTTGCTAAGTGAAGTTTCCAAATCCAAAATCACAAAAATTTTCAAACACATTTGGAACTTCATTTAGTATATTAAAATTTGCTAAGTGAAGTCTCCAAATCCAAAATCAAAAGATTTCAAACATTTTTGGAACTTCATTTAGCATACTCAAAATTTCTAAGTGA
Source organism: Cymbidium sinense (assembly GCA_021442155.1). NCBI lineage: Eukaryota > Viridiplantae > Streptophyta > Magnoliopsida > Asparagales > Orchidaceae > Cymbidium > Cymbidium sinense. The sequence goes on along the minus strand of CM038229.1, from coordinate 14,811,729 downwards.
AGTCTCCAAATACCAAAATAAAAAAAAATTCAAACACATTTAGAACTTCATTTAGCATACTCAAATTTGCTAAGTGAAGTCTCCAAATCCAAAATCCAAAATTTTCAAACATATTTGGAACTTCATTTAACATACTCAAATTTGCTAAGTGAAGTCTCCAAATCTGAAATCAAAAATTTTTAAACACATATTTTGTAGCTTCATTTAGCATACTCAAATTTGCTAAGTGAAGTTTCAAAATTCAAAAATAAAAAATTTTCAAACACATTTTGGAACTTCATTTAGCATACCAAATTTGCTAAGTGAAGTCTCCAAATTCAAACCAAAAATTTTCAAACACATTTGGAACTTCATTTAGCATACTCAAATTTGCTAAGTGAAGTCTCCAAATCCCAAAATTAAAAATTTTCTAACATCTTTGGAACTTCATTTAGCATACCCAAATTTGCTAAGTGAAGTCTCCAAATCAAAAAAATTTTCAAGCACCTTTGATCTTTATTCCTAGCATACCAAATTTGCTAAGTAGAAGTTTCCATTTTCAAAACCAAAACATAACAAAAATTTTGGACACATCATTTGGAATTTCATTTAGCATACTCAAATTTGCTCAGTGAAATTTCCATTTCATAGAATTAAGTGAAACTTCATCTTTAGCATACCATATTTGTTAAAGTAAAGTTTCCGCTCTCAAACAAATCAAAAACATAAATGAAACACTTAAGATTTCCTTAACATACCTAAATTTGCTAAGGATCCAACTCTTTCAAAAGCCAAACATCCAAAAACAAATGAAACACTTAAGATTTTCTTAGCACACCTAAATTTGCAAATAATCCTATTTTCAAAACAAAAAAAAAAATTCAAACAAAACACACTTGGGTTCTTCACTTAGCATACCTAAATTTGCTAAGTGGGAATTCTAAATTTCTAAAAATCAAAACAACAATTCACAAAAGAAACAACCACTGAAAGTGCTTTACTTAGCATACCCAAATTTTGCTAAAGTAAAATTCAAAATCATAAAAAAAACAAAATCAATTAACCATTACTTTAACATACCCAAATTATTTAAAGGAAAGGGTCCTCAAATCAAAATGTAAAATCAAACAAACATGAACCTATGGAAGCATCCTTCTCAAAATATTTGAATCCATCTTTCAACATACCCAAAATTGTTGATGTTGGATTCATATTCAAAATTCCTCTTTCAATCAAAATCTATCTTAACCCCACTTACCACTTCTAGATTATGGGTTCAAATTTTCAATTCAAATTCAAAAATCTACAAATACAACTGATACAAACTCATTTCCTATTGTGATTCTTACATATACAGAGACAGTTTTTAGTCTTTACGTTAATAAATGGCCGATTCACATAAGTTCATTTCACTTTCCCACATGGTATGGATTTGGCTTTGGACCAAGCCAATTTCCCTCGATTGGATCATACACACCTTATCCATTTTGGTAGGGGATTCGAGGGAGTGTGGATTATATGTAAGGGCACTCCCTCATGACGCCAAGAGACCAGGTGACCAAGCGTAAGTGATCATCCCATTGATTTACCCTTTGAAGAGGAAAGCGGAGTCCCAGATTTAGTGATAGTACCAACGGCCAACCCCACTGTATGCCCCATGGTTTCTCATGTCGACTAGTGAGGGCTAGCACCCTCTCATCTGTACTCTAAGGGTAAGGCTCCCGATCTCAAGGATTTCCTCCCTACCTTTGAGTATGGGTCTCTCACTTCTCCATCCTACTAGGACACAAACATAGAATAGAACGCATGATGAAGCAAGCACACACTAGATTGCAGGAGATAGAGGCAGCCTGCTCAGTGAGGAGTTCCTATTCTTACTTCACCATAGAAACCGCCCATCCTCTCTCTGGGTCAGACATGGAGAATGTTTGGAGGATTCACTCATCACCTCCACCAGTGGTGCAGCATCAACTAGCAGTTACTAAGAGAAGGAGGTGGTATGTCAGCCTTCGGTCTATCTTGCACCAGGTAGGTGGAGCATACGGACATTCAGAGTTCAGAGCTTAGTTTGATCTCATATACATTATCCCTCATAGTGTTGGGAAGCATATCTATCAAGAGAGGGCTAGAGAAACCCATATAGCTCATATTACCAATAGGGAGATGCGGAGGTACAACCGCTAGTCAGTAGCTTCAACACTAATTAATTTTCCAGCTCGGCGTGCTACCTACATCGACCATACTGACAACATCCTACTTACTGGGACTAGTCACCACAAAAGGGTAGTCCCTGTGCATAGAGAGCCGGGAGTGTCTCCACCCCACTGCTCTACACATCGTCTGTCATCACCAGTCCAGGTCATAGCATCTCCAGTTCCATCAAAGGCCATGAAGGTCATGTCCGAGGAGAATCATACCACATTGGTGATTCGGCTACGACCGAGGGATCCCACCCCCTCTACACCACCTATTATGGCAAGGCTGAGCTCTCCTGCTTGACCTTCTACCCTAGTTGTGGTATGGAAGGAGTGGCGACCCTGAAGCATCGTGGTCATCCCTTCACCAACTCCGCCAGTACAGCAGGATGTTGAGATGGTGATAATTATTTCAGATATAGAAAATGATAGCCCAGCTACACCAAGGATAATGAAAACTCATAAGGTTGTCACCCCTCTCATAGCCAGTGGTAGTCAGGAGTGTCTCTCATCTAGTGAGTACAGTCCACATAGGATTGACTCTCTAGTGGCAGGTGAGGTTTGGTGCCTCTCAGTGCACGATAGTGATCACACCGGTCAGCCTATATTATTTGTATCTACTCAGATTGATCATTCTTTAGATGAGATAGTGGCACATTATTTCATGGAAAAGAAGGAAATTTTGGGGTATGATTGGTCAGATGAAGAGAAAGTCAGCTTTGATCCCAATGAAGATGACTTATTGGGAGACTCAGCTGGAGTCTGCATGGTTGATACCAGAGGATCTCTTCTCAGGGAGCAACAAGCCATTAAAAGTGATGAGGTTGATCAGGAAGACACCGCAACATTAGCTCGACACCTTTGACATCAGTTGAGGCAAAAAGATGAGAAAATATATAGGATGGCACGGTACTTAGAGGACTTATTAGCAGTAGTTTCAGTGCTCCAGAAATAAGCCCCAGCAGTTCATCTTACTATAGTTGACATCAGTCAGCCTGAATTAGAGCATGTCTTAGACCCAGTCGAGACATTACCTCTCATTGAGCAAGGTAGCACTAACATGTATAGGATGGAAGTGGAAATTACCTCCATACAAGAAAAAAACATAAAATCCATGGTTGAGCAGTAAGTGAAGGAAGCATTGGCTCAAGCCTAGGGTGGATCATTATTTCAAAGGGTAGACCCTACCTAATGGAATTTGATGCTATCCAATATCCCAAGGGTTTCATGCCACCTTCTTTCAAAAGCTTTGATGATAGTGGAAACCCAAGACATAGCACACTCGTGCTTGTTGCAATGCAGGTGGTAGTGATGCTTTGCTTTTTCTCCTCTTCATTAGTAGCCTAGCAGGTATTTCTTTCGATTGGTATGCTGAACTACCTAACGGTTCAGTAAAGACATTTGCTGAGTTGGAGCAACTCTTCATCAAGAGATTTGTTGGAGCTCAACAAAGGGTTACTATAGGTGATCTCATTGTAGCACAACAACAACCCGGTGAGTCCCTTATTGATTATATTCTCTATTGGCATAAGCAAAGTATGAAGTGTGAACCACAGTTATCTGAACAGCATGCCATTGAGATTCTTTTGAAGAATATCCATATCCCGGTCGCCTTCATGCTTAAGAGCTTCACTATCAAGAAATTTGAGAAGCTAATCAACAAGGTGGCTACTCTACAAGGAGAGGCCAAACAGTTGTCTTTTCAAGATCAGTTGCCTAAAGCAAAGCCAGAAAAGATCTGTGAGAAGAAACTAGAGCGAGTTGATAAGGGGGAAGCAGTGCCTAGAGATCGGTCAGAGACCATGACCTTAGAAGCATCCACCTCCTTTGTCACCATCGAGGCAGCCCTATCGACCTCCGTAATAGCCTCCATGACCAAAGACACACCGCCTGCCCATACCACCAAGCGATGCATGCCCGCCAGTGTAGCTATGGTCCACCTACACTTTTAGATAAGTTAAACAAACCTTATTCTTTTAAGAGGGAGGTAATCAGGAAGATCTTTAAGAATCTCTTAAAGAAGCTTTATTTTTAGCTACCTTAGCCTAGGAGACTGGAGGAAGTAGGCAAAAGTCATGATCCAAACTTTCGCCCTTACCACCATATGCTAGGCCATGTTTTGGAGGATTGCTTCACATTCAAGGACTGGCTTGAACACAGTTTTAAGACCAGTGTTGTAGTTATCCCAAAGGAATACCTTGTGGAGCAACCATCCAGTTCCATTAGGGTAATCCTTAGGGATACATGAGATCCTACCAAAACTAAAGAAGGTTAGGATATTTCCCTGTCCAAAACCTCTAAGAAGATCATCTAGAAGATCAAGAAGCTTTCCTTGCAGCTGCTTGAGTCAATCCAAACCTCCAACATTAAGTAAGGTTTGCAAGTTTCCAGTGCTAACTATAAGAAAGGGGAGCTCAAGAGTAGCAAAGATGTGTCCTGATAGCCCATTAGTGCCACCACCATGTCCAGCCTCCGCCCTATCAACTTCATACCGTGACTTCTTCCACTTCGTTTTCTACTTCTTCCACTAGTAGAACTTTTGTATAGGTGGATAAGGGCATCAAATCCCTTACCCCACTCACTTTACTTGATTTCTACTTTGTACCTCCAAATAATTCGAAGAAATTGAAGAATAAAGCTACTTTGAATTACATCTATGTCACTTATGATGGGTTGTCTTCATCTATTCTTAATGATAACTCTTGAAGTCAAAATAACTATGAAAATTCTAATCTTTCTCTTTCTGATTCAGAGTTGGACTTCCCTACTCTAAATACTATGGGCTCACCTCTTGAGATAGACTTGGAGGAAATATCCAAACTAGCAGAGGAAATATCCAAAACCAAGAAAAACCATCCACACAGAGTAATCCAAAACCACAAAGAAGGAAAGAAGAGATAAAAGCTTCTAAGATAAGGCAACCCAGTTTTATCTAGACTAATAAGACCCCTTAATAAAAAAGGAAAATCTTCATTAGAAAACATAAATTGGAAGACTTGGCCTCTAAGTTGGTAAGAAAATCAGCACAAGAATTGCCTTCTCTATAGATATGAGAAATTTGAAAATCTAGATTAGCAAGAAGACTCCTAGTATGATTAAGCAAATAAAAAACTTTAACATTGCCATGGAAGTCATACTTAAGTAAATCTAAAAGAAGGAGAGCATCAAGTTCAACCCAGATCTTAGGAAAACCTCTTTGTAAACAAATGGAAATGGCATGATGAATGCTTTTAAGTTCAACAAATAAAATAGAATAAGGATCTAAAGGGGCAGCAAAAGTAGAAACTACCTTGCCACCATGATCTCTCAAAATCCCACGACAACCATAACAACCATTAGAGATCAAGCCATCAGTGTTAACCTTGATGCAATTATGATTAGGTTTAATCCAATGGATAATTTTCTAGTTGGAAGAAACATTACAAGTAGGAAGGTTAATCCCAAATTTGAAGGCCACAGACTTGTACCCTTTAAAATTGGAGTAAGTAAGAAGATTGGCTTTAAAAATAGACAAAATTTTATATTTGGATCTAGCAATGATGCGATTATAATTCATAGGAATATTACTGTGCTTTGCATCATTTCTATCCATCCAAATATACCAAAGAATAGTAATAGCTAAGACAATTTTAACATTACCCTAAGAAGTATGAGAGAAACATACTTCAAGAAGTTGCATAATAGAAAGTGAGCCATCAAAATGGAAGGTATTAAAACATTATCATACCGCCCACAATCTAGCGAATAGGGTCATTCATAAAACATGATCCACACTTTCAATGTGATAACAATAATGATATTTAGTGGAAACCTTTTTTTAAAAGAGTAGATCCACGGGGATATAATTCTTAAGAATGTGCCAAGTGAAGACCGAAAATGAACTCAGGTGGTGTGTTACAAAATGTTATTGCACATTTTAGTATATTTTACTTTTGTTATAATACATTGGGTCAAAACTCACAAAAATGTAAATTTGAAGGTTGAGATGGAAGAATTTGGCCAAATTCATGGCACATACTAAGAAGCAACACTAAAATTATGCTATTTTGTACCATTTCTAATAGAAAAATAACAATTTTACATCTAAAATGAACATTATTCATATTTTGAGAAAATTTTGCTATTTGTTCCTTTTAAGTGATTCTAATAGGGTGTAATGTCTGACAATATATTATATTATAGAAAATTATAATATAACACCATATTTTATAATATAATATAGTGTGTTAATTCACACTATAATATGTTTAGCATGATATTGTATAGTTAGTTTGAGCTTGCACCATCATAAATCATAAAATGTTGTTTACTATGTTAAGATGATGTAATTTGAAGGAATACATTATTAGGCTTTTGGTTGAAGTATTAAAAGCAAAAGAGAAGAAGAAATAAGATTTGATGAGAATTTCATGTCAAGGACATGGAGGGAGATCTTAGGGGATCACACATGCATTGGACATGACATGTGAGGGGTCTATGTTGAGGGCATAGAAGAAGAAAATCTATTGGGCCTAAGGTTTGAATTTGATTTGATTATATGATTTGTGTAAAGAAGATCTACTAGGGATAAGAGTCCATAATCCACCAAGGATTAAGATCGAATTAACTTTAATAAATTTGTTTTAATTGATGTGGAGGCATATTTGCTATAACGAGCTCCACTTGGGATGGTATATGAACCTTCCACTAGGGAAGCAAGTTTGGGTAATCTGCTGGGGATTAAGATTCGAGTTTGATTTCAAAGATTTATTTTGGGATGTATCCGATGTGGATAAGAGTTTGGTTAGATTTCTTTGATTTAGACTTATTGGGGGAGTTAGTTTAGTTTGGCTCCACTAGGGAGGTTGGATTTGAATTTGATTTGTTTGCTTAACTTATTAATATATGATTTAGGGCTCCATTGGTGAGAAGGGTGTGATTTAACTCTCGAGAAAATCGACAGGTTTAATTTAATGAAGTTAATGTATGGAACTTATCGAGATGGACCCATTGATGGGGCTATATTAGCCTTGACCTAACTCAAGTTTACAACCAAAGGGATAGTCTATTGGGGTTGAGCTACCAACCGGGGTTTCCTTTCTAAAATAAAGCAAAGTTGTATATAGCATACTTACATCTTCCAAAGTGAGGAACAATCGCCGGGTGACGGATGCACACAAATTGAACTAGAGACTATTGAGTGAATGTCGCTGGGGATTTATATCAACTCAAAAGTAGTTAGAAATAATTTTATCTTAATTTCATGTGCTTTGATATAGTTTGTTTGATTTAGTTATTTCAAAGAGGGCATATCCACTAGGGATGTGAGCTCAAAAATTTGATAGATTTAAATTATGGACCATATTGGATGGACCCAGAGAAAATATTGAGTTATCATCTCAAATTTACAAATAAAGGGATAATCATCGCCTTAAGGTAGAGCTAGCTAACATAAGGGGTTGCCTTTCGGTGTGTAATGACTATGTTAGGAAGAAGGCATAGTAGACCTACATCTTCTAAAGCAGGGACAAACGTTGGGGTGACATGTTGGTAGCACAACAAATTGAACCCGACTTAGGAGGGACTACTGATTGAATGTCATTGGGGACTTATATAAAATCAAGAGTAGTTTGGTGATTCTTATAAGGAGTTTTGTTGACACAATCCTAAAATAGGATACCTGCTAGGGAAAAGGTGCCACTAGGGGTGTCCTCCTAATCCACAAGTGAATATATATTTTGTTTATATATTTTCATGGACCCTGTTGGTGTGCAAGGGACCACACCAAGAAGGGGCTATGTTAGCCTTAACCTATCTTAGTTTACTCTACTAAAGGAGAATCTGCATCCAGACGATTCTCCAACCACGTATGGTTACTAGAAAAGGAACCAATCCAATAAACCTGCAAGTGTCTAAATATGGTCGCAAAGATGTAATCCAAATACCGCCACTGTGGGAGGCCGCTGGGCATTATCGCAGCTATGGAAAAAAAGCCTATAGGTGTATGATGTCTAACTCAAGGAGAAAGTGTATCAAACCTACATCTTTCATAAGTGGTGTATCCTAAGGTGAAACCACCAACGTATGGTGTATCCAGCATAAGTGGTGTATCCACGCATAGTGAAAACCAACCAACCTAAGGTGCCGTGTGTGCAATGATCAACCTCAAAAGAAATCATGTAGCTTACAACTTTCCAAGTGAAAGATCATTGGGATAGTCTATCATGGGGACATGCTATCTAACCTAGAGTGACTATTATGCGGGGAGCCCTGAGGAAGGACTAGACCCAGACTTGAAGAAGTAAGGAAGAAAGGAGATGTTAGGGGACTTATCTTAAACTTTAAAAATACTCGACCCAGTTAGTGCACAAAGGCTAATCCAAGAAGAAAGCATAGTAGACTCACATCCTCTTAAATGAAGCCAACATCAGGTAGCTTACCGGCCACATAATAAGGCCTACCAAACTAACAAGGCTCTTGTGCGTGGGCCAAGGAAGGAAAGCATAGCAGACTTACATCCTCCAAAGCAAGAAGACACTGGATGACACACTAGAAAGGTAGCACGTTAGCCTTACCTAGAGTAGCTACTGAGTGAGTGCCACTGGGGGCATTATCTCAATTCAGAGTAGCCTGCAGGCATCTCTCTTCCAAATCTTCGAGCTCTTCTAACCACAACTTGGCATTCTACCCTATTGTGATCTTGCTACCTATAACTATCCTTAGTGATGGGAGTTGGACTTCTAATGGTAGAACGGTTTCAAAACCATACACTAAGGAGAAAGGAGTAGAATGAGTTGGAATTCTATATGTGGTGCGGTAGGCCCATAAGGATTTAACTAACTGCTCTTGCCCCTATCGCTTATTATTGTTGAGTGTCTTCTTTAGTATTTGGATGAGAGTTTTATTGAAGGCTTCTGTTAAGCCATTTTCCCTCTAGTAGTTGATAGTAGAATATCTCCAATCTATGATATGTCTATAGGTAAAGTAGTTGATCTCGATGCTCTTGAATGTAGTACAATTATACGATATAATTTGTCAAGGCACTCAAAACTTATATATGATATGGTTCTTAAAAAACTAGAGCACATGCTAAGCTGTGACCTTTCTGAGTAGAATCGCCTTCGCCAATTTGGAAAAGTAGTTAGTAGCAGCTAAGATGAACTGATGATCCTTGAAAGAAGGAGGATCAATCAACTATATGGTACATAACACTCAAATGGCCATGAGGCCAATGTAGGATGTAGAATGTTGGTGAGTGACCACACCATGTATTTGACATTGGTGGCATCGCAGCAGTATCCATGAAATCTTTAATCATCGATGGCCTAATATCCTAGTCTCTTCATCTTTGCTTTAATCTTGGTCGATTGGTTGGCTCCATAATCTACCTCACCACGATCTTATGGGCTTCGTGCTTGTCTAAATAATGTAACCACATGTGATCGAAAGATTGTTGGTACACGACAACATCCACAAGAGCATAAGAAAGTGCTCTCTACTTTGTTTGATGGGCTTGGGACCTCTCTTATGGTAGTTTGGCTTTATTTAGGTAATCCATGAATAGTTGCCTCCAATCTAACTCCTCGTCCTTCTTGTCAATGGAAACCTCCCCTTCAAGAGAGTACTTTTTGATGAGTTCAATATCAATAAGGGATAAGACTTGTCTATTTTAGACTTTTATTGATATGGACTCATCCTTCGGAGATGCCAACTCCTTAGCAAGCTTGGCTAAAGCATACACTATGTCATTCTCTCATCGAAGAATCTTATAAATGGTAAACTCTAGGATTTGGGCCAATAACTCTATGGTGTACTTGTGGTAGTGATGGAGCTTGGGCTTTATAACTTTATAGGTCCTAGCAATTTGGTCGACAATTAGGTGAAAATCCTAGAAGATGTTGATGTTCTGAGTGCATAGAGTAATGAATAACTCTGGATTGGAAATGAGCCTCATATTTAAATTTCGTTGGTGGTGCGAGGATGAGTGATATGAGAATCTCATCACATCACAGTCCAGAGTTAAGAGAATAATTCCTACCCTTGCCTTTCGTGGAATAGTAGATTGTGGTTCTTTTTCTCTTTGAGAGGAAGCCACACCATCAAAGTACATCTCCCAGTGGTGAATGCTTGTATCCCCTAAGTTCATGATTTATTCATCGGGGAGATCATCACTAAGAGTCGGCAAGAAGTGGGTGCTACTAAGCTACGCTTGTCCTTTCACGACAGGGCACGAAGGTAATCAATTTCAATAGGATCATGGACCATCATGCCAACCGTTGGATAGGTCGATCGTGTCATGAGATATTATAGTGGATTGATCCTAGATATTAAGTTCATTTTATGAGGAAGCATGTAATGTGTAGCTTTTGGAATGCAAAGATTAAAGAGGCAATGCTTCTCAATGGGTGGATAATTAGCCTCAGATTGGATGACTACTACCTAAAAGTAGCGAAAAAAGAAAGAATTATTGGCGACAAGAAAAGTAACGCCGGAAAAGCAATACAAGGAAAAGCATGAATTATTTGACCCAAAACAAAAGTTGACAATTATTTGCCCCACTCTGGCAAAAGGCAAAAGTAGCAGTAATTATTTGCCCCACTCAAGCAAAAGGAGCAGAATTATTTGACCAAAGCTAAAGTAAAGGAGCTACTCAACACCTAACGAAAGAGAAAAATTCTATAAATGGAGAAGGAAATGAAGCAATAAGTTAGAGTTGGTCGGAGCAAGAGATAGAGTGGTGTGAGCTTTGTATTATCTCCCTAAGTTCTTGGGTTGTGATCCAAAGAGAAGTTACATGTATTATCTTAATGAAATATACTAGAGATGAACATGTTGTTGTAAGAAATCCATACCGACTAAGACTCTGACTTTTTCTTGTGTTGTGATATAATTAATAAATTCAAGTTTAGGCATGGAAAGTGGATTCATATGTATATGATGATGTATAAAAACATGAACAATGACCACTGTACTGTTGATCTTTTTCAGGCTCTGATACCATTTTTTTGGGCTCTATCTGTTCTACTATCTGTTCTATTTTATCTATCGATTTCTTTCTTTTTTCATCAGAAGAGTTTACTTTTTCTATCTTTTTCATAATTAATTGTCATAAAAATTTTGTAGTTTCTTCTAATTATTTTTCTAATTGTTCTATTCTTGAAGTCATGATTAAAAAACCTTCTCCTTGACTACAAATGTACGCTCTAGTCTTATGGGTCCAGTACGCTTCCGTAAGTATCTCATGTTCTTGCCATAACATAATACTAATCGATTCTTTGACTTTTTGGGGGATTGACCCTGCTTACTCCGGTTCATATAGTATTCTTTAATCACTCATGGATTTTTGAGAAAGATACGGGCTCAACACCTAAGATCATAACCCTATACTATTACTTCAGAGTAACAGAGCGCAGCTGATCTTCGTTTCCTACTCATGGCATAACCCGAAAATGCAAACAATAAGATAGTATATATATTATTGCAAGAAGGTAAGACAACCTTACAGTAGCATATAGAAACATAAAATTAAAACTTACATCATAGTCGAGAAGTATAGCAGGATAGGTATAATACATGTAACTCTTTAGATGACAACACAAGAACTTAGGAATACAAAGCTCACACTCTATCTCTTGCTCACCAATCTTTATTGGTTCTTCTTCATTTATAGAATTTTTCTTTTTTGGAGCTCCTTTACTTTAGCTCAAATTATAAAATATGAATAAAATAATTCATAACCATTACTTTATCTAAATAATTGCTATGAGTGCATTATTTTGATTCGTTCCAAGCAAATGCCTATAGCATTTGTTTTTCTTGCGAGATACATTGGTGTAATTTTTCTTTTGTATTTTTCACAAAACTTTTCCTTGATATTTCTAGGCTCTTATCATATTTTATGAGCATATTTATCCATTTTGGTATAAGACATCATGAATCGTAGGTGCTTTCTGATCAGATATAAATAAATTATCAAAGGATATACCCAAATATTTTCTGGGTCAATTTTTCTAGTTTCAATCTAGATTTGATTTAGATCTTCATCTTTCTGTCGTTGATAAAATGATTTGTCTGTAGAATATTTTGGATAAAAAGGTTCACTACTGATGCCGATTTGTATCAGTGATATTTTGCCTTCGGGTATCTTAGGATAAGTTTGAAATAATTTGATATATAGATTCTAGTGTTTAACAACAGCTTGGAAAGTTTCAATAGCTTCACAGAATACTTTTGGTAATTTTTGAAGTGTTGATAAGTCTTCAAGATAAATCATACGGATTAATCCTGACTCATATAATTCGTGACTAATTTTGGCATCGATAATATCGTGTATGTATGCTACATGATATTTTCCATATGTATGAAAATAAATCTGAGCATTAATACGTTCCTGACATAAGGAATATCTTTGCCAATTATCAGCTATTTCTGATATGGTTTTCTATTTTGGCACTTTCTTTTTAAAATAGTTGCGAAAGTAGCTCATTGATTAATTTCACTTTTTGAAGTCATACTTGTTGGGACGTAGTCCATATTTCTTTGTATTTTTGAAATTGAGGGTAGTTGATCTTCATCTAGTTCTCCGAGGAGATATTTTTTGACATTATATAATTATGTTAGTAATTTATTGCTATATGCAATTTCACATTCTAATTTCCATAATTGGTGATCTAGTAATTCCATATAACTTTCTAATCTGTGGTCTTCAGATTTGATGGAATCTTTAGTGGTGGAATATGTATCCATATCTAGTGTATCTGGTAAGTTGTCCATTGTTAGCTCATTGTCTGGAATATAACTCATGATCTGCAAAATTCTCTTAAAGTGTCACTAAAGCATTTCTTTTCCTTCAATGTATTCTAAATCAAAATGATGAAAACCAACTTTTCCATCTAATTAATCTTTTATTTGGTAAAGAATCAATAATTTTTCCTTGAATAAAAGAAAAAGCGGTTATCGGTCGACACAAAGTGTTCATTTAGAAATAACTCAAATTTTTTATAGCATTTTTGATTGTAGCTTCTTTTCATTAATATGGTAATTTTGTTCGTTGGTGTGCATATATCTACATAAAACTTTAGTATTTTGTCATACTATTTTTAAAATTGTGCCCCAGCAAGTATCAGAGCTATCGGTTTCAATAATTAATTTTTTATTGGTAGAGTTATTTAGGGAGTTGTTTACAACATTTTTTTATTTGTAGTAATATATTTTGATCAGTAATATTCCAAGTCCAGCTTATATTTTTCTAAGTTTCTTTTGTAGTGGAGCTTTAAGAGTAGCTAAATCTTGAATAAATGCTTCGACATAATTAATACAACCAAGAAAGCATTGTAAGTCTTTTTGGTTGGTTATCGTTGTAAAGTTATCTATTTTTTTTGTAAAATGTGATCTTGTAATTTGATCGCGTCATTATTAATTTTTAATCCTAAAAATTCAATAGCAGGCATAACAAAGACAACTTTCTTTTTGCTTAATACAATACTGTGTTTATATGCTTTTTTAGCGAAATGTCGTGCATCATTTAATTTATCGAGGTTGATGGAAAAGTGTAAGGATGAAGGGTTAGAAAGGTGAGATTGAATAATTTTATCTAAATAAAATGTTTATTAATTATACTACTTTCACCAAAGTCTAAAGCTAGGTTATCTGGTGGTGGTGTCAAGGTAGAATAATCAACTTCATTAGGTTGTATAGTTTGTCCTATTTGTGAAAATAGAGGATCAAGATGGATAGGTTCATTCTGAGGTTTAAATACGACGGTATTATGGTTATTACTATAAGCATATGTTGTTTGATAAGTTATGCGATAGACATCACTTACTTGTCGTAATTGTATACAATCTAGTTTATGTTTTAAAGTAAGTGTTTGATCTAAATGTCTGTCGTTAATGTTGATAGCATAATTTGGATGTAGATTAAATAATAATGTTTGATAACATAAATTTCCTTGTATAACTCCTAATAATGCATCTTTTTTAGAATGAATTATTCGATCGTCATAGATCCATAATGTTATGGGACTATCAATCCCTTTTCTAAAATATGCTTTTCTAAGTATTTGAACGCCAAAAAAATACATGTCTATTTTTTTTGGGATGTGGAATTTTTGTAAATCTTGATTTCACATGATAAGATTATACAAAGGAATCTTTGCTTTTACATTTCAATGGATATTCGCAGGTGAATTGTATAGTATGCCTTTTTTCCAAGGTAGTATAGGCATGTCAAAACATTCTTTAGTTCCTAAAGATAATTTTTATTTTCTACTCTTTTTATATTCATCTTCCAAAAGGGTTAAATGTCTATTATATTCAAATTGGTCATCGATAATTGTATCTTCTTTAGAGATTTTTTCAATGTCTGTCATACAATTAATCAGAATATAAGTATTCATTTAAATTTGTATCATGATAACACACCGAATTAATTAAATATTCTTTAGTGTCGGTTAATTCATAAAGTTCTTCTTCAGATTCGATTTCAAAGATATCAAAAATGGGTTCTAATTCATTTAATTCGATGATTTGAACAGATTTTATATTAGCAATTTTTTGTCATTTGGGACATTCATTTGCATAATGTCCTTCTTTACATAACCAACATTTACAAATGTTTGGCTTTTTAATAAATGGTTTTCTTCGGAAGGTTCATTTTTTATTATTAAAATTTTTTTTATTAGTTTTCTTGAAGAATTTTTTATTTTTATTTTTATAATTATTATTGTAGTTTTCGACACAGAGAACAAATTCAGATTCAATATTTCTCCTTTTTGATTTCATCAACTAAGAAGTACCCCATGTTTTCTAAGACCCAAGTGATGACATAGATCAAAAATGGGCACACATATAGCAAATTAGAAAACCTAGATAAGTGGGACCATCTTAACTATAAAGACACTATTCTATAAGAAATAGATTGGATCGGCCGTTCTTTAGTTTCTCTAATTCCCATCAGAACCACCCCCGCCTCTCAAGTAATGGGATCTGCTATCATATACCCGATCTCTCCCTCTACCACCACCACGGCTGTAACCTTTGTTGTTCTGCCTACCACCATAATCACCACTGCTCCAACCACCACCTCCATATCCACCAGCACCTCTAGATCCCCCACCACCACTGTGATGCCAGCCCACCTTTGCCTCCACCACCAAATCTAGGCGCCTGGGTTGATGGTGATGTTCCCATCAAGGTTCTCACCATTCTTAGGGTTTAGGGTTTGTTTAGGGTTTAGGGTTTCAGGCTTGGGGTTTAAGGTTATAGGTTTTAGGGTTTTTGTTTGGGTTTGTTTAGGGTTTAGGGTTTAGGGATTTAGGGTTTAGTTTAGTTTTAGCATTTAGGTTTAAGGGTTTGGGTTTAAGGTTTAGGGTTTAGGGTTTAGGGTTTAGAGTTTTAGGTTTATTTAGGGTTTAGGGTTGAGTTTAGGGTTGCAGGATCTGTGTGGTAGAGTTTATGATTTAGGGTTTAGTTTTTTTTAAATAAAAGCAAACCCGATAGTTTAAATTTATTTAGTTTATTTTTTTATTCAAGTTTTTTATATTTTTTATTTTAATTTTTAATTATTTTAGTTTATTTATTTTAGATTTATTTACTTTAGTTTTGATTTTTTATTTTAGTTTTTTTTTTATTTAGGTTTATTCTTTTAGTTGAGTTTTATTTTTATTTTATTTTTCTGGTTTAGGTTTTATTTTTTATTTTTAAGTTTAGGTTTAGGTTCTTATTTTATTTTTGTAGGTTTAGGTTTTAGGTTTTTAGTTTAGATTTATTTTTAGGTTTTATTTTTTAGTTTAGGTTTAGGTTTATTTTTAGGTTATTTTATTTTATTTAGTTTGAGAGTTGGTTTAGGTTTAGTTTATTTTAAGTTTCAGTTTAGGTTTTAGTTATCTTAGTTTAGTTTAATTTTGTTTAGGTTTAGGTTTATTTTATTTTTATTTTATGTTTAGATTTTTTTTTTAGTTTAGGGTTTAAGTATTATTTTTTATTTATTTTCAGGTTTATTTCTTTTGTTTAGGTTTTTTAATTAATTTTTATTTGGTTTGCTTTTAAGTTTATTTTATTTTTATTTTACATATAGTTTTTATTTTATTTAGGCTTTTTATCCTTAGGTTTATTTATTTTTTAGTTTTGTGTAGGTTTTTATTTATTTTATTTTAGTTTAATTTTATTAGTTTCATTTATTTTATTTTTAGGTTTAGGTTGAGGTTCTAATTTTATTTTATTATATATTATTTTATTTAGGCTTAGGCTTTTTTATATATTTTATTTTTAGGTTTTATTTAGCTTCGATTTAGGTTTTTAGGTTTTTAGGGTTTAGGGTTTAGGGTTTAGTAGGTAGGGTTTAGGGTTTAGGGTAGTGTAGGTTGGGTTTTTAGGATTTAGGATTTAGGGTTTAAGGTTTAGGGTTTTCTTTCTTTTAAATTAAGTAAACTGGTAGATTTAGGTTTATTTAGTTTATTTTTATTTAATTTAGTTTATTTATTTTAGGTTTGTTTTTTTAGTTTAGGTTTTATTTTAGTTTATTTTTTAGGTTTAGGTTTAATTTTAGTTGAGTATTATTTTTATTTTATTTTTGAGGTTTAGGTTTTATTTTTTATTTTTAAGTTTAGGTTTAGGTTTTTATTTTATTTTTTTTGTTTTAAGTTTTAGGTTTATTTTTAGGTTTTATTTTTTAGTTTAGGTTTAGGTTTTTTTTTAGCTTATTTTATTTTATTAAGTTTAGGTTTAGGTTTAGGTTTAGGTTTTATTTTCTTAAAGATTAGGTTTATTTTATTTTTATTTTAGGTTTAGGCTTTTTTTTTAGTTTAGGGTTTAAATTTTATATTTTGTTTATTTTTAGGTTTAATTTTTAGGTTTATATTATATGTTTAGATTTTTATTTATTTTTTTATTATTTTTCTTTAAGTTTATTTTATTTTTATTTTATATTTAGTTTTTATTTTTGTCTATTTTTATTAGTTTAATTTATTTTATTTTTAAGTTTAGGTTTTTATTTTATTTTATTTTATTTAGCCAGGTTTTTTATATATTTTATTTTATGTTTTCTTTTTAGGTTAGGTTTTTTAGGTTTAGGGTTTAGGGTTTAGGGTTTAGGGTTTTAGGGTTTAAGGTTTTAGGGTTTAGGGTTTAGGATTATGGTATTAGTGTTTAGGCTTTTGGGTTTAGGGTTTTTAGGGTTTAGGGTTTAGGGTTTAGGGTTTAGGGTTTTGGATTTAGGGTTAGCTTAGGGTTTAAGGTTTTTTGTCTTTTAAACTAAGTAAACCAGTAGGTTTAGGTTTATTTAGTTTCTTTTTTTTATTTTAGTTTATTTTTTTTATTTTTATTTATTTATGTTTATTTTATTTTATCTAATTTAGTTTATTTTTTTTAGGGTTATTTTAGTTTAGTTTAGTTTTATTTTAGTTTAATTTTACGAGTTTAGGTTTATGTTTATTTTTTTTAGCTTAGTTTAATTATTATTTTATTTTTAGGTTTAAGTTTATTTATATTTTTTATTTTAGGTTTAGGTTTTATTTTATTATTTTAGGTTTTATTTTAGGTTTTTTTTTAGGTTTTATTTTAGTTTAGGTTTAGGTTTATTTTTAGTTTGTTTTATTTTATTTAGTTTAGGTTTAGGGGTTTAGTTTATTTTAAGTTTAGGTTTATGTTATTTTATTTAGTTTTTAGTTTATTTTAGTTTAGGTTTATGTTTATGTTTATTTTTGTTTTAGGTTTAGGTTTTCTTTTAGTTTAGTGTTTAGGTTTTATTTTTATGTTTATTTTTTGGTTTATTTTTTAAGTTTTGGTTTTTATTTAGTTTTTATTTTATTTTATTTTAAGTTTATTTTATTTTTATTTTACATTTAGTTTTTATTTTATTTAGGTTTTCTATTCTTAGGTTTATTTTATCTTTTAGTTTAGTTTAGGTTTTTATTTATTTTATTTTAGTTTATTTTTAATTTTATTTTATTTTATTTTTAGGTTTAGGTTTAGGTTTTAGTTTAGGTTTTTATTTATTTTATTTATTTATTTTTTAAGGTTTAGGTTTATTTATTTATTTTATTATTCAGTCTTATTTAGTTTAGGTTTAGGTTTTTAGGTTTTTAGGTTTTTATGGTTTAAGGTTTAGGGTTTAGGGATTGGGGTTTAGGGTTTAGTATTTAGGGTTGTAGGTTTTAAGGTTTAGATTTTAGGATTTTGTGTTTAGGGATTTAGTGTTTAGGGTTTAGGGTTTAGGGTTTAGGGCTTTTAGGGTTTATGGTTTAGGGTTTAAGTTTTAGTTCTAGGGTTCAAGTTTTAGTTTACAGTTTAGGGTTTTTTTTTAACAGAGAACAAATTCAGGTTCAATATTTATTCTTTTCAATTTCATCAACCAAGTAACACACCAAGTTTTCTAAGACACAAGCGACGACATAGATAAAAAATGAGCAAGCATAGAGGAAAACAAAAGCCCTAGATAACTGGAATCTTCTCTACTATAAAGACATAGTTCCATAAGCAATAGATCGGATCGATCATTCTTCAGTTTCCCCATTTCCCATTAGAACCACCTCGGCTCTCTAGTAGCATGATCCACCATCATATCCCCGATCTCTCCCTCTGACACCACCATGGCTGTAACCTCCGTCCCTCCTTCGCCATCCATAACCACCACTGCTCCGACCACCACCTCCAGATCCACTAGCACCTTTAGATCCCCCACCTCCACTACAATAACTGGTGCCTCCGCCTTTGCCTCCACTACTAGATCTAGACTGAGCCTGGTTGATGGTGATGTTCGTACCGTCAAGGTTATGCCCATTCTTAGGGTTTATGTTTATTATTTTTTAGGGACTAGCTTTATTTTATTAATTTATTTAGTTACTTTAGGTTTAGGTTTAAGGTTTAGGTTTTAGCATTAGGGTTTAGGGTTAGTTTAGGGTTTAGGCTTTAGGCTTTAGGCTTTTTATGGTTGAGGGTTTAGGGTTTAGGGTTTAAAGTTTAGGGTTTAGTGTTTAG
The DNA here is from genome assembly GCA_021442155.1 of Cymbidium sinense. Lineage (NCBI taxonomy): Eukaryota > Viridiplantae > Streptophyta > Magnoliopsida > Asparagales > Orchidaceae > Cymbidium > Cymbidium sinense. Next base: position 14,792,600 of record CM038229.1, on the reverse strand, counting down.
GGTTTAGGGTTAGTTTAAGGTTTATGATTTAGGGTTTAAGGTTGTAAGTTTAGGGTTTGGTTTAGGATTTAGGATTTTTTTCAAATTAAGTAAACTGATAGGTTTACTTTTGTTTAGTTTATTTAGTTTATTTAGTTTATTTATTTTAGTTTATTTTACTTTTTATTTTTATTTAGGTTTATTTTTTATTTTTTTTTTAGTTTTGTTTATTTATTTTAGGTTTATCTATTTTAGTTTAGGTTTTTTTTTTACATTTTTTAGGTTTAGGTTTAGGTTTATGTTTATTTTTTAGTTTATTTTTATTTTTATTTTACTTTTTAGGTTTAGCTTTTTATTTTTTTATTTTTTAGGTTTAGGTTTTAGGTATTTATTTTAGGTTTATTTTTATGTTTTATTTTTTAGTTGATGTTCAGGTTTATTTTTAATTTATTTTATTTTATTTAGGGGTTTAGGGTTTAGGGTTTAGGGTTCAGGGTTTAGGGTTTAGAGTTTAGGGTTTAGGGTTTAGCGTTTAGGGTTTAAGGTTTAAGATTTTTAGGGTTTTCATTTTTGATTTAGGGTTGTGGTTTTTATTTAGGGTTTAGGGGTTTTGGTTATTTTTCTTAATAGAGAACAAATTCAGATTCAATATTTCTTCTTTTTGATTTCATCAACCAAGTAACACACAAAGTTTTTTAAGACACAAGCGATGACTTAGATCAATAATATGATAGAAATCAAAAAACCCTAGATAAGTAGAACCATCTCTATTATAAATTCATAAGCCAGATCGATCATTCTTGCTTCCCAGAACCTCCCGACTGGTGAGATCCACCATCATATCCTCGATCTCTTCCCACCACCACCTTGGCTATAACCTCACAATTCCATAAGTTTTTAATTTATTTTATTTTTTATATTTTATTTAGTTTTAGAGGTTTTAGGTTCTTAGGGTTTAGGGTTTGGGGTTTAGGGTTTTGGGTTTGGGGATTAGGGTTTGGGGTTTAGGGTTTACGATTTAGGATTGTAAGTTTTAGGGTTTAGAGTTTAGGGTTAGGATTTAGGGATTAGGGTTTAGGGTTTAGTGTTTAAGTTTTAGTTTTTAGGATTTTTAAGGTTTAGGGTATAGGATTTTGAGTTTAGGGTTTAGAGTTTTGGTTTTAGGGGATTAGGGTTTTAGGGTTTTATCTAGGGTTTAGGGTTTAGGTTTAGGGTATTAGGGTTTTATTTTTTAATTTTTTTATTTTTTTAGGGTTTAGTGTTTAGGTTTTAAGTTTAGGATCAAGTTTTAGTTTAGATTTATTTTTAAATTTAGTAAACTGGTAGGTTCAGTTTTTTTTTAAGTTTTTTTTAGGGTTTAGGGCTTTGCGTGAGCTTAGGGTTTAGTTTTTTTTTAAAAAAAATAAAACCGGTATATTTAGGTTATTTAGTTTATTTTTTATTTATTTTAGTTTATTTTATTTTATTTTTAATTTTTATTTATGTTTACTTTTTATTTTTATTTAGTTTAGTTTATTTATTTTAGGTTTTTTTATTTTAGTTTATTTTTTAGTTTTAGGTTTAGGTTTAGGTTTATTTTTTAGTTGAGTTTTATTTTTATTTTATTTTTTAGGTTTAGGTTTATTTTTTTTTTATGTTAGGTTTAGCTTTTTATATTTTTTTTTCGTTTATGTTTTAGGTTTAAATTTTAGTTTTATTTTTAGTATAGGTTTAAGTTTATTTTAGTTTATTTGAGTTTATTTAATTTAGGTTTAGGTTTAGTTTATCTTAAGTATAGGCTTAAGTTTTTTTTATTTTAGTTTAGATTTAAATTTATTTTATTTTATTTATTTTATTTTTACTTTAGGTCTAGGTTTTTTGTTTATTTGTTTAGGGTTTAGGTTTTATTTTTTTTATTTACTTTTAGGTTTCTTTTTTTAGGTTTTAGTTTTCATTTAGTTTTTATTTTATGTTTTATTTTATTTTATTTTATTTAGGTTTTTATTCTTTGGTTTATTTTTATTTTAAAGTTTTATTTTTATTATTAATTATTTTATTTAGTTTTTTCTATTTTATTTTTAGGTTTAGGTTTAGGTTTTAGTTTAGGTTTTATTTTTTTTTACCTTTTTATTTTATTTTGGTTTAGGTTTTATTTATTTATTTTATTTTTAGGTTTTATTTAGTTTTGGTTTAGGTTTTTAGGTTTTTAAGGTATAGGGTTTAGGGTTTAGGGTTTAGGGTTTTAGGGTTTAGGGTTTTAAGGTTTAGGGTTTAGGGTCAGGGTTTAGCATTTAGGGTTTATTAGGCTTTTGGGTTAAGGTTTTCATGATTTAGGGTTTTAGGTTAGCATAGGGTTTAGGGTTTAGGATTTTTTAGGGTTTTAGGGTTTAGGGTTTAGGATTTTTTAGGGTTTTTTAGGGTTTAGGGTTTAAGGTTGTAGGTTTAGGGTTTAGGGTTTTGGGTTAGTTATAGGGTTTAGGATTTTTTTAGATTTAAGTTTTTATTTAGATTTTATTATATTTTATTTTAGGTTTATTATATTTTTATTTTACGTTTAGTTTTTATTTTCTTTAATTTTTTATTCTTAGGTTTATTTTTATTTTTTTAGTTTAGGTTAGGTTATTATTTATTTTATTTTAGTTTCTTTCTATTAGTTTATTTATTTTATTTTTAAGTTTAGGTTTTAGTTTATGTTATTATTTTATTTTATTTTTTTATTTTATTTCAGTTTAGATTTTTTATTTATCTTATTTTGAGGTTTATGTTTTTAGCTTTTTAAGGTTTAGGGTTTAGGTTTTAAGGTTTTTTTTAGGGAACCCCATATAGGGGAATTTATTGCCACAAAAAAAGAGAGTTATAAGTTCCTTATGAGGGGATAAACTCAAGAACTACTGCTCAAAGAGCTACAATCAGCCTAAAGAATAAATCCCCTATCTAAGTACAACCAAAACAAAAGAAAAAAGAGAGGAAAGCAAAAGATACAAAATGAGCAAAAAGAGAAGCCATTGGATAGCCTTCAGCAAAAGCTTTTGAGGATGAGAGAAGCATATGCCCCCACTAAAGAAGGAACCTGTAAGAAAACAACATAGAATCTGCAAACATCTAGAAATGAAATTAGCACAGTTAAAGTGATACAAGCAAAATTGAAAGTAAAAATAGAATAAAATGAGAGAAATATAGAGAAGTGTGTGAAAGAAAGCTCAGTCACACAATTGGGGCGGTAAACATGAGCATCAAGCTTTAAAGGAAGGGTTACATCATAATTGCTACTACCGACAAAATGGTGAAATCATCCCACCATCATAGCCTACAAACTGGGGAAAGCGGACCATTGGATGAAAGTCATATGATAGTACACGCATACCAAAAATACATACACTATAGAAAGAAGGCAACATAGATCGAGAATGGTAAAGGGATGACACCAATCCATTATAAGATAAGTATCACCAACTAATTCCAACACAGCATGAGAATGCACAGCCAACAACATCCCTACCCAGATTAAACATCTTGGCAACATCCACTTTATTAATAACATGATCACAATAATAATTATACATGTCTAATAGAGCCAAGAGTAAACTCAACTAGAAGATAAAGCCATACAACAAAGGCAGATAATGAGGTTAACCACACGACAATCAACAGAACAAAAGGTCAGGCAGGAATCCAAAAACAATAGTCATCCTGCTGAACATAATAATCCAAAAATCCATTTAGCATACAAGCAACACCATCCCTACCCAGATGAAACTTCTTGGCTAGGAAAATAGCCCAAAAGAGGTAGGCCATTCAGGGTCAGCAATACAGATGTTAACAACCACCTTATTAATAGCATGATCACAACAGTAATTGCACACATCTAATAGATCCAAGAGTGAAATGAAACAATAGATAGATCCATACCGCAAAGTCACAGATAATAAGGTTAACCACATAGCAAATAATATAATAAAAGACCAGTCAGAAAACCAACATAGTTAACTGAACAAAACACGAAAGTCCATTTAATAATAGCCAAAATAGCAAACCAAATACTTAACCCGATAGAGGGTAATGTAGGAAGTACCATTATTGCATTGAACTAAAGTGAGAATCAAAAAAATAATAACATTAAATTCCTTCAAATCAAGGGAAAATAGACCACCAGCTAAGCAAACAACATCAATAAAGATAGAAGGAAAGGGAGGAAAAATAATCCCAATCATGCAATGAAACAACAATGATGGCTAGCAAAATAAACATTTTGTCCCTGTAGGTTGGGAAAAGGGGCAACACAAACCAGCTGGTTAGCGAAACATGTGGCACAACCCCATTCAAGAAGGGCAAAAATAAACAAAATAGAACCCACCATGTAGCTGTACAAATCACAGCTAACCAACAACTGAGACTACAGAGGCAAGATTCTCCATTATAGGATAGCTAGAAAAATGATACAGGGAAATGCATCAAAAAAATTGAGAAGAAATAGAAATAAATTAGAAGATTGAGCATACAAGCAAGACAAATTATGAAGAGACCAAAAAGCAGAAAGATGAGACTTAATCTCTGAGATAAGGTAAACCAGTGTTGTCTAAATTAACCAATCCATGCAAATGTTTAGGAAGACTAAACTGATCAGAGAAAGTTATAACATCTAATCTAGCAGTTAGAAAATTAATGTACATTACCTTTACACCAAACATGAGTGATTTTGAAACAAACATGAGATAGGAGAACTCTAGTATGATTAAGGAGGTAATATAAATCTGTATTTCCCACCTTGGTGGAAGTCAGCATATCAATCAGCAAAAGAGCATCCACCTCAATCTAGATATTAAGCCAACCTTTTTGTAAATAAATCTCAATAGCTTTGTTAACATCCATTAATTCAGCAAAGATTATAGAACATGCAGTAAGAGGATAGATAAAAGCACAAATAACATTACCTTTAAAGTTTTTGAAAATGCCACCACAGCCAAAAGCATTTTGAGAAATGGAGTCATCAGTATTAATTTTGATAATATTGTTATAAGGCTTTATCCAATAGAATAGAGTAAGAAATAGGGATAGTGTTATTCCAAAGTTTAAAAAACAAATTAGAGAAACCATGAGCTTCTCTAATATGAATCCAGACATCTTTAATGTTAAAATAATCGGGTTTAGGTTTTAGTTTAGGTTTAGTTTAGTTTAGTTTAGTTTAGTTTTAGTTTAGTTTAGTTTAGGTTTAGGTTTAGGTTTAGTTTTTAGTTTAGTTTTTTGTTTAGTTTTAGTTTAGGTTTAGGTTTTTAGTTTAGTTTAGTTTAGTTTAGTGTTTAGGTTTAGGTTTAGGTTTAGGTTTAGGTTTAGGTTTAATTTTAGGTTTAGTTTTTTAGTTTAGTTTATTTTTAGGTTTTAATTAAGGTTTATGTTTAGGTTTAGGTTTAGGTTCAGGTTTAGTTTAGTTTAGTTTAGTTTTAGGGTTTAGGATTAGTTTAGGTTTTAGGTTTAGTTTTAGTTTAGGTTTTATTTGGTTTAGGTTTAGGTTTAGTTTAGTTTAGTTTAGTTTATGTTTAATTTATTTTAGTTTAGTTTAGTTTAATTTAGGTTTAGGTTTAATTTTTTAGTTTTATTTTAGGTTTAGGTTTAGTTTAGTTTAGGTTTAGGTTTTAGGTTTAATTTAGTTTAGGTTTAGGTTTAGGTTTAAGTTTAGTTTAGTTTAGTTTAAGTTTAGGTTTAGGTTTATTTAGTTTAGGGTTTATGTTTAGGTTTAGTTTTTTTAGTTTAGTTTAGTTTAGTTTAGTTTAGTTTAATTTAGTTTAGTTTTAGGTTTTTTAGTTTAGGTTTAGGTTTTAGTTTAGGTTTAAGTTTAGGTTTAGGTTTAAGTTTATTTAGTTTAGGTTTAGGTTTAGGTATAGGTTTAGGTTTAATTTAGGTTTAGGTTTAGGGTTTAGGTTTTTAGTTTAGTTTAGTTTAGTTTAGGTTTAGGTTTAGGTTTTATGTTTTAGTTTAGGCTTTTTTAGGTTTAGGTTTATGTTTAGTTTATTTTTTAGTTTTAGGTTTTTTTAGTTTAGTTTAATTTATGTTTTAGTTTAGGTTTAGGTTTAGTTTAGTTTAGTTTAGGTTTAGGTTTAGTTTAGGGTTTTTTAGGTTTAGTTTAGTTTAGGTTTTGGTTTAGGTTTAGGTTTAGGTTTAGGTTTAGGTTTAGTTTAGTTTAGTTTATTTAGGGTTTAGGATTTTAGGGTTTAGGTTTTAGTTTAGTTTAGTTTAGGTTTTGGTTTAGTTTAGTTTATTTTAGGTTTAAGTTTAGGTTTAGTTTTATTTTAGGTTTTAGTTTAGGGTTTAAGTTTTAAGGTTTAGGGTTTAGGGTTTAGGGTTTTAGTGTTTAGGGTTTAGGGTTTAGGGTTTAAGGTTTAGGGTTTAGCATTTAGGGTTTTTAGGGTTTAGGGTTTAAGGTTTAGGGTTTACGGTTTAGGTTTTAGGTTTTCGTTTAGGGTTTTGGGTTTTTAGTTTTTAATTTTTAGTTTTAATTTTTTAATTTTCACAAAAGACAGATTTTAATTCTTCTTTTATTTATTTAGTTTATTTTTTAGGTTTTTTATTTTTAGGTTTATTTTATTTATTAGTTTAATTTTGGTTTTTATATATTTTATTTTATTTCATTTTATCTTTATGTTTAGGTTTAGGTTTTAGTTTAGGTTTTAATTTAATTTAATTTTTTTATTTTATTTAGGTTTTAGTTTTTTATTTATTCTATTTTTAGGTTTTAGTTTTTAGCATTTTTGGGTTTAGGGATTTAGGGTTTAGGGTTTAGGGTTAGAGTTTAGTGTTTGGGGCTTAAGGTTTAGTGTTTAGGCTTTAGGGTTTAGGGTTTTTAGGGTTTAGGGTTTAGGGTGTAGGGTTAGCTTAGGGTTTAGAGTTTAAGGTTTAGGGTATAAGCTTTAGGCTTTAGACTTTAGGGTTTTTAGGGTTTATAATTTAGGGCATAGGATTAGTTTAGGGTTTAGGGTTTAGGGTTTAGAGGTTAGAGTTAGTTTAAAGTTTAGGGTTTTTTATGGTTTAGGGTTTAGGGTTTAGGGTTTATGGTTAATTTAGGATTTAGGGTTTAGAGTTTTTTAGGGTTTAGGGTTTACGGTTTAGGGTTTTAGGGTATTGGGTTTAGGGTTCGATTTAGGGTTTTAAGGTTTAGGGTTTAGGATTTAGGGTTTAAAGTTTTGGGTTTAGGGTTAGTTTTAGGGTTTATGGTTTAAGGATAAGGTTTTATTTTCTATTTTTATTTTTTTACTTTTAGTTTTTTTTTAAAAAATTAAGCAAACTGGTAGGTTTAGGTTTATTTAGTTTATTTTATTTTTTATTATGATTTATGTTTATTTTTATTTTTATTTTTATTTTTATTTACTTTATTTTAGTTTAGGTATTTTATTTTAGTTTATTTTATAGGTTTAGGTTTAGGTTTAGGGTACTTTTTTAGTTTAGTTTTAGTTTTATTTTATTTTTTAGGTTTAGGTTTTATATTTTATTTTTAGGTTTAGGTTTAGGTTTTTATTTTATTTTTTTAGGGTTAGGTTTTAGGTTTTTAGTTTCTTTTTTTTAGGTTTTATTTTTTAGTTTAGGTTTAGGTTTATTTTTAGTTTATTTATTTTTATTTAGTTTAGGTTTAGGTTTAGGTTTAGGTTTTATTTATTTTAGTTTAGTTTATTTTAGTTTAGGTTTAGGTTTATTTTATTTTTATTTTAGGTTTATGTTTTTTTAGTTTAGGTTTAGGTTTTATTTTTTATTTATTTTTAGATTTTATTTTTAAGTTTATTTTTTTAGGTTTAGGTTTTTATTTAGTTTTTATTTTATTTTAGGTTTATTTTATTTTTATTTTAGGTTTAGTGTTTATTTTATATAGGTTTTAATTTTTTAGTTTAGTTTAGGTTTTTATCTATTTTATTTTAGTTTAGTTTTTATTTTTATTTTATTTTCTTTTTAGGTTTAGGTTTAGGTTTTAGTTTATATTTTTATTTTATTTTATTTTTTTAATTTATTTTGGTTTAAATTTTTTATTTTTTTATTTTTATGTTTTCTTTAATTTAGGTTTAGGTTTTTAGGTTTTTAAGGTTTAGGGTTTAGGGTTTAGGGTTTAGGGTTTAGTGTTTTAGGGTTTTGAGTTTTAGGGTTTATGGTTTAGGGTGAGGGTTTAGTATTTAGGGCTTAGGGTTTAGTGTTTAGGATTTAGGGTTTATGGTTTTAGGGTTTAGGGTTTAAGGTTTAGGGTTAGCTTAGGGTTTAGGGTGTAAGGCTTAGGCATTAGGCTTTAAGGTTTACTATTTAGGGTATAGGGTTAGTTTAGGGTTTAGGGTTTAGAGTTTAGGGCTTAGGTTTCAGAGTTTAGGGTTAGGTTTAGGTTTATTTTTTAGTTTAGTTTTATTTTTATTTTAGTTTTTTGGTTTAGGTTTTATTTTTTATTTTTAGGTTTAGGTTTAGGTTTTTTTTATATTTTTTTATTTTAGGTTTTTATTTTAGGTTTATTTTTTAGGTTTTATTATTTAGTTTAGCTTTAGGTTTATTTTATTTAGTTTAGGTTTAGGTTTATGTTTATTTTATTTTAGGTTTTGGTTTAGGTTTTATTTATTTTAGTTTAGTTTATTTTGGTTTAGGTTAAGGTTTATTTTCTTTTATTTATTTTATTTATTTTATTTTTTTTGGTTTTGGTTTTTTAGTTTAAGGTTTAGGTTTATTTTATTTTATTTTAGGTTTTACTTATTTTATTTTAGTTTAGGTTATTTTATTTTATTTTTTAGGTTTAGTTTTTTTATTAGTTTAGAGCTTAGGTTTTTTAGGTTTTGGGTTTATTGTTTAGTTAGGTTTTATTTAGTTTGTATTTTATTTTCTTTTAGGTTTATTTTATTTTTATTTTAGGTTTAGTTTTTATTTTTTTTAGGTTTTTTATTTTTAGTTTAATTTAGGTTTTTATTTTTTTATTTTTTTATTTAGTTTTATTTTAATTTATTTTCTTTTTTTTAGGTTTAGTTTAGGTTTAGGTTCAAGTTTTAGTTTATGTTTTATTTTATTTTATTTTATATTTTGGTTTATACTTTTTTTATTTATTTCATTTTAGGTTTTATTTAGTTTAGGCTTAAGTTTTTAGCTTTTAAGGGTTTAGGGTTTAGGTTTAATTTAGGGTTTAAGGTTTGGGGTTTAGGGTTTTGGGTTTAGGGTTTTAGGGTTTACAATTTAGGGTTTAAGGTTTAGGGTTTATTAGTTTAGGTTTTAGGTTTAGGGTTAAGGTTTTAGTTTAGGGTTTGATTTTTTTTAATAGAAAATTGATTCAACATTTCTTCTTTTATTTTAGCTAAGTAGCACCAAGTTCTCTAAGACATGACATAAATAAATGAGTACACTAGTAAATCAAAAGATAAGTAGTGTCTCTAATGTAAGACAAGTTCCATAAGCGTAGATAGATGGTTCTTTAGTTTCTCCAATTACTAGTAGAACCATCCCGGCCTCTCGAGTAGCGGGATCCACCATCATATCCCCGATCTCTTTCTCTGCCACCACCATTCTTAGGGTTTAGGTTTAGGTTTAGGCATATTGGGTTTTAGGGTTTAGGTTTATTTTTTAATTTATTTAGTTACTTTAGGTTTAGGTTTAGGGTTCGAGGTTTAGTGTTTAGGGTTTAGGGTTAGGGTTTAGGGTTTAGGTTTTAGCATTTAAGGTTTTAGGGTTTAGGGCTTAGGGTTTAGGGTTGTAGGTTTAGGGTTTAGGGTTTAGGGATTTTTAAATAAAAAAAAATTAAGTAAACAGGTAGGTTTAGGTTTATTTAGTTTATTTTTTATTTCTTTTAGTTTATTTTATTTCTTATTTTTATTTAGGTTCATTTTTTATTTTTATTTAGTTTAGTTTATTTATTTTAGTTTAGGTTTTTTATTTTAGTTTATTTTTAGGTTTAGGTTTAGGTGTAGGTTTATTTTTAATTGAGTTTTATTTTTATTTTATTTTTAGGTTTAGTTTAGGCTTAGGTTTTATTTTATTTTTTAGGTTTTTATTTTAGGTTTATTTTTAGATTTTATTTTTTAGTTTAGTTTAGGTTGATTTTTAGTTTAGTTTATTTTATTTATTTTATGTTTAGGTTTAGTTTATTTTAGGATTAGGTTTAGGTTTTATTTATTTTAGTTTAGTTTATTTTGGTTTAGTTTAGGTTTATTTTCTTTTTGTTTATTTTATTTTATTTTAGGTTTTGGTTTTTTAGTTTAGGGTTTAGGTTTTATTTTTATTTATTTTTATTTTTTAGATTTTAGGTTTATTTTAGGTTTAGGTTTTAATTAGTTTTTTAATTTTATTTTAGGATTATTTTATATTTATTTTACATTTAGTTTCTATTTTATTTAGGTTTTTTATTCTTAGGTTTATTTTATTTTTTAGTTTAGTTTAGGTTTTATTTATTTTACTTTAATTTATTTTTATTAGTTTATTTTATTTATTTTAAGGTTTAGGTTTAGGTTTTAGTTTAGGTTTTTATTTTATTTTATTAAGGTTTAAGTTTTATTTATTTATTTTATTTTAGGTTTATTTAGTTTAGGTTTAGGTTTTAGGTTTTTTTAGGGTTTAGGGAGGTTTAGGGTTTAGGGTTTAGGGTTTAGGTTTAGGTTTTAGGGTTTAGGGTTTAGGGTTTTGGGTTTAGGGTTTAGGTTTAGGGTTTAAGGTTTAGGGTTTAGGTTTAGGTTTTAGGGTTTAAGGTTTAGGGTTTAGCGTTAGGTTAGGGTTTAGGTTTAGGTGTAGGGTTTAGGGTTTAGGTTTAGTTTTATTTTATAGTTTAGGGTTTTTTTTAAAAAAAATTAAGTAAACCGATTACTTTAGGTTTATTTAGTTTAATTTTTATTCATTTTTGTTTATTTTATTTTTTATTTTTATTTGGGTTTATTTTTTTATTTAGTTTAGTTTGTTTATTTTAGGTTAATTTATTTTAGTTTAGATTTTTTTATTTTAGTTTATTATTTAGGTTTAAGTTTATGTTTTTTAGTTTAGTTTTATTTTTATTTTATTTTTTATGTTTACGTTCTATTTTTTATTTTTAGGTTTTGGTTTTGGTATTTATTTTATTTTTTTTAGGTTTAGGTTTTAGCCTTTTATTTTAGGTTTATTTATAGGTTTTTTTTTAAGTTTAAGTTTAGTATTATTTTTAGTTTATTTTATTTTATTTAGTTTAGGGTTTAGGTTTAGTTTATTTTAGGTTTAGGTTTATTTATTTTAGTTTAGTTTATTTTAGGTTATGTTTATGTTTATTTTATTTTGTTTATTTTAGGTTTAGGTTTTATTTATTTATTTTTTTTAGGTTTAGGTTTTATTTATTTTTTTATTTTATTTAGGGTTTTTGTTCCACCATCCTTAGATCTTTGATGGCGGTGGGAACTAAGATAACTATTGCAATTTAGTTAGGTTTTTACAACAGTGGTTTGCTCCTCTTGCCTTTTAGTTGTCATCAAGTGTTGCATTTGATTGGTAACTACAACATTTATTGAAGAATTTTTTTTTTTGAGTTGGGGCACCTCTTCATCAAGAGGTTTGAGCTCAGTGAGAGGGTGATTGTAGACCTCATTATAGAAAGAGAAACTCATGAGTCCATGACTACTTCTTGGGTGGTAACTGAGCATGAAATGTGAACCATTCAAACAACATGCCTTTGAGATTTCTTCTCAAGAATATCCATGTGGCCGATGCAGGATTTACCATCAAAACATTAGAATTAATGGTGGCTAACCTACAAGAGGAAGCCAAATAGTTGCCCTTTCCCAATCATCTAGGCCCAAGCTGCAGAAGGTGTTTGAGAAGAAGCCAGAGATAGTTGTGTTTGGATAGGGAAGCGACTAACTTTAGTTTAGTATGAGAGACCTGACTCAGGGCTCCTTGGCCACCTCTTCCACCACCTGGTGCCTACCGTATTCATATCCATTGCTAGGTAGCTACCACCTCTTTAGATGATTAAAATAAGCCATATTCATTCAAGAGTGAGGTAGTTAGGAAAATCTTTAAGAATCTCTTAAAGAGCGACTTTTGTTAGTAGAGGCGGAGGAAGTGGGCGATGATCTAGCTATTGCCCCTACCATCGCATGTTAGGCCATGTCTTAGAGGATTGTATCACTTTTAAGGACTAGCTTGAGCGTAGCTATAAGTTATGAGCCATAGCTATTCCTAAGGAACACTTATTCGACCAACCATCCAGTTCTGTTAGAGTAATCCTTGGGGATACCTAAGATCATCTTAAGACCAAAGAAAGTTAAGATATCTCCCTATCCCAAACCTCTAAGAAGATCATTTCTAAGATGAAGAAGCTTTCCTTGCAGGTACCTGAAGTAGCTCAATCCTCTAACACCAAGAAAGGTTTGCTAGTTATGAGGACAACTTAGGAGGGTGTGACAACAACGTGATGGCAGGGGATAGTAGTAGCCCTCCACGTTGAGATACCACCTCTTATTAGCTCCTCTTCTGGGTAGCATTGTATCTATGGATAAGGGCACTAAATCCCTTACTTTTACTTTATTTGATTTCTATCATATACCTCCACCCAAAAAATTAATGAAGAAGTTGATTCTACTTATATATTGTCACTTAATGCTCTTGATTTTTTTTTCCTATTGAAAGCTCTCGGTCTAAATAAAAATAGCTCTATAGTAGTTTTCCATTTTTTTGATTTAGAGTGGACTATCCTTCAGATCAATCAGTTCACCTTTTGAGATTGACTTGGAGTCAATTGACTTTGAGGATCCCATAAGAAGTAGGTATGCGATGAAGGTAGAACTTTCCACAAGCTCATCATTCCAAGAAGTCACTAAAGTCAACCTCTAGTTTTACCTCCTAGGGTAACACCTCATGATAAGGGTAAGCAAGTCATTGGTTCTAGTCAGTAGATAGCCCCTCCATAGGATGCTCCACCCATGGATATGCTTGTGGAGAACCAAGCTAGAGGTAATGTTCACCTCAGAAAGTTTCCAACTAAGTTAAGCATATATACTTGTCTTATCCAAATGAGGAATCTTTAGAGGCCTTACTTGATCTAGAGATATATATTTTGACTTGGGCTACAAAGCATGCCACTAAGGACATCTTAGAATTTTATTCAAGGAAATATACAAGAACTGCCTACTTAAGGATTGATATCTCCAAACTCTAAAAGAGGATGATGTTTAGAGGATTCAATGAACAAGGCGAAGGCCTTGTGGTGTTTATTTTAGATGTATGGGGGGGGGGGGTACTTTTGAGGTACAACATTAAGGTATGATGTACTATCTCAAAGATAGAATATCACCCTACAATGGACCTAATCATAATAAGGACTCAAGGCATGATGGGTCTTCAAATGTACTTGAGATTTTTCCCTACTTTATATGGATTAATAAAGTGGGGTTTATATTAAACCATGTTCTTAAGTTCTTATAAAGGCAAGCCATAGTTAATTACATCTTAAGAAATGAAATTTCCTAAGAATACTAACGATTAAAGTAGACAATTATCATCTCCAAAGATTTAAAAGTTATACTATCAAAGGAATTGTTGTATTTGGAAAATCAATTGGGAAAGTTCAAGGAGAAGACTTATTTTTGGAATCCAAATAAAATAAGTAAAAAATGCTCATTATACTAGGAAGCCTAGTGAACATTCCAATATATCCTATGGTTGGGCTTTATAATTTTGAAGTTGAGGAGATTTATATGTTTTGAGTTGAAATTTAATTAGATTACTAGGTCATATAATCCACCAACAAAAGGTTATGGAATGCTTAAGAGGTGAGGATTTATGCGAGCAAGGAATAGCTACCTCGATCCTAAATCTAGGAGCTTTAGTATGAGTTAAAGCACCTAAATCTAAGCAGTGGACATAAAGGTTTACCTCCATAAGAAAGAATAAATTGTCCAACTTCTGGACTTATAACCGCTTGGAGTGGCCACCAGTTAACTCCTCCTACAATTTTAAAATCATGTAGTTTGGTCCTATGAATTGCAAGATAGCTAGGATAGTTATTTAATTAGAAAGAGACTAAAGACCTAAACACACTCCCTAAGAAACTAGAGCATGAGTGGTATGAGCATATTACTTAATCTATACATGCAAAATCTTTTCAAATTTTATTTCATTTTAGGCACATCATTTTGATAGAGACTTTAGGATTTCTTATGCCTAAATGCTTGATGAAATAGGTTATGGGTCAAATCAGCTAGAAGAAGCTGTTCTCCACCATAAGGGATGCCCTCACAAGTCAAGCATTCCTTTATTGTGCAAGAATGGAGATCCTTCATGTTCGAGAGAAAAAGAATATGCATGCATGATGTGAAACATACAACCATACAGCTAAGGGGTTGCAAAATCTTTTAATTATTTTATTTATGTCTTAGGCTTTAAATGAGGTTATGAGTTGTTTAAAATTTAGTTATGAGTTATTAGTTGGGTAGAAAAGTTATTTTTATCTTAAGAGCCTAATCATATCCAAGCCATACAATAAAGCATCAATCATTTAAGAAACTATGAAAATCATGTCGTTCTAATGCACAATGTAAACATAACATCAAATAATTATATAAATTATCATAAAAAATAAAAGGTAATGACCATTACAACAAAGAGAGAAAAGATGGGTAGCTGAGCTCTACCCTTATACAACCTAGAATATGAAAGAATAATTATAATTGTATTAAATGTTATGTGGGTCTTCTTTCTTCATATCTCCATTTCTCATTTGGTTCCTTCTTTGATTTGGATGGTGCTTGCTTCAGTGGCATCACATGGCACCCTAGGATAAAGCCTTCTAACCTTTCATCTAATCCCTCATAGCACTAAACCTAATTCTTATTGTAAAATTACATTTATGTGAGAAAAGTAAATCTAACTACACACAAAATAGAGGTTAGCTAAATATAAATATAATCCCAAGCTTGTATTTATAATTTGGACTACATGGGTAATTAACTCACATGTCACTTGGATTATGGATAAGGATTTAAGCAACCTCTGAAAGAGCATTCACATTTATTTTTAAGCATCCCTTAAGCATAAGCCCTAGAAACATGATTAGGCTAATATTGTCCTATCATCTAATCTACAAAACATACACTAACATCAATCTAAAATAATACATTATAAAACAAAACATATATCATCATGCTATCTAACTTAGAGCTAGAAGTGGTGACTTAATTCTAATGTGTGTGGCTTTGTGGTAAGTCTTGTTAGGCATTAGTGTTGCATTTTCTAAGTGTAGAAGTATTCAATTTAACATGAAAGGTTGATTTCACTTGAAGTAGTTTAATTGATTTGAGAATTTTAATTTGTGTTTTCTTTTGTTTCATTTGATTACACTTAGCAACTAAGTGTTATAAAGAGAGGAAAAGAGGATTTCCCTCTTTCATCCCTACCATAATTTACTTTCTAAAGTATATTAATTTGATTTAATTCTCTTAAGTGAATGGCTTACTAAATGATTTAATTAATACTAAGTTTAGGTTCACTTTAAATAATTCTATTCAAATTGAAAGGCATCTTAAGATTAATTTAATTGAATTACTACCACAGGACATATATTAAATCATTCCTTTCCATCACATGTAACACGCATATGATTTAATCCTAAGTGTATCTATACACGCAACATATTTTAGCACACTTAAATGATGAATGTATGTATATGTTTGGAATTTATATTTTATTTGTTTGAATCATTTAAACATATTAATTTAAAACTTTATCCAAATTCTTATACGAAAATGACATAAGAATGAAATTAAATAGGCATGTGCTATTATTAAACCATGCAAGTGAGGTAATCAAATTACCTCCTTGGAGCTAGCTAAAGTCTCGTATTCTCGGGATGTCCAGACTATATACCCATTTGCATTCAAACATATGTAAATTCGTATACATGAACATAAGAAGTAAGCTCCAAATCATATGGCAAATTAATTCAACCACTTAGTCAATTATGAATGCATGCAATTTTAATGTAAAATGGGATTTTCATTCACTAATCACATATACATATACATGTACAAAGATATAAAAGTACATGTAGTTGTTAAACCAGGAAGTGAGGGCAATCAAATGACCTCCTTGGGGCTAACTAAAGCCTTGTATTCTGGATGTCTAGACTATATACTTGGTTTTCATTGGACACACATGGATGTATACATAAATGAGGAAAGAAAACTACAAAAGTATGTTTTTTTATTGAATCATTTATATGTATGAATTAAAGCACTATCAAATTCTAATGTTGAAATATATAAGAATGAAATCAAATGGGTGCGTGACATTGATAAACCAAAGGTAATCAAGTGACCTTCTTGGGGCTAACTAAATCTCGTGTTCCCTAGATGTCCAGACTATAAACCCATTACCATTCAATCTTATATAAATCAACACTTGAATAGAGAAAAGAGAACTCAACATTAATACACTTAAGCTATAAGCACATGCATTTCTATGTATTTATAACTAGCATCATAACACATATTATTATTCATTTATAAGCTTTTGAAAAATACATTTGGATTCAATAGTGATAATAACCATGCATATATTAAATTAAATCAACACGTGCAAGCTTACATAAAGGAAACCCATTTTATTTTACTTGATTTTGAAAAGATGGATGCATGAATTCAAATGACATACCAAATTTAACCTGATTGGAAAGAGGACAGTCAAATATAAGCATGTGATTCATTCAACCAAACTAGTTCTTAATGATAATCAAATCAAATAAGATTATTTAAAGCAAACCAAAGCTTATTTATTAATTAAGTTTTTTATTTGATTTGATTTAAAGAGGAGAAGAGAAATCATCACTTGCAATTTTAAACCCATTCCCATATTAGTGATTTGATTTAATTTAAGGAATTGTAATTAAGTTAATTTTATGGGTCAATTAAGTTGAACCCTTAATTAGATGAATTAATTACCCTTACCTATGTCACCTTAAAGTAATTAACTAAGTAATTATGAGCCAACATGATATGCATGGAAATTAAGCTTGCAATGATCCTAGGAAATAAAATGGCCTAATGCAATTGGCTCATGATTAATATTTAATTAGATTAAGGGACTTAATTAATTACTTTTATGGTTTTCTCACATAGGTGGACTAACCATAATTTCATTAAACTCCTTAAGGTTATTAAACACCTAAAGATCTACCCCATCATTTAATTAATTAAGGTCTTATGTGATTATGATTCACTTTGATTTAATTAATTAGTTAAATCTTAATTAATTTCATTTTTAAAAAAGGGTGAAATGAACTTAGGGAAAGGGCTCCCAACCCTATTCCTTAGTTCATTTACTATGGAATAATGATTAATAAACTTAATTAACCAATTTATTACTATTCATGGGATTAATTAATTATTAATTAACTTAAAAGAGTAGTTAAGGTTTAATTAGTTAATTTTTTTAATTAAGTGAGCAATAAATCCCAAGAAAATCATGGGAGGTGTAGGTCATCCCATTAAATTAACCCACAAAATTTGGGATTAATTGCTCAAGTAATTAAGCTAATAAATTTTGCAATTAAACTTAATTACTATTCAAAATTAGTTAAGATCATTTTTAATTAATTCTCCTCTGAAATACCTTTAAAATGAGTATTTATTTGCATTTTTATTTCTCTATCATTTTTTATGATTTTTAGAAGTTTCAACCATTAAAAATGATTAATTAAGCCTAATTAAAGCCTAATCCTCTTAGCGCCATGTGGCACTAACATTGCATGCTTTCTATGTGGCACCGTGAGATTGGCTATTTAAAACTTATCTAACTCAGTGCCTTTGTGGCATCGGTGGACGTGCTTTCTCATCCACCATCCGATCTAAGATTAGATGGCTATGATTAATCTCATAGCTTAATAGGATTAAATTAGATTGATTTATTGGATCTACTCACGATCGTCCATTCCAATCACACAAAATGGATGGTGCATGATCTAACGTCATGCGACTGAGGGGGAATGGAGTCCGTCCATCATTGCTCACTTGATCTGAGCTTACGCGGATCAACTCAAGGTCCACCTTACATCGATCGGAGGATCCATTCAAGATCACTTGAGATGCAAGTTTTCTTCAAAAAGCTCCAACCCATTTTTACCTAAAGATCGATTTTGAAAGCATACCTCACCGGAGCTCAAGACCGGTAGCTCAAATGATTAAGGAAGCTTCATCTAGTAGAGATGAAGCTTTTTTGAGTAGAAATTGGATCAATTCCTTGATTTTCACTTAGAAGGCCATGAACCAATGATTTGGAGCTCAACTTTGATCGTAGTCCCACCTCCGATGCTTGTGAAGCTTAGGAGATGGTTTTTTCTTGCTCGGCGAGGCCTATAGAAGGTATGTACAAAGTTAATTTGAGTTTGATGGAGAAATGGAGAAGTTAGGTCAAAAATTAGAGTGTCCTTTGAGATGGGGGGAATGGCATTTTTGATGAGGAACAAACTTGGGAGCTTAGGGAATGGCTCGACTCATCTTTAAAATAATATATTTCATCTTGTGGGATGGTGGGATGGGGTTTTTTGCATTGTAGTACATGGGCCATCTCAGTCATGGGTGTGGGAGGAGGAGGTGAGTTGGCTCGGCTTGGTTGGTTGTAGGTGTGAAGGTGGCTACCAAGGAGGAATCATGGGTGTCCTATGGATTTCAAATGCTCCAATGTGGAGGGTGGGGCGATTTCACCTCCCATAGGTCATGGCAGACCCAACCACCCCTTGGGTTAGGTTGGGCGGTGTCCTAGGTGCCTAGGTGGACCATTGGGAGAGTACCAAGTGTCTAAGGAATATAAATGACCACTTACATGGGTGATTTGTCTCATGTGATGCCCTTCACCCAATGGTAGAATGATCATTTGGTAGTGGATTTGGGCTTTGAAATGAGCCAAAGTGGGTTAGCCAAATTTCAAGTCAATTGGAGTTGATTTGGTTAGGTTTTGCTCAATTTGACTCATTTAGGTCAAATTGGGTTAGGTTGGGTCAAGTTGACCAATTGGTCAAATTAGGTCAAATCAAGAGTTTGGTCAAGTTCATATGATCATTTTGCATGTTTTGGTTCAATTGGTTTGGTTTAGTTTGGCTTAGATTCGATTTTGTTTCATTTGAATTCATTTGGGTTAAATGGGTTAAGTTAACCAATTTGACCAAATTGGCCAAATTGGCTTGGGTTGGGTGTTTGTTTGGGTTTAGTTGACCAATTGAAGATGATTGTAGGCTTTGGTTTCAATTAATTTTGATTTAGTTTTGATTTATGCCAACTTGAACCTTTAGGTCAATTTGGGTTCAAATAGGTCCAATCATGGCTTTGGTCAAGTTCAACAATCAATTTGTATTGAACTTGAGGCATTGGTTGCAATCAATTTGATTTATATTTTGATTTGATCCAATTCAGTCTTTTAGGTCAATTTGGGTCAACTTGGGTCAAAAGAGCCAATTGGGTTTGGTTTGACTCAATTGAAGGTCAAGTCATATTCAAATATTGATTTTGATTTGGTATGAATCATTGGTTTCATGGGATTTGGCTTAGGTTGCAATTTGGCTAGTTTGGGTTCATATGGGTTAAGGGGTTGACTTGGTCAAATGACCAAGTTGACTTGGTTTGACCCAATTTATGACAATTGATCAACCTAGGGTGATCAATAATCATGATGAGAGGTTTTGATGGGGTTGGTTCAATTAAATTTGGATATGGTTAGAACTTCGCTTAAATAGGTCAAATTGGCCACTTTGGGTCAAGTGAACCAATTGGGTTTAGTTGGCTTGATTTTGGGTTATGTTTGATTTAGTTGAGTTTATATATGGATTTGGGATTGATATATAAATTCAATTGCAATTGGGTTGGGTTTTTGTTCATTTGAATATTTCAAGTCAATAGGGTTAAGTTGGGTTTGACTTGGGTTAATTTTGGTTTGGCTTGATGATTTTAGATTTCATTTATATTTGTGAATATGATTGAAGGTATGATTGATTCATGAGAAAATCAATTGAATTTGGGTTTTGGAATTAAGGAATTTTGCTAAGTCCATGGAATTGGGTCAAGCGGCTTAGGTTTGGATTTTGATTTGGTTTGATTTAGTTTTGATAATTTAAATGTATATTTCATTTAAATTTGTGAAGATGATTGAAAATATGATTGATTTGTGAGAAAATCAATTGAGTTTGGCTAAGTCCATGGGATAGGACATATGGCTTAAGAAGGGTTTTGTTTTAGTTTGATTTAGTTTTGATCATTTCAATGTAGATTTTATTTATATTTAGAAGATGATTGAAGATATAAATTTAATATGAAAATCAATTGATTTATTTGGATTAAGATTTGGCTAAGTCCATGGGATATGTCATATGGCTTAGGAAGGGTTTCAAGTTTGGATTTGATCATGGGCTTCAATCATTTGGTTTTGGAATTTGGGTTTAGATTTGGATTTGGATTTGATGTTTGAATTTAACTTGAGGTTTGGTTTGAGAATAAACATGGATTGGATTTGGGTTGTGAAGGGAAGGTGGATTATCATAATCTAAGGCATAACCTAATCCTATGGTTAACCCTTGTAAGTCTTTAGGCTAGGTTAAGTGTTTACCTAATTGTTAGAAGTGTCTTATGACTAGATAAGTCTTCGTGTCTAGAAGACTCCTAAGTTTAAGATGGGAAGTTGAATCTGCACTCAAAAAGTGAGGTCAATAGGCTAAAGGCTTTATAGTGTTGTCCTTGGAGATAGATGATTGGAAGACCGAAGCCATGTTCCACATTATAGACTCGGATACATCTTTCAATGCTTTGCTTGGGAGACCAAGGATACATGAGAACAACATAGTTCCATCACTCATCATTGTTTGAAGTTTGTGAGATTTGTCAAAGGAGATCTCAAGCCATTTATAATTCAAGAGGTGCATATGAGGATGTACTTACTACCTCAAAAGTCTATTCTGAAGTTCAAAATAGAAAATGAAAAGAAAAGAAAAGAAAAGAAAAGGAAAGAAAAGAAAATAAAGGGAAATAGACTTGGAGGAGGAAGTGGAGCCTTCCATTATTCATTACTCCATTGAACATATGGGTAGGACAACGACCACCGGCGAGGAAGAAGAGGGGAGGCAATCCTAGGGTGGAAAACCTCCTTATTGGCCAATATATGTCCCAGTACAAGTACACATTATCCTTATAGACTTAGAATCTAGTTCATAGGATGAGTCTTATATGGTTTGACACACCCGACTCTTCTCGGTAGATTCCCTTGGAGGTGACACTTGAGTCAAATAGCAATGAAGATCGGGCTCCAAAGCAAAGCATAAGTGTATCCAAGTTTACATGTGAAATAGTTAGGCATCAGTTGGGAACCTAACCACTTTCCTCTCAAAAGCTGAGGGTTTGGTAGTTAAGGAAGCCCCTAATTCATCCAAGGTGTGAAGACTCGAGAGGTTCTTTTTTGGGAGCATCATCATCCTCAAGATATGAAGTTGATGTAGAACTTGAGGATGATTCATATAAGATTTAATATAATTACCTTTTGATTGGTACTTGCCTTGTGTTATAATTTAGCAAAGAAAGGGTTAATCCACATACTTGGTCAAAGCATAGGTCAAACTACTTAGAAAGAATATGGAAGAACAAATGCAATAGCTCTCAATCAAGACCAGGACTAGGATTGATTAGTGGATCCATTGATGATGACGATTACCTTGGTCATCAATCATTTGGAATCTATATGTTCTTTTCAAATCACATTAACTCATTTTGATGCTTAGAAAGATGATCCAAATGATTTTGAAGTCAAAGATGCACCGAGTTTGAAGAGATCAAGTCATAGGAAATAAACAAGAGATCACAAAATAATTACCAATTTATGAAAGAAAAGAAACTAATAATGCTGGTTTGATGGAAGAAAAATACCACATTGCTTGACATCATCCCATTAAGAAAATAATGTGAAATTACATGCTCAATTTTAGGGATTAAATAAAGGCATGTCCAAAAGATGAATTTCACAACCAATCTCAAGGCATGGTAGACATTGCCTCATATCATGCGATCTTCTCTTTCATGGATGGCTAATGGATATAACCAAATAAAGATGACTGAAGATGAAAGAAAAATTTCTTTTAGAACCACGACATCTATTGCTATAATGTCATGCCTTTCACCTTAAAATGCTTTGCTACATGCAATGACTTGAATCTTGATGAACTTATTCATCATCAAGTTGAGTGCTATGTTGATGATCTCATGGTCAAAAGTAGAGAAAAGGAAGACCATCTCTTTGACTTAAGAGTAGTTTTTGTACAGTTAAGATAATTTAACCTCAAAATGAACCCTTAAAGTGTGCATTCGGAGTAGTTTCAGAGAAATTTGTTGGTTTTGTTGTCCGACACTATGGAATTGAAATCAATCCAGAGAAGATCAAGGTGATATTAGAAATGCCACCCCTAAAAGTTAAACAAAACTCAGATCATTCTAATGGCGGTTGGCATATCTAAGATGCTTTATATCCAACCTATCGAAGATGTCAATTCGGTACTTGTCAAAGGGATGTCAAGTTCAAGTGGGATGATAAGTGTGAGCATGCCTTCAAAGACATCAAGCATTACGATGGTGCCTTAGCCAATCGGGCAAGCCACTCATACTTTACACTTTGCTACATTAGATGACTCCCTTGGTGCTTTGTTGGCCCAAGACAATAATGAAGAAAAAATGCACTCTACTACCTCATCTAATCCCTAATCATCCACTCATTGAGAAGCATTAGCTTTAATCTTTGCATCCCAAAAGCTACACTACAAGCTTCCTCATAAGGTAAACTTAATCTCTAGGATCAATCCACTATAGTATCCCATGACATGACCAAAGCTATCCACGAAAATATCTCATTACCTTCGTACCCCTCCATGTGTTGGAAGGACAAGCGCTAGTGGATTTCTTAGCAACACACCCAGTTCTTGCTGACTCTTCACTTAGTGATTGTCTCCCCGATGAACAAATCATGAACTTAGGGGATACTAGCATTCACTGCTAGGAGATGTAATTTGATGGTGCAACTTCCTCTTTAAGAGGAGATGAACCATAATCTACTATTCCAAGAAAGGCAAGGGGAGGAATAGTTCTCTTAACTCTATACTATGATGTGATGAGATTCTCATATCATCTGTCTAATCCTTGTACCAACAATGAAGCTGAATATGAGGCTCTGATTGTCAATTTATAGTTAGCCATTACTCTAAGCATCAAGAACATTAATATCTAATTATCAACCAAATCATTAGGTCTTATAAAGTTATAAAGCCCAAGCTCCATCACTATATTAAGTACACCATGGAGTTGTTGGCCAAAATCCTAGAGGTTACAATTTATAAGATTCTTCAAGGAGAGAATGTCATAGTGTATGCTTTAGCCAAGCTTGCCAAGGAGTTTCAGGAGGATGAGTCCATATCAATAAAGGTCCAAAATAAAGTCTTATCCCTTGATATTAAACTCATCAAAAAGTACTCTCTTGAAGGGGAGGTTGCCATTGCCAAGAAGGATGAGGAGTTAGATTGGAGGCAACCATTCATGGATTACCTAAATAAAGGCAAACTACCTCAAGAGAAGTCCCAAGCCCATCAGATGAAGTAGAGAGCACTTTCCTATGCTCTTGTGGATGGTGCCTTGTACTGGCGGTCTTTCAATATTATGTGATTATGTTGTTTAGACATGAAGCGTAAGATCATGATGGTACACTGATTATGTGGAGCCAACCAATGCGGTCGAAGATGATAGCCAAGATCAAGTGACTATGATACTACCGGCCATCGATAATCAAAGATATGTATATATAGATGCTACCAATGTCAAATACATGGTGTGGTCTCTATACCAACCACCCTACATCCTACATTGGCCTCATGGCCATTCAGTGTTGGGGTATCGACATAGTGGGTTTGATTGATCCTCTTCTTCCAAGGTCCTTCGGTTCATCTTAGCACTTTACTAACTACTTAAATGGGTGAAGGTGATTCTCAGAGGTCACAACTCGATGTGCTATAATTTTTAGAACCATAACATATATAGGTTCTGAGTTCTCATGAATTTTATTTGATAATGGTACTACATTCAAGAGCATCAAGATCAATAACTTTGCCTAGGATACAACATAGATTGGATATATTCTACCATCAACTACCCGAGGGCAAACGGCTTAGCAAAAAAGCCTTCAACAAAACTCTCATCCAAATACTAAAGAAGACACTGACAACAAGTGATAATGGCATGAGTTAGTTGAAGCCTTGTGGGCCTACCGCACATATAGAACTCCAACTTTTACTCCTTTCTCCTTAGTGGGTCCAAGCCATTCTACCATTAGAAGTCCAACTCCCATCACTAAGGATAGTTGTGGGTAGCAAGATCACAGAAGTTGTGCATTAGAAGAGCTCAAAGGATTGGAGGAGAGATGCCTATGGGCATGCCAAAACCTTGAGTTGTATAAAGCTAAAATGATTCAAGATAATAATAAGTTGGTACTTCTTAGAGCTTTTCAAGTAGAAGAGCTTATTTTAGTTCTAAGGAGATCGATTATTTCCCATCATAAGATGGGAGGCAAGTTTGAACCCACTTTGGAACGACCTTTTGCCATAGAGAAGGCCTACCAAGCAGGATCTTATCAACTTATTAATCATAAGAGAGAGTGCCCAATGCTTCCAATCAATGGGATCTGCTTAAAGAAATATTATAAATTATGTTAGAAAATAATTATCATCAATGAAAATTCCATTTTGAATTCAATCTCTTCCATGTTGAAAGTATTCTTATTTTGTCCTCACATGTGTTTTAGTGTAAGGAACTGTGTGGCCTCCTATCTTTCATGAACACAACATAAACACAAACTACATGAAAACATATAAAATAAACAAATATATGTTGTCTCGGGCTACTTAGAGTGGAGACAATGACACTCACTCAGTAGCTACTCTGGGTGACGTGCTACCTAAGTGTGTCACCCGTGGTCTTCTTTACTTGGAGGATGTAAGTGCTACACTTTCTTTCTTTACTTGGCCCACGACAAGTGCCTTGTTAGTTTGGTAGGCCCATGTGTATGGTAAGCTACCTCATTATTTTGTTTAAGATGTGAGTGCTATGCTTTCTTCTTGATTAGCCTTTGTGCATCGACCGCCGAGTATATTTGAGGTTTATGATAAGTCCCCTAGTTCCTTCCCTCTTGACTACTTCAAGTCTAGGTTCTGTCCTTCCTCGGGGCTCCTTGCTTCGTAGTCACTTTAGGTTAGATAGCATCTATCCCCGATGACGAGACTATCCCGATGATCAATTCTACTTGGAAAGTTGTAAGCCTACATGCTTTCTTCTAGGTTGATCATTGCACACTTGAGCTCCTTTTGTTGGTTGTCACTATGCTGATGGATACACCACTCATGTTGACAGATACACCTTAGGTTGGTTAGTTCTCACCTTAGGATACACCACTCATGGCGATAAGTCTGCTATGATTTCTCCTTGAGTTGGCCACCGCATACCTATAGCTTTCTTTCCAGGCTTAGGATAATGCCCTTAGTAGCACCAACCCTATGGGCACTATATTTGGATCACGCCATTTTGCAACCCCATTTAGACACTACCTGATTACTATCGATTGGATAGTTCCTTTCATAAGAATCCACCCATATGGTTGGAGAATCCCTATGGATGTGCGATTCTCCCTTGGTCTAGTAAATATAGGTCAAGGCCATAGCCCTTCTCAAGGTGGTCCTCACCAAACAATGGTCCACACAAACATTTAAACAAAATATATATTCACCTTGTGGATTAGGGAGGACACCCCTATGTACCATTTCCCAAGTAGTATCCTATCTTTAGGTCAACAAAACTCCCTATGAATCACCCCTTACTATAAAGTTGATATAATGGAATTCACTCAAGTAGTCGCCCCTAAGTCAGGTTTGATTTATAGTGCTACCAACAAATCACCCTAGCAGTTGTTTCCTACTTTAGAAGATGTAAGTCTGCTACGCCTTCTTCCTAGCATAGCTGTTGCACATCGAAAGGAAACCCCTTAGGTTGGCAAGCTCTACCCCATGGCTAGTAGTCTATCCCTTTGGATTTATAAATATGAGATAGGGCAAGTCCAATATAGCCCCATTTTAGTGGGTCCATCGCACACTGACATGGTCCATAAATTAAATCTATCAAATTTAATTTAGCTCACATCCCCAATGGATATGCCCTCAATTTGAAATCAATCTAAACCAAAGAAACCATATCAAATCACATGAAATTAAGATAAATTAATCTTGACTACATTTGAGTTGACATAAGTCCCTAGCGGCATTCACTCAGTAGTCGCCCTAGGTCAAGTTCAATTTATTTTGCAACCAACAGTCACCCCATTGTTCCTCTTGAAGATGTAAGTCTTATGCCTTCTTTCTAGCAACCATCAAGAAAAGGCATCCTTAGTTGGCCTCTACCTTGATAGACTATCCCTTTGGATTTGTAAAGGGTAGGTCAAGATATAGCCCATTCTGGGTCCATCGCACACCCATGTGGTCCATACATTAACTTAGATTAAATTAAACCCATTCTGGAGTTAAATCACACCCATCCCCCCAGTGGAGCCTTAAATCATATATAAAGAAGTAAAGAAAATAAATTAAATTCAAAACCAACCTCCCTAGTGGAGCCAAATTAAACTAACTGCCCTAGTAGAGTCTAAATCAAAGAAATCCAACCAAACTCTTATCCTCAATGGATACATCCCCAAACAAATCTATGAAATCAAACTCAAATCCCAATCCCCATGGATAGCCTGAACCTGCCTCCCTAGTGGAAGGTTCATATACCCGATCCCTAGTGGACTTGAGCCCATAACTCTAGCAGATATGCCTCCACATCAATTAGAACAAAACAAATTAATGTCGATTTGATATTAATCCCTGGTGGATTATAGATTCTTATCCTTAGCAGATCTTCTTTCCACAAATTATATAATTAAATCAAATTCATACCTTATTCCTAGCAGATTTTCTTCTTCTATGCCCTCACATAGACCCTCACATGTCATGTCCAATGCATGTGTGATCCCCTAATCACCCTCCATGTTTTGACAAGGAATTCTCATCAAATCTTATTTCTTCTCTTATGCACACCTTTAATACTTCAACCAAAAGCCTAACAATGTATTCCTTTCAAATTACATCATCTTAACATTATAATCAACATTTGATGATGTGATGGTGCAAGCTCACTAACTATACAATATCATGCTAAACATATTATAGTGAATTAACACACTATGTTATATTATAATATATGATGTTATATTATAATTTGCTATAATATAATATATTGTCTAACATTACACTCATTAGAATCACTTAAAGGAAAATAACAAAATTTTCTCAAAATTTGAATTATGTTCATTTTGATGTAAAATTATACTTTTCTATTAGAAATGGTACAAAATAGTATAATTTATGTGTTCTTCTTGGTGTGTGCCATGAATTTAGTTTCTTCTCAACCTTCAAATTATTATTTTTGTGAGTTTTGACCCAATGTATTATAACAAAAGTAAAACATACTAAATGTACAATAACATTTAGTAACACACCACCACATTCATCTATATGTGAAGTTATATTATTATGTACATTATATTTTAATATTCTTTCATATAATATATTATCTTACATTACACCTTAAAATTAATCACTTTAAGCAAAACATTTATAAAATTTGGTTGAAAAATGAGCATTTATTTTGGATGCAAAATTCCATTCTTTTGATTAAATGACACACCATGGCACACCCTTAATGTTGTTCCCCAAAGCTTACCTTAAATTTTGCCAAATTCGATCATCTCAACCTATAAATTAGTATTTTTTATGAATTATACCAGTACAAACTCTACTACATCATACTATAACAAAATAAAATATGCTAAACAATAAGTACTAATACACAACAATATGCTATAATGCATGTTGGTACACTATGTTATGGCATCCTATATTATAATACACTATAACTTATTATATTATATTATATTGCATATCACATCACAAGGGACTGCTTAAGATAAAAAATCATAAAATTGGTCTAAATAATAAATAATAATATATTTTAGTCGTATGACTTACATATTTTAAATTGAAATAACATATTATGATGCCATGCTTTACCTATTATGAATTTGGCCAAATTCCACCATTATACTATAATATATGGTATTATAATAAGATTTAGGGTTAGGGTTTAGGGTATTCAAATCTCTAATAGTCAAGGGAAAGTCTCTTGAAGACATTTTCTTTAGCTACCATAACTATGTTAGGATTAGTCATCATTAGATCTACTAATGACATCTTTATTCAAGGTTTAGGGTTAGTTTAGATTTGGGTTTAGGGTTTAGGGTTTGTGGTTTAGTTAGGTTTAGGGTTTTTAGGGTTTAGTTTATGGTTTTAAAGTTTAGGGTTTAGGGTTTAGGTTTTAGTGTTGGGTTTATGGTTTAGGGTTTAGTTTGGGTTTGTTTTGGCTTAGGGTTTTAGGGTTTAGGGTTTAGGGTTTATTTATGGTTTAGGGTATAGGGTTTAGTTTTAGGTTTAGGGTTTAAGTTTTAGTTTAGGTTTAAGTTTTCTTTAACAGAACAAATTTAGATTTAACATTTTTCATTTTATTTTATCAACCAAGTAGACCCAAGTTTTCTAAGACACAGCGATGACATAGATAAAAAATGAGCACCCATAAAGAAAATCAAAAACCCTAGATAAGTAGAACAATCTATACTTTAAATACACTATTCCATAAGCAACAGATATAGGATCTTTTGTTTCTTTCCATCAAACCACCCTCCTCAGTAGAGAATCCATCATATCTCGATTTCTCCTTCCACCACCATGAATGTAACCTCGCCACCTCCTCACCTCCATAACCACCACTTCTCCACCACAACCCATATCCACTCAGATCACCCACCACATGATAACAACACTTATGTGATATCCAGCTAGCCTGATGGTGATGTAATCAGCTTATGCCCATTCTAGGAGGTAAAATTTTGGGTTTAAGGATTGGTTTAGAGTTTGTGGGTTGGTGTGGTAGGGGTTTAAGGTTTGGTAGTAGGGTAGGGTGGGTTTAGGGTAGGGTTTAGGGTGTGGTTAGGGTTTAGGATTTAGGGTTTAGGTTTGTGGGTTTAGGGTTGTGGTCAGAGGGAGGTAGTGGTTTAGGGTTATTGTGGTTTAGAGTGGGGTTTGTGATTTTAGGGTTTGGTTTTAAAAAAATTATAGTTTTTAGGTTTATATTTTAGTTTATTTTTATATTTGAGTTTATTTTATTTTATTTTATTTATGTTTACTTTTAATTTTATTTAGTTTAGTTTATTTATTTTAGGTTTATTTATTTAGTTTACTTTTTATAGTTTAGGTTTATTTGTTAGTTGAGTCTTATTTTATTTTTTAGGTTTTGGTTTTATTTTATTTTTATTTAGGTTTAGGTTTTATTTTTTTTTTTTTAGGTTTAGGTTTTAGGTTTTATTTTAGTTTATTTTAGTTTTATTTTTTAGTTTAGGTTTTTAATTTAATTTTATTTAGTTTTATTTTAGTTTAAGTTTAGTTTATTTTAGTTAGTTAGTTATTTATTTTAGTTTTGGTTTAGATTTATTTTATTTTGTTTATTTTATTTTATTTTATTAAGGTTTTTTTATTTTATTTGTTTTATTTATTATTTTATTATTTTATGTTTATTATTTTTATTTTATTTTATTTTAGGTTTATTTTATTTTTATTTTAGGTTTTGTTTTTGTTTAGTTTAGGTTTTTTATTTTTTAATTTAGTTTAACATTTTATTTATTTTATTTTAGTTTAGTTTTTATTTTTTATTTTATTTTCTTTTTACGTTTAGGTTTAAGTTTAGGTTTTAGTTTTAGTTTTTATTTTATTTTATTTTTTTATTTTATTTTGGTTATGTTTTTTTTTACTTATTTTATTTTTCAATTTTGTTTAGTGTAGGTTTAGGTTTTTAGATTTTTTAGGTTTTGGGTTCAGGGTTAGTTTAGGGTTTAGGGTTTGGGGTTTAGGGTATAGGGTTTAGGGTTTAAGTTTTAGTTTAAGGTTTAAGGTTTTTTTAAACAAAGAACAAATTCAAATTCAACATTTCTTCATTTTAATTTCATCTACCAAGTAGTACACCAAGTTTTCTAAGACACAAGTGACAACATTGTTCAAAAATGAGCACCCATAGAGTAAATCAAAATCCATTGATAAGCTAACTATCTTATGAGAGACGAGTTCCAGGTAGATCGGATCTGTTTCTTCAATTTCTCCAATTTTTATTAGAACCACCCCAGCCTCTCGAGTAGTGGGATCCGCCATCATATCCCTGATCTTTTCCTATGCCACCACCAGCCACGTAACCTCCATTCTGCTCCAAAACCACCAGCACCACCACCTTCATATCCACCTCTAGATCCCCACCACGTGATAACCAGCCTCCTTAGCCTCCACTACAGATTGAACATAGTGAGGTGATGTTCCTCCCATTGGGTTCTACCCATTCTTAGTGTTTAGGGTTAGTTTAGTTTTAGGTTGGGTTTAGATTAGGTTGGTTTATTGAGGTTTTAGGTTTTAAGGTTTAGGTTGGGTTTAGGGTTTTTTTTGGTTTAGGGTTGGGGTTTTTTTTTAGGTTTTTAGTTTTAGTTATTGTGGTTTTGGGATTAGGGTTTAGGCTTGGGTTTAGGCTTTTTTTTTAAATTAAGTGAACCCATAGGTTTAGGTTTATTTAGTTTATCTTTCATTTGTTTGAGTTTAATTTATTTTATTTTAATTTAGATTTATTTTATTTTATTTTTTATTTAGTTTATTATTTTAGTTTATTTATTTTAGTTTTTTTTATTTATATTTTTTAGGTTTAGGTTTATTTTTTAGTGAGTTTATTTTATTATATTTTTTTTTAGGTGCTTTAGGTTTTTTTTATTTATTTTATTTTATTTGGTTTAGGTTTATTTTAGTTTATTTTATTATATTTAGTTATTAGGTTTAGATTTTCTTTTATTTATCTTTAGTTTAGTTTATAGTTTAGTTTAGGTTTATTTTATTTTATTTATTTTATTTATTTTAGGTTTTGGGTTTTTTTTAGTTTAGGGTTTGTTTTATTATTTTATTTTTTTTTTTATTTTATTTTAGATTTGGTTTTTAAAATTTTTATGATTTATTTTAGGTTTATTTTATTTATGTTTATTTTATTTTATTTAAGTTTATTCCATGTTTATTTTAATTTAGTTTAGTGATTTTTATATTTATTTTAGTTTTTTATTTATTTAGGTTTAGGTTTAGTTTTATTTTATTACATTTTATTTTATTTTAGGTTTAGTATTTATTTATTTATATTTTATTTAGTATTTAGGTCAGTTTGGTTTTTTATTTTATTTATTAGTGGTTAGGGTTTAGTTTTAGGGTTTTAGGATTTAGTGTAGGGTTTAATAGTTTTAGGGAGAGTTTAGGGTCAGCTTTAGTGGTTTATATTTTTATTTAGTTTGTAGTTATTTTTGTGGTTTAGGGTTTATTAAGTTAGGTGGGTATTATTTAGAGAGGATTTAGATTTAGGATTAGTTAGGTTTAGTTTAGGGATTTTTTTTTAAATTAGCCAAGTTTAGTTTTTAGTATTTAGTTTTATTTTATATTTTAATTATTTTATTTTATTTTATTTATATTTATTTTATTTATTTATATTTTAGTTTATTTTTAGGTTTAGGTTTAGTTTATGCTTATTTTTTTGTTTAGTTTATTTTATTTTATTTTAGCTTTTATTTTATTTTTAAGTTTTAGGTTTTTTTTTATTTTAGGTTTATTTTAAGTTTTTTTTTAGGTTTATTTTTTTGGTTTATTTTAGTTTTAGGTTTAGTTTATTTCAATTTATTTTTATTTTATTTAGTTTTTATTAGTTTTAGAGGGTTTAGGGCTCAGAAGGGTTTAGGTTTAGGGTTGTGGTAGGTATGTAGGGTTTTGTGGCTAGGTTTAGGGTAGGGTTTAGGGTTTTTTATTTTAAAAAATGCAAGTTATTTACTTTATTTGTATTTTTATTTATTTGAGTTTAATTTATTTATTTTAGGTTTATTTTTAATTTTATTTAGTTTAGTTTATTTATTTAGTTTAGGTTTTATTTTAGTTTATTTAGGAAATTTATCTTGAGTTTATATTATTTTATTTTTTTTAATTTTAGTTTAGGTTTATTTTATTTTTTTAATTTTGGGCTTTTTATTTTTATTTTATTTTTAGTTTAGTTTATGTTTTTCTTTAGTTTTATTTTATTTATTTAGTTTAGTTTATTTTAGGTTTAGGTTTAGGTTTTATTAATTTTAGTTTAGTTTATTTTAGTTTTGGTTTAGTTTTATTTTATTTGTTTACTTTTTATTTTAAGTTTAGGTTTTTTTTTAAAGTTTATGATTTTGATTTTATTTTTTATTTATTTTTAGGTTTTATTTTAGGTTATTTTTTTATGTTCAGGTTTTTATTTAGTTTATATTTTATTTTATTTTAAGTTTATTTTATTTTTTATTTAGTATTTATTTTATTTTGGTTTTATTCTTAGGTTTATTTTATTTTTTATAGTTTTATTTATTTTATTTAAATTTATTTTTATTTTTATTTTTATTTTATTTTATTTTATTTAGTTTTAGGTTTTATTTATTATTTATTTATTTAGGTTTATTTTTTCTTTATTTTATTATTAGTTTTATTTAGTTTGGTTTTATTTTATTTTATTTTAAGTTTATTTTTTAGGGTTTTGGTTTATTTTTTTATTTAGTTAATGGTTATTTATTTTTGAATTTAGTTTGGTTTTTTTTAGGTTTAGGAGGGTTATTTAGTATTAGGGATTATGGTTTTTAGTTTATAGGGTTATTCATGGTAGGTAGGATTTAATTTTTTTTTAGATTTAAGGTAGGTTTTTAATTAGACAGGTTTAGGTATGAGTATAAGTTTTTTCTTTAGTTTTTATTTTTATTTTATTTAGGTTTATTTTATTTTATATTATTTATTTAGTTTAGATTTTAATTTTTTATTTTTTAGTTTAGGTTTAGGTTATGCTTATTTTTTTTAGTTTTTATTTTATTTTATTTTTTTAGGTTTAGGTTTCATTTTATTTAGTTTTAGGTTTAGGTTTTATTTATTTAGGTTTAGGTTTTTATTTTAGGTTTTTAAGTTTATTTTTTATTTATTTTATTTAGATTAGAGTTTAGGATTAGTTTATTTTAGGCTTAGGTTTAGATTTTATTTATTTTAGTTTAGTTCATTTAGTTTTATGAGGGTTTATTTTATTTTGTTTATTTTAGATTTAGGTTTTATTTTAAGTTTATTTTAGGTTTTATTTTTTAGTTTAGATTTAGATTTATTTTTAGTTTATTTTGTTTTATTTAAGGTTTAGGTTTAGATTTAGGTTTAGTTTATTATAGGTTTAAGTTTAAGTTTCATTTATTTTAGTTAGTTTATTTTAGTTTAGGTTTAGGTTTATTTTATTTTTATTTTAGGTTTAGGTTTTTATTTATTTTTTGTTAAGGGTTCAGGTTTTATTTATTTATTTTTAGGTTTTATTTTTATGTATATTTTTTATGTTTAGGTTTTTATTTAGTTTTTCTTTTATTTTATTTTTGCTTTATTTTATTTTTATGTTAGGTTTAATTTTTATTTTATTTAAGTTTTATATTTTTATTTCAATTTAGGTTTTTATTTATTTTATTTTAGTTTAGTTTTATTTTTTTATTTTATTTTCTTTTTAAGTTTAGGTTTAGGTTTGAGTTTATGTCTTTATTTTGTTTATTTTATTTTATTTAATTTTTTGTTTTTTTAAAGTTTTATTTAGTTTAGGTTCTTTTAGCTTTTAGAGTTTAGGGTTTAGAGTTTATGGTTTAGTTTGGGTTTAGGATTTAGGGAGGGTTTAGTTTATTAAGTTTAGGGTGGTGGTGGTGGGTTTAGTTTAGGTTTAGGTTTATGGTTTATGGTGGTTTAGGTTTGTATAGTTTATTTAGGGTTTAGGTCTGGTAGGTTTTAGTTTAGGTTTAGGGTTTATTTAACAGAGAATAAATTCAAATTCAACATTTCTTCTTTTGATTTCATCAATCAAGTAACACCAAGTTTTCTAAGACACAAGTGTGAGATAGATAAAAAATGAGCATAGAGTAAATTAAAACCCTAGTAACTAGAGTCATCTCTAATAGATAAAGCTCTATAAGCGTGGATCTACCATTCTTCGCTTTCTGCCATTAGCCACCCCGCCACTTTAGATCCACCATCATATCCCAATTTTCTCCCTCTGCCACCACCACGACTGTAACCTACATCACTCCTTAAGCCTTCATAACCACCACTGCTCTGACCACCACCTTCATATCCACCAGCACCTCCATGTCCCCCACCACCATAGTGATAATCGCCGCCTTTCGCCTGCCTCCAGTGATCTGGACCAGGGTTGCCATGTTCCTCATCAAGGTTCCATTCTTGTGGTTTAGTTTGTTATTAGGGTTTAGGTTTATTTTTAAATTTATTTAGTTACTTTAGGTTTAAGTTTAGGGTTAGGGTTTAGCATTTAGTGTTTAGGGTGTTAGGGTTTACTGGGTTTTAGTTTTTCATGAGTTTGTGGTAGCCTTAGGTTTATGGTTTAAGATTTTAGGTTTAGAGTTAGGATTTAGGGTTTAGTTTAGTGTTAGGTTTAGTCAGGTTTATGGTTTAGGTAGGTTTAGGTTTTATTTAGCAGTTTGGGTGGGTTTATTTTTAGACCCAGTTTAGTAGGATTTTGGGATAGAGGGTTTAGTAGAGTCTAGAATAGTTTATTAGGGCTCAGTGGTAGGTAGGTTTTGGGTTGGTTTTTAGTTCAGGGTTTGGGAGGTTTTGGTTTAGAGGTTTAATTGGTTTAGGGTTATTGTGGCCAGTTTAATTTAGGTCATTTTAGGTCAGTCCTAGACCCAGAGTCAGGTTATTAGAGTTTAGTAGTGGTGGGCTCAGTGGTTGTGGTAGATTTAGGAGTTAGGAAGGCCCAGGAGTGGTAGAAGGTTTAGGGCCCAGTGGTCAGGATGGAAGTTAAGTGGAGGTGGGTCAGTGGCCTGGGAGAGCTCAGTTTGATGAGGTAGCTCAGGTGTGGTTTATGGTTTAATGAAGGTAGGGTTTAGGTTAGGTTTGATTAGTGTAGGGTTTACAATTTAGGGTTTGATTTATGGTTTGGTTTAGGTTTAGTTTTTTTTGGTTTTGATTCTTTTAAAAAAGAATTAATATTCAACATTTTTCTTTTGAATTATCAACCAAGTAACACACCTAGTTTTCTAAGACAGTTTAGGACATAGATAAAAATTGCACATGCATAGAGCAAATCAAAAGCCTTAGATAACTAGAACCATCTCTACTATAAAGGCATAGTTCCATAAGCAGTAGATCAGATCGACCTTCTTTAGTTTCTCTAGTTCTCATCAAAAATATCCTGACCTCTCGAGTAGCGGGATCCATAATCATATCCCCGATCTCTCCCTCCACCACCACCATGGCACTAACCTCCTTCGCTCCTCCCTCCTCCATAACCACCAATACTTGACTCCTCCATATCAACTAGACCTTATCCCACCACCATTACAATAATCGCCGCCTGCTTTTACACCGCTAGATCTAGAATGAGTCTAGTTGATAGTGATGTTCCAACCATAAATATTTTGCTCATTATTGGGTTTAGGTTTAGGTTTATTAGGTTTTAAATTTTAGGTTTATTTTTTAATTTATTTAG
Organism: Cymbidium sinense; assembly: GCA_021442155.1. Lineage (NCBI taxonomy): Eukaryota > Viridiplantae > Streptophyta > Magnoliopsida > Asparagales > Orchidaceae > Cymbidium > Cymbidium sinense. The sequence continues at coordinate 14,756,952 of CM038229.1, read as the reverse complement.
TTACTTTATCAGTTTAGGGGTTTAGGATAGGGTTTAGGGTTAGGGTGGTTTAGGGTTTATGGTAGGATTTATGCTTTGGGTAGTTTAGGGGGTTTAGGATTTAGGGTGTGGTAGTTTAGGGTGGTGGTTTTTAAAATTAAGTAAACCAGTTTAGTTATTTAGTTATTTTATTTTTAGTTTCTTTAGGTTTATTTTTTTTATTTAGTTTAGTTTATTTATTTTAGATTTATTTATTTTAGTTTTATTTTAGTTTTTTTATTTAGTTATTATTTTTTAGTTGAGATTTTATTTTATTTTAGATTTAGGTTTTATTTTATTTTTAGGTTTAGGTTTAGGTTTTATTTTATTTTATTTGTTTAAATTTTAGGTTTATTTTAGTTTATTTTAAGTGGATGTAAGTTTAGGTTTAGTTTATTTTAGGATTAGGTTTAGGTTTTATTTATTTTAGTTTAGTTTATATTAGTTTAGGTTTAGGTTTATTTTATTATGTGTTTTTTTATAGGTTTAGGTTTTCTTTTAGTTTAGGGTTTATGTTTTATTTTTTTATTAATTTTTTGGTTTTATTTTAAGATTTATTTTTTAGGTTTAGGTTTTAATTTTTTTTTATTAAATTTTTTTTTTAATTTTATTTTTTATAGTTTTTATTTTATTTAGGTTTTAAATCTTAAGTTTATTTATTTTTTAATTTATTTAGGTTTTATTTATTTATTTTTTTAGTTTATTTATTTTATTTATTTTATTTTACTTTTATTTTGTTAGTTTATTTTATTTTATTTTTATTTAGCTTTTATTATTTTAGTTTTGATTTTTTTATTTTATTATTATTTTATTTTATTTTAGTAGGTTTTTTTATTTATTTTATTTTAGTCTATTTTATTCTTTAAGTTTAGTCTTTTATAGGGTTTATGGTTTTAGGGTAGGTCAGGCTCAGGGTGGGGTGGCCTAGTTTAAGTAAGGTCAGTGGCCTGGGCCCAGGTCAAGGGCTCAGGTAGTTTAGGGCCTGTTCATTGGCCCAGGTGGGTTATCAGTCAGGTCATGGTTCCATTTGCAAGTGGCCTAGAATAGGGTTGTGGAGGTCAGGGTCAGTAGGGCCCAGTATTTTAGGTTTAGCAGAGTCAGGGTAGGGCCTGGGTGGCCTTTAAAATCAGGAGGTCAGTGGCCTGTGGAGCCTGTGGTGTAGCTCGCTTTGTTTAAATCAGTACAGGTTTAGGTTTATTTATTTATTTTATTTATTTTAGTTATTTTTTTTTAAATTTATTTTATTTTTTGTTTAGTTTAATTATTTAGTTTATTTATTTTTATTAGGTTTTTTTGGTTTTTTTTTTTAGGTTTATTTTTTAGTTGAGTTTTATTTTTATTTAATCTTTAGTTTTAGGTTTTATTTTTTATTTTTAGGTTTAGATTTAGGTTTTTTTTTTTTTAAGGTTTATGTTATAGGTTTTTATTTGAGGTTTATTTTTTAGCTTTATTTTTTTGTTTAGGTTTTTATTTTAGTTTTATTTTATTTTATTTAGTTTAGGTTTGCTTTAGTTTATTTTAGGTTTAGTTTATTTTAGTTTAGGTTTAGGTTTATTTTATTTTATTTATTTTTTTTTTTTTTAGTTTTTTTTTAATTAGGGTTTAAGTTTTATTTTATTTATTCGTGTTTTATTTTAGGTTTATTTTTTAGGTTTTATTTAGTTTTATTTTATTTTATTTTATTTATTTTTTTTATTTTATTTTGGTTTTATTTTATTTTAGTTTAACTTTTATTTATTTTAGTTTTTTATTTTTTATTTTTATTTTATTTTATTAGGTTTAGGTTTAGGTCTTAGATTAGGTTTATTTTTTTTATTTTATTTAGTTTAGGTTTGATTTATTTTTATTAAGTTTATGTTTAGTTTAGTTTTATTTTATTATTTTATTTAGAGTTTATTTTAGTCAGGTTTATTACAGGATCTTGGGGGGGAGTTAGGGTAGTCAGTTTGCTAGGCCCAGATCTGGGCTTAGCCAGGCCTGGGTTTTAGGTATTTAGTGGGCCCAGTGGTTTAGGGCTCAGAGCCTGTGGCCCAGGTCAGGTGTGGCCCAGGGCCCAGGTTTAGGGTCACCAGATCTTTTAGGTTCAGCTGGGATTCGGGGTCTGGGGTCTGGGGTCAAGTAGGTCAGTAGTGGTCAGTGGTGTGGGTTTAGGCCTGTGGGTCAGAGTTTGGGGTGGGGTCAGGTTAGTGGTTTAGGGTCAGTGGTTTAGGCTCAGTGGGTCATCACGCTCAGGTTTAGTTGGGTCAGGGTTAGAGGGATGGCAGTTTAGTGGTTTGCTAGGGGTTTGGGTTTAGGATTTAGTTTTTTTTTTAAATCAAAAACAAGTTTAAGTTTAATTAGATTTAGTTTATTTTATTTATTTAGTTTATTTTATTTTATTTTATTTAGGTTTTTTATTTTTTAATTTATTTTATTTTTATATTTTTAGTTTATTTATTTAGTTTATTTTAGTTGATTTTATTTTTATTTAAGTTTTATTTTATTTTTATTATGTTTAGTTTAGTTTTATTATATTTTAGGTTTAGGTTTTAGATTTTATTTTAAGTTTATTTTAGGTTTTATTTAGTTAGTTTTATTTTATTTAAGGTTTTTTATTTATTTAGGGTTTAGTTTATTTATTTATTTATTAGAGGGTTTATTTTATTTTATTTTAGGTTTAGGTTTTTTTTTAGTTTAGGGTTTCATTTTATTTATTTTAGGTTTTATTTTGATTAATTTTTAGATTAGGTTTTATTTAATTTTTATATTATTTTATTTTAGGTTTATTTTATTTTATTTAGGTTTTATTTTTATTTAGGTTTTATTTATTTATTTTAGTTTATTTATTTTTTATTTTATTTTATTTAGGTTTACTTTAGGTTTAAGTTCAGTTTAGGTTTAGTTTATTTTGTATTATTTGATTTTTATTTTATTTTATTTTGGTTTAGGTTTATTTATTTATTTTAATTTTAGGATTTATTTAGTTTAGGTTTAATTTTTTGCTTTTTAGGGTTTTGGATTTAGGTTATAGGGTTTGTGTTTTAAGGTTTAGGGTTTGGTATTTGGGGTTTAGGGTTTAGGTTTAGGTTTAAGTTCTAGTTTAGGATTTGGAGTTTAAGGTTTAGGTTTTTTTTAACAGAGAACAAATTCAGATTCAACATTTCTTCTTTTCAATTTCATCAACCAAGTAGCACCCCAAGTTTTCTAAGACACAAATGATGATTTATGTAAAAAATGAGCACCCATAGAGCAAACCAAGAACCCTAGATAAGTAGAACCATCTCTACTATAAAGACAGCCATAAGAGATTGGATTGGTTTTGTTTCTCAAGTTCCCATTAACCACGGCCTCTCGAGTAGCGTGATCCACCATCATATCTCAAATCCTCCTCCAGTAACACCATGGTGGAACCTCGCGCTCCTCCTCCATAACCACCATTGCTCCACCACTTCCATATCCACCACCTCCAAATCGCCCACCATCTGCGATAACCACCTCCGCTCCATCGCCAGATCTATCGAGCTTGGTTGATGATGTTCTTGCCATCAAGGTCCTTCCCATTCTTAGGGTTTATGTTTAGTTTAGGGCTTATTATTTTTTAATTTATTTTGTTACTTTAAGTTTAGGTTTGTGGGTTTGGTTTGGGTTTGCTGGGGTTTTTAGGTTTTGGAGTTAGATTTGTTTTAGGGTTTAGGGTTTAGTTTGTGTGTTTAGTGTTTAGGGTTTTTGTAGGTATAAGGTTAGTTTTTAGGGTTTAGGTTTTTAATTAAGTAAACCCAGGTTTAGTTTTAGTTTATTTTATTCATTTTAAATTTTATTATTTATTTTATTTAGTTTAGTTTATGTTTTATTTAGAGTTTAGTTAGGTTTAGGTTTATGTTTATTTTATAGTTTAGTTTATTTTACATTTAGGTTTAGGTTTATGTTTATTTTTTAGTTTATTTTTTATTTTATTTTTTGTTTTAGGTTTATGTTTTATTTTTTATTTTAAGTTTAGTTTAGGTTTTATTTTGTTTTTTTTAGGTTTAGTTTAGGTTTTTAGTTTATTTATTTTATTTTAGTTTAGGGTTTATTTAGTTTTTTTTTAGTTTAGCTCATTTATTTTAGTTTAGTTTTTTTTAGTTTATTTAATTATATTTATTTTAGGTTTAGTCTTTTAGTTTTTAGGTTTAGGTTTTTTTTTTTTTTTTATTTTTATTTTATTTTTTTTTTATTTTTTTTTTTAGGTTATTTTAGTTATTATTTTATTATTTAATTTAGTTTATTTTTTTATTCACATTTAGTTTTATTTTATTTAGGTTTTTATTTTATTTTATTTTTTTTAGTTTAGTTTAGGTTTTTATTTATTTTATTTTAGTTTAATTTTTTATTTTTATTTTTTATTTTTACATTTAGGTTTAGGTTTAGGTTTAGTTTAGGTTTTATTTTATTTTTTTTAGTTAAGTTTAGTTTAGGCTGGATTTTTGGGGGTTTAGGTTTGTATTTAGGGTTTAGGTTTGTGGATGTAGCTAGAGTTTATGGTTTAGGGTTTGGGTTTAGGTTTGGGTTTAGGGTTGATTTAGGATTTAGGTTTTGTGGTTTAGTGTTTAAGGTCTTTGATGTTTTAGTTGTGGTTTGGGTTTTGGTATTATTTTTAACAAAGAACAAATTTAGATTCAACATTTCTTCATTTGATTTCATCAACCAAGTAACACACCAAGTTTTCTAATACAAGTTTACGATGACATAGATAAAAAATGAGCATGAGAATTGAAAACCCTTAGAACCATCTCTACCAGAAAGACACGCTTCATAAGCAAAGAAATCGATCATCATTCTTTAAGATCTCTAGTTCCCATCAAAACCACCTTGCCTCGAGTAGCGTGATCCACCATCATATCTCATCTCTCCCTCCTCCACCTTGGTTGTAACCTCCATCGCCCTCCTCCACCTCGCCATAATCACCACTCCCAACCACCACCTCCATATCCACTGCACCTCAGATCCTCCTCCACAACTATGATAACCAGCACCTCTCCACCGCCACACCTGACTAGTTGATGGTGACGCTCCTCCAAGGTTTTCCCATTCTGGGTTTGTTTATTAGGTTTTAGGTTTAGGTTTATTTTTTAATTTATTTAGTTACTTTAGGTTTAATTTAGGTTTTGGGTTTAGGGTTAAGGTTTTTTTTTTGTTAGTTTAGGGTTTAGGACTTTCAGGTTTCAAAGTTTTGGGTTTGTGGTGGGTTTTAGTTTAGGTTTAGGTTTAGGGTGGGGTGGGGTTTGTCAGCTCAGTTTGTGCTTTTTAAGGGAGATTTAGGGTTTAGGGTCAGAGTCAGGTTTTTGCTGGAGGGTCATTATTAGGGTAGGGTTGGTGGGTTTAAGTGGTTTTAGGATCAGGCCTGGTTAGGTTGCAGGTTTAGGGTAGGTTTGGCCTAGTTTTTTTAAAACATACAAACCAGGCCTAGGTTTATTTTATTTTTTATTTATTTTAGATTTTTTATTTAGGTTTATATCTTTTTATTTGATTTAGTTTAATTTATTTATTTTTATTTAGGTTTTTTATTATTTATTTTTTTAGGTTTTATTTATATATTTATTTTTTTTTAGAGTTTTTTTATTTATTTTTTAGGTAGGTCTGATTATTTAGGTTTTAGGTTTTATTTTATAGTTTAGAGTTTGTTTATTTAATTTTATTTGGGGAGTTTAGGTTTAGGTTAATTTTATTTTAGGTTTAGGTTTATTTATAGTTTATTTTAGTTTAGGTTTAGGTTTATTTTATTTTATTTAGTTTAGATTTTTTTTAGTATTTACATTTTATTTATTTATTTTAGGTTTTATTTAATGAGGAGTTTTAGTTTTTAGGGTAGGTTTAGTGATTAGGATTTTAGTGAGGTTTAGGGTTTAGTGGGAGGGTTTTGGGTTTAGGGTGGTTAGTAGTTTAGGGTTTAGTGGGTTTAGGTTTTAGGATTTAGGTGTGGAGTATGGTTTAGTTTAGGGTTTTGGTTTTGATAGAGACAAATTCAAATTCAACATTTTTCTTTTCAATTTCATCAACCAACACACCAAGTTTTCTAAGACACAAGAGATAACATAGATAAAAAATGAGCATGCATAGAGCAAATCAAAACCCTAGATAACTAGAATCATCTTTACAGAAAGACAGTTCCATAAGTAGGATCAGATCGATGTTTTTAGTTTCTCTAAGAACCACCTCTGAGTAGTGCATCCACCATCATATCCCCCATCTCTCCCTCCTGCACCACCATGATTGTAACCTCCATCGCTCCTCCTACCTCCATAATCACCACCGCTGACAACCTCCATATCCAGACCTCCGATCCCCCACACCGCCACTGTAACCATCGCTTCATCCCACCGCATCTGGGACTCCGGCTGACTGGATGTTCTTGTCAATGTTCCACCCCATTCTTAGGGTTTAAGTTTATTAATTTAGTTTCTTTTTTTTTATTTTTTTAGTTTTGGTTTTAGTTTGGGTTTGGGGTTTGTGGTTAGGTTTAGGGTTTATGATTTTGGGCATGGTTTTAGTGGAGGGTTTAGGGTTTTTTTGGATTTAGGTTAGGTGTGGTGTAGTTAGTTGTTTAGGTTTAGGGTTTAGGTTAGTTTAGGGTTTGGGTAGTTTAAAGTTTTTTTTAAACAACTAAACCAAGAGTTTAGTTTAATTAGTTTAATTTTTATTTTATTTTATTTTATTTTATTTTATTTATTTTTTATTATTTTTTTGTTGGCTTATTTATTTTAGTTTATTTATTTTAGTTTTATTTTTTTATTTTATATTTAGGTTTAGTTTATGTTTATTTTAGTTTAGTTTTATTTTATTTTATTTTTTAGGTTTTAGGTTTATTTATTTTTATTTTAAGTTTAGGTTTTATTTTATTGTTTTTTATTTTAGGTTTATTTTTATATTTTTTTTTTAGTTTAGGTTTAGGTTTTTTTTTAATTTTAATTTTATTTTGGGTTTAGGTTTATTTTATTTATTTAGTTTATTTTAGTTTATTTTATTTTATTTTATTTTATTTTATTTTAGGTTTAGTTTTTTTTTTTTTAGGTTTAGGTTTTATTTTTTATTTATTTATAAGTTTATTTATAAGTTTATTTTTTTTAAGTTTATTTATTTTATTTTATTTTATCTTTAGGTTTATTTTATTTTATTTTTTAAGTTTAGTTTTTTTTTATTTTATTTTTATTTTTTTTAGTTTAGTTTAGGATTTTATTTATTTTATTTTAGTATAGTTTTTATTTTTTATTTTATTTTCTTTTTAGGTTTAGGATTAGGTTTTAGTTTTGGTTTTTATTTTATTTATTTTATTTTTATTTTGGTTTAGGTTTATTTATTTATTTTATTTTTAGGTTTTATTTTTATTTAATTTTTAGAGGTTTAGTTGAGGATTTAGGGTTTAGGGTTTGGGCTTTATGGTTTAGGTTTTAGGCTTTTGTGTTTTTTAGTTTTAGGTTTTGTGGTTTAGGTTTGTTAGTTTTAGTTTAGGGTTTAGGGTTACAGTTAGGGTTTTAGTTTAGGTTTTAGGTTTTAGGTCTAGGGTTCAAGTTTAGTTTAGGGTTTAGGGTTTTTGTTTTTTTTAAATAGAGAACAAATTAAGATTGAACATTTCTTCTTTTCCATTTCATCAACCAAGTAACATACCAAGTTTTATAAGACACAAGCGATGACATAGATCAAAAATGAGCAATAGAAAAGAAATAAAAAAAGCTCTGATAACTAGAACTGCCTCTTGAGTAGCTGGATCCACCATCATATATCGATTTCTCCACCACCACCACAGCTTGTAACCCTGTTCTCCTTCCATAACCACCATTGCTCACCACCACCTCCGGATCCCCACCACAATCGATATCACCTCTTCACCTCGCCGCATCTGAGACTAAGCTTCTTTTGACGGTGATGTTCCTATCGCCAAGGTTCTACCCATTCTTAGGGTTTAGGTTTAGTTTAGTTTATTTTAAATTTATTTACTTTAAGTTTAGTTGGGGTTTGGGTTTAAGGTTTGGGGTTTAGGGTTTGTGGGTTTAGGGTGTGGTTTAGGTGTGGGGTTTAGGTTTAAGGGTTTATGCTTTAGGGTTTAGGGTTTGTGGATTATGGTTTGTGAGTTTGAGTTTAGTGTTTGTGGTCTGGTTTAGGGTTTTAGTTTGGTTTTAGGGTTTATTGTTTAGTTTATGGTTTCTATTTTTTTTGTTAAATTAATTAAACCAATAGTTTAGGTTTGTTTAGTTTATTTAGTTTATTTTTTTTTTTATTTATTTTATTTTTTTTTTTTTATTTAAGTTTATTTTTATTTTATTTAGTTTTATTTTCTTTATTTTAGGTTTATTTATTTTAGTTTAGGTTTTTTATTTTATTTCATTTTTGGTTTAATTGATTTTATGAGTTTTATTTTATTTATTTATTTATTTTTTTTTTATTTTATTTAAGGTTTAGGTTTAGGTTTTTTATTTTATTTTTAGATGAGGTTTTATTTATAGTTTATTTTAGGTTTTATTTTAATTTAGGCTTAGGTTTATTTTTTTTTATTTTATTTATATTTAGTTAGGTTTAAGTTTATTTTAGTTTAGGTTTAGGTTTATTTATTTTAGTTTAGTTTCTTTAGTTTAGGTTTAGGTTTATTTTATTTTTATTTTAGTTTAAGTTTTATTAGTTTAGGTTTAGGTTTTATTTTATTTATTTTTAGGTTTATTTTAGGTTAGGTTTTTAGTTTTATTTTATTTTATTTTGGTTTATTTTATTTTATTTTATGTATTTTATTTTTATATTTTTTATTCAGGTTTATTTTATTTTAAGTTTAGTTTAGTTCCTTTATTTTATCTTTAGTTTATTTTATTATTATCTTATTTAAGTGTAGTTTAGTTTTAGTTTTTATTTATTTTATTTATTTTATTTAGGTTTAGGTTTTATTTATTTATCTAGTTATTTAGGTCAGGTTTTAGGGCTCAGGGTTTTTATGTTTAGGGCTCAGGGTCAGGGTATTTGGTTAGGCTCAGTTTTAGCTTTAGGGTCATGGTTTAGGTCACCAGTTTTAGGTAGGTTTGGGTCAGTTTTGGGCTCAGGTTTAGGGTAGGTCAGTTAGGAGTGGTAGTAGGGTCATGGCCTGGTAGGTCAGTGGTCAGTGGTGGGTAGGGTCAGGGTAGGGAGTGGTAGGTTTAGATTTAGTGATTAAGGTTTTTGGGGGTCAGGGTTTATGAGTTTTAGAGTATGGTCTTAGGGTGGATTAGGGTTTAGTGTTTAGGGTCCAAGGTTTAGTTTTTAAAATTAAGGTGTAGTTTAGTTTATTTAATTTATTTTATTTATTTTATTATTTTATTTTATTCTTATTTAGGTTTATTTTTATTTAGTTTATTTTAGGTTTATTTATTTTAGTTTAGGTTTTTATTTTATTTATTTTGGTTTATTTTTTAGTTGAGTTTTATTTCGATTTTATTTTAGTTTAGTTTTAGGTTTTAGGGTTTTTTTGGGAACCTCATGGGGAATTTTATTACCACAAAGAAGGGTTATAAGGTCCTTAAGAGGGATAAACTAAAACTACTCAAAGAGCTACACTAGAGAGTGAATCCTATCTAAATACAACCCAAATAAAGAAAGAAAAGAACAAAGATAAAAAAAAGAGATACAAAGGCAAAGAAAAGGAAAAGCCATAGTCGACATCTAGAAAAGCTTGAGAAGATGAGAGAAGCATATGCCACCTCCAGAATTGGAAACCTGTAAGGAAACAAAAATAGAACCTGCAAATAACTAGAAAAAGGAATTAGCACAGCTAGAGAGATATAAGCAAAATAAATTGAAAAAGACTAAAGAAAGAGAAAAAATTAAGAGAAGTTAGAGAAGGAAGGCTCAGGCTCAGTCACACATGAATGGGGCAACCATAAACATGAGCATCGACACTTCCAAGGAAGGGTTACAACACAATTGCTACTACCAGTCAAAATATGAGTGAAATCATCCCAGCCATCATAGCCTACATGCCTGGGGAATGGCAGCTGCCAATGGGTGGAATTCATATGGTCTTTAATACATACCAAGTAAAAAAAAAGCAAAATATAGAAGAAAGATCCACTATTCAAAGTCAAAGAAATGCCACCAATCCCATGAAAGAATAACATCAACAAAAATACCCAAACATAGATTGATAAGGAGCAGCCAACAAAACCCCCACTTAGAGGGATCACCATGGCAAGGAAACCAACCCATCAATGTTGGAAGCCAATCACTAGTAAATGCCCAGGTGCAAATATCCTCCTACTAATAGCAGTAGTAAAAGCATTAATCTCAGCCATATCACAGAAGTAATTATACAAGGCCAATAGAGCCAAGAATAACCTCAGCCAGTAGTCTAACCCTTACAGCATAGGCACAGGTAAAAAAGCTAACCAAGTAGCAATCAACACAAGAAGAAAACAATAAGCCAAATAGAACTACATGATTCAAATTTTGCTCAATAAAATAACCCAATAACTAGCCTATTGACAAAACAATAAATGAAATAAATTAGATAATGGGACAAGCAGAAAGCGTAGGCAAGCATATGGGGAGCCATAGTAGAGTTCAAAAAGTAAACAGCTAAAGAATCCTTCAAATTAAGGGTAAATAGCCTAACTGCTAAGCAATTGAAGCCAGAGAGGAGCACATTACTAACAATTGCCAAACCAGAAGGAAAAGGAGACCAAATGAAGGCCCAACCGGGCAAAGAAAGTGCATGAATCACAACAATGAGAGGGGAAAGAAAACCAGAAACCATATATAGCAAATCACCTAACCCAACCATGAGGGATTGAAAAGAGAGTAGCATAACCCAATAAGTCCAGTAAAATAGCCGACAGTTCCATCTAAGAAGGCTAACAACAGGTAAATATAGTACCCAGTAAATGGAAAGACCAAAAGCAGAAACAAGTAACCAATAGATGAGGCTAATGAGCCAAACACCACTAGAACAGAAAACCGATAATTGTAGCAAAATCAAGTGAGAAGAGTAACAAGTAAAATAGAAAACAGATATAAAAAACAATTAAACTAAGCAGAAAACAAAATAATGCAAGTTAATTTCTAAGAAAAGGTAGACCAGAGTTAACCAAATTAACCAAACCACACAATTGTTTAGGAAGATTAAAATGATAAAAAAGGGTGAGCTCATCTAATCTAGCACCTAGATTAGCAAGATAGTCAGCACAAGCATTTCTTCATGCAAAATGTGAGTGATTTTAAAATAGAATTGAGAGAGGAGAGCTCTAGTATAGTTAAGAAGGTAGTATAAATCTGTGTTTCCCACATTGGTGGAAGTCAACATCTCAATGAGTAAAAGAGCATCCACTTCGATTCAAATATTGAACCAACCTTTTTGTAAACAAATATCAATAGCTTTGTTAACAACCACTCATTCAACAAAGAAAACAGAACAAGCTTTAAGGGTATAGGCAAAAGCACAAATGACATTACCTTTAAAGTTTCTAAAAATGCCACCACAACCAAAAGCATTATGAGAGACAGAGCCTTTAGTATTAATTTTGATAGTATTGTTGTGTGGTTTTATCAAATAGATAATCCTATCTTCTTTATAGTTGGGGATCTCAGGCAAGCTAAGCCCCAGCTTGTTGGCCATAAATTTGCAACCTCTAAAATGGGTGTTAGTAATTAAGCTAGCATTAAATAAAGCACATATTTTTCTTTAGTTCTAGAATCCTTTTATGGTTCATAGGATTCCAATGATGTTTGGCATCATTTCTGTCCATCCATATGAACCATATAAGAGTGATGACAATTATCACTTTAATGTGACCATTCATTGTTTTTTGAAAATAAACATCAAGTAGTTGATATATAGATATAGAGCCATGGAAATGGTTAGTATTGAGGAGATCATCATACCAAACCCATAATTCGGAGGCAATAGCACCATTGACAAAAAACATGATTCAAATTTTCAATGTGAAAATAATAATAACATTTGGAAGGCAACTGAAAGCTTTTACCCCACATCAAAGAATCAACAGGAATGAAGTTTTTCAATTCTCCAAGTAAGGATAGAGTAAGAGATAGGATAATGTTATTCCAAAGTTTAAAAAAATATTAGAGAAACCATGAGCATCTCTAATATGATTCCACCTCTTTAAGGATAAATCACACCATTATGAGACAACCTAAAAGAATGACCTTTGTTAGAAATGATAGGAATGTTAGTGAATTTATCCAAAAGAGAAATATGAATATAATCAGTAAGTTTACTATCATTCCAATTATTATTAATCCAAAAGGAGTTCACTTTAATAGCAGTAGTTGAATGAGTACATAAGAAATCATCAATAGAACCACTGCCAATCTAGTTTTCTTGCCAAGTAAAGGATGACCTAGAATTTATACCCAAAGAAATTAGGGATTCAGCTTCCCATTTGATGGAGAAAAGTCTTTTCCAAACTAGGGAGTCACCCACTTTACAAGGACAAATAAGAGGTTGCTTACCCTCACAGTATTTGATAGTCATGAAGTTAGCCCAGAGACTATTTTGCTCCTAAAATTCCACCAAAGTTTATGAGAGAATGCAATAATGGCTTCACAAATAGACTTACAGCCAAGCCCACCTTCATCTAGGGTGCCACAACATTTATGCCAAGAAGTCTAATGCATCTTTTTAGTAGAATTGTTAGAGCAGTAGAAAAATTTATTAAGAAGATGTTCTATTCTATTTAAGGTAGAATTGGTAGGGATGATGTTTTGAGTAAGATATAAAGGCATCAAATTAAGTGTACTCTTAAGCAAAGTAATCCTGCCACCAAAGGAGAGCAAGTGGAATTCCCAAACCAAAATTTATTAGCAATTTTTTGATTTAGGTCATCAAAAAGATGGGATCTTTTTTGACCTTTGTATAGAGGAGAACCTAAATATTTAATAGGGAGTTATTGGTGTTTAAAATTAATGATTCTTAAGATTTGATTGATTTTGTTATTAGAGATTTTAAAGGAAGTAATGAAACAACTCTTCCCTTCATAGAATAACTTTCTTTTACCAAAATTATTTAAGAAAATCTTAAGGCTTTTAATATGATGGATGGATGCATTATAAAAAATAATGAAATCATCAGCAAAACTAAGATGGGAGATAGGTATACCACAAAGAGTTCTAAAGTACATGCTAGGATTGTTGTTAAAAATGTCATTTAAGCTCTAAAAGATATTCCACATAATAATAAAAGTGGAAGGGGACAAGAGATCACCTTGTCTCAACCCATGAGAAGATGGGAAGAAACCTAAGGCCTCACCATTAAGAATAACTAAAATAAAAGCATTAATACAAATTTTAATTAGGTAAATGAAATTATCAGAAAAGCCAAACAAATGAAGAATGTGTAAAAGGAAATCCCAGGAGATATTATAAAATGCTTTAGAAATATCTAATTTAAAGAGGATGTTACCACTTATAGTAGGATCATCCAAATCATGAATCAACTCTTGAGCAAGAAGAATGCTATTAGATATAGATCTACCTCTAACAAAGCTAGTTTGGTTGAGGGAGAAAATTTTTTGAAGCAGAGGACTAAGTCTTTTAGCAAGCATTTTAGCAATCAGTTTATGAAAGAAAGTGCAAAGACTAATAAGTTTGAAATCACTCCAGGATTTAGGATTATCAATTTTAGGTATAAGGATAATGGAAGTGCTAGTAAAATATCTAGGAAGAGGATTACCATTAAAGAAGTCAACAACAACATCAACTAAGTCATGCTTAATAATAGGCCAACAATGCTGGAAAATAGTATAGCCCTCCGGACCGACAACAGAATCAATATTCATGTTATTAAGAATTTTACCAATCTCATCCTCCGTAGGCAACCTAGTAAGCAAATGGTTGTCATCACTGATAATAGTCAAGGGGATCAAATGAGAATTAGCAATAACATCTAAAGTGTGGCTCTTGTTAAACATATTTCTAAAATGGTTAATAATACATTCTTTAATCTTAGTGTCTTGATCAATCTCCAAATTCACTTTTAATTTTTTGGATAGAGTTTAAAGCTCTCTTTTTATTAAATAAAGTATGAAAATACCTAGTATTTCTGTCCCCATCAGCAATATGTTTACTAGCAGCCTTTTACCACAAATAAGTTTCTTTCATATTCTAATAATTAATTAGATTATCTTTGGCATCATTCAACCCCTTTAGCTTAGAATAATCAATTAAAATAGCATTTTCTATATTACAAACCAAAATCTCCATATTTTTGATATTAGCAAATAGATTTTTAAAACATTGCTTGTTCCACTAAACTAGGTTTTGTTTAAGCCTTTTAAGCTTAAAATAGAATCTATTCATGCCCATAACCGAGTTGTCAGGGTGTAAGGGGGCAACCCAATTAGTGGCAACAACTTTTAAAAAATTGAGGTGTTGAATCCACATATTTTAAAATCTGAAAGAGGAAGATGAAGATAATAGGAGGGTGTGGTGGGTAGGTAGGGTTTTAGGGCTCAGTGGTATGGTTTAGGGTAGTAGGTAGGGAGGGTTAAGTAGGTCAGGGGTTTGGTAGGTCAGTTTATTTAGGGTCAGGGTGGGGTTTAGGGTAGGTTTAGGTAGTGTGTGGCTTTAAGGTTTAGATTGGGTAGGGGTTGCAGCTTTAGTGGAGTTAGTTTGTGTTTTGTGGAGTTTAGGGGTTTTTTTATTTTTTTATTTTGGGGTTTAGGATTTAGTTGGTTTGGGTGGTTCGTGGTTTTGGTTTTAGAACAAATTTAGATTCAACATTTCTTTTGACCAAGTTTCTAAGGCAAGTGAAAATAGATAAAATGAGCACGATAGAGCAAATCAAACCTAGAACTAGAATCATCTCTAGTATAAATACATAGTTCCATAAGTAGAAATCGGATAGCCATTCGCCCAATCCCATCGAACCACCCTGACTCGAGAATCCTCCATCATTTCTGATCTCCTCCGCCACCACCAATTGTAACCTCCATCGCTTCCTCCCGCTTCCATAACCACTATCCTTTCACCACCTCCATATCCTCACCTCTGATCTCCTCCATAATCCACTATCATATCTCATCTTCCTCGCCACCACCACCATAACCTCCATCGCTCCTCCCACCTCCATAACCACCACTACTTTAACCACCACCTCCATATCCACCAGCACCTCCAGATCCACCACCACCACTGCAATAACCATCATCTCTACCTTCACCTCCACCGCCTGATCTAGACTAAGCCTGGTTGATGGTGATGTTCATGGCATCAAGGTTCTACCCATTCTTACAGTTTAGGTTTAGATTTGGGTTTATTAGGTTTTAGGGTTATGGTTTATTTTATCATATATTTAGTTACTTTAGGATTATATTTAGGGTTTCTGATTGGTTAGTTTTTGTGTTGTGGTTTGGGTTTTGGGTTTTAGGTTAGGTTTAGGGTTTGTGGTTGGTAGTTTAGGTTTGTATTTTATGGTTTATAGGGTATAGTGTTTAGGTTGCTTTGTGGTTTAGGTTTAGGGTTAAGGGTGGCAGGGTGTTTTTTTAAGTTTAGGTTTAGGTTAAAGGGTTTGGGTTTAGTGGTTAGTTTTAGGGTTTATGGTTTAGGTTTAGGTTTAGGGTTTTTTTTAAAAAAAATCAAGTTTAGGTTTTTTTTAGTTTATTTTATTTTTTAATTTTTTATTTTATTTTATTTTTATTTTTTTTTTATTATTTAGTTTATTTATTTATTTTAGATTTTTTATCTTTAATTTATTTTAAGTTTAGTTTTAGTATTTATTTTAGTTGAGTTTTATTTTTATTTTATTTTTAGGTTTAGGTTTATTTTTATTTAGTTTAGTGTAGATTTTATTTTATTTGTTTAGTTTATTTATTTTATTTTGTTTTATTTTATTTATTTATTTTATTTTAAAATATTATTTTTAGGTTAAATTAGGTTTTTAGGCCTGTGTTTTATTCAGGGGTTTAGAGTTTTGTGGGTTTGTGTTTAGGGTCTGGGCTAGAGTTTAGCATCAGGGTTTAGGGTTTTGTTTTTCTTTATTATATTTTAAATTAAGTAAACTGGTAGGTTTACATTTATCCATTTATTTATTTTATTTATTTTAGTTTATTTTATTTTATTTTATTTTTTTATTTTATTTTATTTATTTTAGTTTATTTTATTTTAGATTTATTTATTTTAGTTTATTTTTATTTTAGGTTTAGTTTATTTTTAGGTTATTTTTTATTTTATTTTATTTTAGGTTTTATTTTCATTTTAGTTTAGGTTTTTATTTTATCTTTTATGTTTAGGTTTTAGGTTTTTTATTTAAAGTATATTTTAAGTATTATTTTAGTTTAGATTTAGGTTTATTTTATTATTTTCTTCTTTTATTTAGTTTAGGGTTTATAGTTTATTTTAGGTTTAGTGTAGGTTTTATTTATTTTAGCTTAGGTTTAGGTTTATTTTATTTTTATTTTAATGCTTAGATTTTTTTTAGTTTGGGGTTTAAATTTTATTTAATTTTAGGTTTTATTTGTTTATTTTTTAGGTTTAGTTTTATTTATTTTATTTTGATTTTATTTTAAGTTTATTTTATTTTATTTTACATTTAGTTTTTTATTTTATTTTTATTTTAGGTTTTACATCTTAATTTAGTTTAGGTTTTATTTATTTTATTTTAGTTTAGTTTTATTTTTTATTTTATTTTTTAGTTTAGTTTAGGTTTAGTTTAGCATTTATTTTATTTTATTTTAATTTTAGGTTTAGGTTTTATTTATTTATATTTTATTTAGGTTTTTAGTGTTTAGGTATTTAGGTTTAAGATTTAGGAGGTCTGGGGTTTAGTTTAGTGTGGGGGGATTTTGTGTGAGGTTTAGGGTTGTGGTAGGGTTTAGTAGGGTGGGTTTAGGGTGGGTATAGATTTTAGGGTTTAGGTTTTAGCTTTAGGTTTAGGTATTTTATGGGAAATTAGGGAAATTTTTTTGCCACAAAGAAAAGGTACAAAGTCCTTAGAGGGGGCGAATCTCTAAGCTAATGCTCAAAGAGCTATAAAAAGTCCTAAAGGGATAAGCCCCCTAACTAATACAGTTGTTAAGGAAGGCAAGCAAAGGAAAATAGAAACAATAATCCATAAAAGAAAGTCCATGTAAGCAGCAACAAACTTCCTCGTCTCCTTTTGAAACCAACACGATCAACCATCAATAGTCTCCCAACCTATAAAAGATATCTGCAACATGCTTTTAAAGGGATGAGTACAAATAATCAAATAATTAATCAAGCATAAAGAGTTTGTGCAGATTAAAGGAATAACCTAAAGAAATGGCGTGCTCACATAATCGCCTCAAGGAGCAACACTATATAAAAGCATCCTGACTTCAGTGAAGGGTTACAATTACATATAGCAACCAAAGAAAGATGAAAGAGTGGGAAACATCAAGGCCATCATTGCCAAAGATACCTCTTGTAGCATCTTATCTAAGGACGATCATCGCATCTAACCCGCATAAAACTTCAAATAGCAAATATAACCTCCAAACACCCAAAGACTAAGAGATATTAAGTTAGTATAATATATGAGGTAAACCATCGTGGTAGCACACCAGGAGCACAACCAAGGCCACCGCCAAGAATGGCTAACAAAATCACTAAGAGCAAACATCAGAATATGAGAAAAAGCACTAAATAGAGGAAAGACAAAGGCAAAAGGAAACACATAGGTGGTAGGATCCTCCATTAAAAGGACATGCAAAGAGCCCAAAGAAATAATACCCAACCTAACAAGAAGACTAAAGAAGAGGGTTAGCAAGGCAACCATCCAAACAGAAAGAAGAGGTTTAGCCACCCTAGAATGGAAAATCCCAAAGAAGAAGAAACCGTAAGAAAAAAGAATGATATAAAGATAAGCATTCGTTTCCTAGCATAGTGTCCAAAGGAGTAGGAAAATTATACCAAAATAAATACTCCTTTAACCAACCTATCCAGCCAGAACAACCAATCCAAGCAACTAGCAAAGAAGACCACCCTGCAAGCCACCATAACAACCAGGGATCCAAGTCATGAAACCCAGTACCATCAGTAAAAAAGCCAACAGCAGTCATCCACAAACATCAAAAATATCCCTAGGGATAGAAAGCTTAGCACCACTAATCCCAATCCAAGGAAAGGAGAATCCATTCCAAAAGATAGAGACAATAGCCAATGATAGAAAAGAAAATGTCCATTAGACCAAATACCATCCAACAAACAAAAATAGTAGCAAAATAAAACCCAACAACCACCATCACCCAAGGCCAAAAATAGCCCACCAAGAGTCTTCACCGCCTGCTCAACAAAACCAAAACCAAAACCTAAACAATATAGGGGGAGGACAAACCCATATTCTGAAGATATAATAATACAAGCTATGTCCATCCTAAACTCATCCGTAACAAAACAAAGTAAGGGTAAAGAGCTCAAAAAATAGTTCTCCAAGCTACAACAGCAAGAACAACCCTCAAGGCACCCAAATTCTTAGCAAGTAGAGGCAATAACCACATAAACACGGATGATAAAAGCTACAATCCAATTATCAAACCCCAACCAAGAAACCCACACCCTAAACAACATAGCAAAAACCCAAAAGGACAAGAGTAGGTGAGAAGGGTGAAACTCATGAGAGAATGGACAACCAAAAGCACCATGAATAACCACCCTAATCAAGAAATAACTAGCACAAGTCATCCAGCCACATAACAACTATTCTAGAAAAACTTAGAAAAATGACCACCAAAAAAGAGAGCCAAAACCAAAGGCAGGTAACAAATCAAGAGTGAGCAACACCCAGGAAGGGAAAAAACCCACATCTACAACACCAAGAACTCAACCAAGTCCAAGACAAACAAACTAGGAGAGATCCAAACCAATAAAGAGAACCACACCAACCAATAAAGAAAACCCAATAGCCTCCACTTGCTACAAACACATCCACTAGTGTGGGAGAGAAAATAAACCAAAACCAAAACTACAAAGCCAAAAAAGGAAAAACAACACCAACCGATCCAAAGATAGGAAGAACTCAAACTGGAGAATAAAAATAGATTTAGGTGAAGAGAAAACTCAAGACCAAACTAGCAGAGGAAATAACCAGTTCTAAGAAAAAACACCACCATAGTGAAAGCCAAAGCCCCAAAGGAGGAAGGAAAAGCTAAAAGCCTCTAAGGTAAGGCAATCCAATTTTATCTAGATTTATAAGACCCCTTAAAAGGAAAGGTATGTCATCATTAGAAAACATTTGCAAACAAGAAGACTTGGCTAGAAAATCAACACAAGAATTGCCTTCCCTATAAATATGAGAAATTTGAAAATCTAGGTTAGCAAGAAGAGTCCTAGTATGATTAAGCAAATAAAACACTTTAGCATTACCATGGGTATTAGATTTAAGTAAATCTAAAAGAAGGAGAGCATCAACTTCAAACCAAATCTTATGAAAACCTTGTTGTAAACAAATGGAAATGCCATGATGAATGCCTTTATGTTCAGCAAATAAAATAGAATAAGACTCTAAAGGGGCAGCAAAAGTAGAAATAACCTTGCCACCGTGATCTCTCAAAATCCTGCCACAACCAAGGAGGAAGGTTAAATCCAATATATAATTTTTTGGGTAGAAGAGACATTACAAGGAGGAAGGTTAATCCCAAATTTCAAGGCCACATACTTGTACCCTTTAAAATTGGAGTGAGTAAGAAGAAAAAGAGACAAATTTTATATTTGGATCTAGAATGATAATGATTATAATTCATAGAATATTACTTGCTTTGCATCATTTCTATCCATCAAAATATACACCCTTTAAAATTGAGTGAGTAAGAAGATTGGCTTTGAAAAGGGACAAAATTTTATATTTGGACCTAGCAAAGATATGATTATAATTCATAAGAATATTATGGTGCTTTGCATCATTTCTATTCATCAAAATATACCAAAGAATAGTAATAGCTAATGCAATTTTAACATGACCCTTAGAAGTATGAGAGAATCATGCTTCAAGGAGTTGCATAATAGAAAATGAACCATTAAAGTGGAAAGTATTAAAATATTATCATACCAGTTCCACATTCTATCGCAATATAGAACATGATCCACACTTTCAATGTGATAGCAACAGTGAAATTTAGAGGGGAGTTGGAAACCTTTTTTCAAAATAGTAGCATCCATAGGGATATAATGCTTAAGAATGCACCAAGTTAAGGTCAAGAATAAAATAAGGATACTATTATTCTAGATTTTAGTAAAAAGCAAGGACTCTTGATATTTAAATCTTGATAAAATGCCACACATCCTTAAAAAAAATCTCTAGAAGAAATTTTGAAAGAATTTGGTGTTCATTAGGGTGAGGGAAAATTTTAAGGATTGTTGATGATCACATTAGACAAGGTTATTCAATTGAGCCACATCCCAATTATTATTAATAATTAATTGATGAACTTTAAGCACCATAGTGGAATGAGTATTGAGAAGGGAATCAACAGAGCCCTGACCAAGCCAATTATCTTGCCAAAATGAGGAACCAAATTGATACCCCAAGAAATTAAATTCAAACTCCATTTGATACTACAAAGTCTTCTCCAAATGGAGAATCCCAGATTTGAAAGCACTAATGAGGGGTGTTTTGACAATATTTAGCATGCATAAACTTTAACTATCTTTATTTCCACCACATTTTATAAGAAAAATAATTAATAGAATCCTCTAGGTTTTGCAAAACCTTCATTATTAGTACCAAGTTATGCCAACTAGCAATGTAATCTTTTAGTAGATGTATTAGCTCCCCAAAAGATATTAAAAGCCTATTAATCCTTTTAATAATAATAGAATGGGTAGGACAATAGTAGAGATACATTGGCAGAGAGCAAAGGGTACTTTTGATCAAGATAAAGGAGAGGTAAATGAAATTCTAAGAGGAGGTTTTCTTATTTATTTTATGAATAACTTCATCAAATAAAGAAGATCTTTTTTGCCTCTATAAGAGGTCCCAGATACTTGATAGGGAGATTTTCATGAAAGAAATAATATTTTTGATAACATTGATCTTAGATAAAGAGATAGAAAGAGCTAGTAATAAAAAACTTTTATTAGGATTAATATTCAAGCCACTCTCCCTACAAAATGAATTAAGAACTTACATAATTTTTTAATGTAATGAGTGGAGGCATTGCAAAATATAATGAAATCATCAACAAAGCTAAGGTGAAATGGAAACCCACAATTGGTTCTATATAGAACATGTTAGGCATTAAACATATTCTCAAGACATCTAGAAAGATATTCCACAATAATGAAAGAGCGGAGAAAGAGGGTCACCTTGCCTTAGCCCATGAGAAGAGGATAAAATTCATGCACTTCACCATTAAGAAGCATAAAAAACCAAGAATCCCATTCTTAATTAAAGCAATAAATTGATTAGAGAACCCAAATAAAGCCAAAATTTTATATAGGAAAACCCAACCAATATTATGTAGGCTTTGGAAATGTCAAGCTTAAAAAGGTTTCCACCTGAACTTTGGCATTCAAATCATGGATCATCTCTTGAGCTAAAAGAACATTATCGAAATGGATATCCCTTTAACAAAATTGGTTTGATTGGGGAGATAAGGAGAGAACAAGATATTCAATCTTTTAGCCAAAATCTTAGAGATAAGTTTATTAAAAAAGAGCAAAGGCTAATCGACCTAAAATCACTCCAAACTTAAGGATTGTCTTTTTTAGGAAATAAGATAATGGTGGTACTAGCAAAATATTTGGGAAGGATACTACCCTAAAAAAATCAGGAACTGCTTTAATTAGGTCCTCTTTAATGACAATCCAACATTTTTTGAAAAAAGGGTAGTATAACCATTAGGCCTAGCCAGTCTTTATTTATACTTAAAATATCAAAATTTTAGTCTTAGAAGGTAAGGAAGAAAGCATATTGTTATCCTCATCAAAATAAAATTAGGAATAACTCAGCCAAGAAATATCATCATAAGCAACATTTTTATTGAGCTCTTTATAAAAGGGAGACTTAATAAGCTCCTTTTATCCAAACACCAAACTCCATCATTAATTTTAATTTTATGAATATGGTTTATAGCTTTTTTCTTTTAACCATGACATGGAAATATTTGTGATCTCCATCAGATCCATTTCATAGAAGCATTTCACCAATAAGTCTCCTATATCTTGAAAACATGTCAACCTATATTTAGCTTGAGCCAACATCTGAATTTTAGAAGGATCATTTACAACAGCATCTTCCAAAGCGATCACCTCATTCTCCATTTTATTAATATCGACAAAAAGATTCTTAAAATAGTGTTTATTCCACCAAGAAAGGCATTGTTTAAGTCTTTTTAATTTGAACCACAATATATTCATCCCAAAAATAGAGTCATCATGATGGAGAGGTTCTCCCCAGTTACTAGCAACAACATTGAAAAATCAATCATCCATAAGCCACATATTTTGGAAACAAAAAGGGTTAGGGAGAAGGATTTGATAGCATTAAAATTAACATTAATAAGCAAGGAGAATGGTTAGGGTTACGCTTAAGTGCTCCACAAAAGTAATATGGAAAAGATTAATCCATGGATGATTAAATTCAAGCCTTTGCCACGATCTATAATTATTCCATGTAATTGAGACCAGTAAAAGCCAATGTGAGTAAGATGACATTTAAGGATCATGTTATTAAAATCTTCCATAGAAAATAAGTTAGGAGCATTTCCACAACAACGTTGAGGAAGAAGAGATAGTATTAAAATCTCTACCCACAAACCAAGGAGCATCAACAGAAGAAGAAAAACTAATAAGTTTCTCTCAAAAAATGCATCTATTGTTTCTATTATAAGAAGCATAAACAAAAGAACCAAAACAACTAAATTTATCATAAGTAATCTTAACATTCACAACTTTGG
This sequence comes from Cymbidium sinense, assembly GCA_021442155.1. Classification (NCBI taxonomy): domain Eukaryota; kingdom Viridiplantae; phylum Streptophyta; class Magnoliopsida; order Asparagales; family Orchidaceae; genus Cymbidium; species Cymbidium sinense. The sequence goes on along the minus strand of CM038229.1, from coordinate 14,734,099 downwards.
ATAAATCATCCAAAATCTACATAACATAGGGACTATTCTAAAAAATCCAAATTTTATTGCTAGAGTTAGCAAAAAAATTACTAAACCAATCAATCTAGCAACATAAGAAATGTTAGAAGGAAGAATAAATGGTTCCAAGATGTTATGAGTACAAACTAAGTTTCTAATTCTATTTCTAATGGGTATCAATCCTCTCAAAAAGAAAAGAAAGAGCAAGATCTATAAATCAGCAAATTGGGAAGTTTGGTTTTAGGAGTTTTGTTTTTCTTTCTAAAACTAGTTTGGAACTTTCTATTCATATCCACTACATCACCATCCAAGAGAGATTGTTCAGGGTTGTTTTTGGAGAAAATTTGCGCATATAAAACATCATTGCAAGCCACTTCACCATCTTCCAAATATATATTAGGTTGAAATGTCAAAATAAATCAGTTCAACATTAGAAGAGGGAAAGGGATTAGAGCCATTTTAAGCACAAGTGCCAGTCAAAGAGAAGCCTTTTCATTAGTTTTCTCTCCATTCAAACCCTCATCTAGGATCACATTCTCATCAATTAATGGTGGCATAGAAGAATTGAATCATTTGAGAATCATCATCCATAAGTTTCAAAATCATATTATTACCCATATTATTACCAATATCAGGGAATTCAAGCTGTATAGAATCATTGAAGGGTAAGGAATCCTTATTAACATGACTGACATACAAAAATTGATCAGGCTTAAGAACCACAACATTCTCTACAAAAATAGTGGGTGGTAAAGACAATGTCCCTCGATTTCAGGTAAAGAAATGTCCATAGGAGCATAAATTTATGCTTTAACCAAGGGCACCTTAAGGTTGAGATCCAAATTATTATTAACTGATTTTGGTTTCTTATAGTGAGGGTGAACCACAAAACAATCTGAAAACCCATGACCATGAATTTTACAATGGGAACAAAAAATAAGAAAATTCTCAAATTCCACTTTTCCAAATATCCATATTTCTCTAATCCTAGCCAAATTTCCTTAGGAAATTTTTTAGTTATATCCAACTTCGATTAGAATTTGGCAGAAATTATTGAAGCAATCACTGATCAACTTGAAGAGGATGATGAACATCACCTCAAAAAAAAAATCATGATTAATGAAATGGACACTGATTAGAAAGAGATCCAAACTAAACAATAGGAGATTCCTCTAAATATCAAAAAGAGGTGTCCATTTCAACAATCTTATCAATTAAAACAAAATACAAGCAATGAGAAAAAATATGAGAGTAATCCAAATTATTGGAAAGCTGGATCAATACATGACAGGAATCGATCAACCTAACAGAAATAATTCCAGAGAGTTTCAAGCTATGGAAGAAAGATCGAATATTCTACAAAGTAGGATGATGCAAAGTTAATTTACCCACCAACATAAATTTAAAAGGCTTTGTAAGCCTTTCCATAAATGAATTTGAACACATTATCGGTACAGAAGGAAGTCAAAATAAGCTCGAGAGACTCACCAATTAGCCTTACAAGCAAGAACATCCTTGAATGATTTCAAGCAATGATGGATTTAAGCTAGAAACCCCCAAAGAGCCAAAAACATTAGTGGGAGCAGCCGGATTATTAGGATTTCCCCATGGGGAAGCAGAATTTGCAACCATGATCAATAGCGGTGCATGACAGGATAAGCTAAATGTCGATCAAACTAATTGAAATAGAAGCAACACCAATACTGAAAAAGCCATAGATGGGATGCGCCTGCATAAGGGAAATGAAATTCCCCAAAGCACAAAAAAATGGAGGAGAGAGATGATGCTCAAACAAATGGGTTTCATTTTAGTTTAGGGTTTAGGGTTTAGAATTTTAGGGTTTAGGGTTTAGGGTTTTCAGGGTTTAGGGTTTAGGGCTAATTTTGGTTTTAAAGTTTAGGGTTTAGGGTTAGGGTTAGAGTTTAGGGTTTAGGGTTAGGTTTAGAGGTTTTTTAGGGTTTAGGGTTTAGGTTTTAGGTTTTAGGGTTTAGGGTTAGTTTATGGTTTAGGTTTGATTCTGATTTAGGATTTAGGGTTTGAGTTTAGGTTTAGGTTTTTTTTAATTAAATTTAAGGTTTAGGTTTATTTATTATTTTATTTATTTAATTTTATTTTTTTTTTATTTTTATTTAGGTTTATATTTTATTTATTTTAGTTTAGGTTTTTTTATTTTAGTTTATTTTTGGTTTAGATTTAGGTTTATGTTTATTTTTTATTTAGTTTTATTTGTATTTTATTTTTTAAGTTTAGGTTTTATTTTTTATTTTTAGTTTTAGGTTTAGGTTTTTATTTTATTTTTTAGGTTTATGTTTTAAGTTTTTATTTTTGGTTTATTTTTAGTTATTTTATATTATTTAAGGTTTAGGGTTTAGGTTTAGTTTATTTTAGGTTTAGGTTTAGGTTTTATTTATTTTAGTTTAAGTTTATGTTTATTTTATTTTATTTATTTTAGGTTTAGTTTTTTTTAGTTTAGGGTTTTGGTTTTATTTTTTATTTATTTTTAGCTTTTATTTTTAGGTTTTTATTTAGTTTCTATTTTATTTATGGTTTTGTTCCACCATCCTTTGATATATTTGATGGTAGTGGGAACCAACGATGACACATTGCACACTTTAGAGTCGGCTATTGCAACACCGGTGGTAGCAATGCACTCCTCTTCCTCCTTTTCGTTAGCAGTCTATCAGGTCTTGCATTTGATGCTGAATTACAATTTAGTGAAGACTTTTGAGTTGGAGCACTCTTCATCAAGAGATTTAGCTCAGTAGAGTGCTTGACCATTGAAGAAAAGAAACTCAAGAATACCTTTTTGATTACATTCTCAAGTGGCACAACGTGAGCATGAAATGTGAACCATAGTTGTCCAAACAACATGCCATTGAGATTTTTCTCAAAAATATCCATGGCTCGGTCCCCTTCATGCTTAAGGGCTTTCTGATCAAAACATTCAGAAATTAATCAACAAGGCAACTAGCTATAAGAGGAAGCCAAAGTTGCCCTTTCGACCAATCATCTTGGCCCAAGCTTTAGAAGGTGTTTGAAGAGAGCGTGATTGTTTTAGTGGAGAGGGATCTGGCGAGGCGTTTAGAGACTATGAGCTGGCTTCCTTTTGCCACCTTGTCTTCCACCACCTCAACCATCATGACCTGCCAAAATGACCATTTCCACCAACCTACGGCGAGTGATATTCATATCCATCTTCAGTAGCTACTACCTCTTGCCAATAGATTGAATAAGCCATATTCATTCAAGAGAGGAGATAGTTAGGAAAATCTTTAAGAATCTCTTAAAGAAACTTGACTTTTTTAGTTACCAAAGCCTAAGAGGAGAGAAGTGGGCAAGAGCAATGATCTAGCTATTGCCCCACCACCATTAGGCCATGTCTTGAGATTGTATCACTTTTAAGGACTAGCTTGAGCATAGCTACAAGTTGGGATCCATAGTTAAGGAATACTTATTAGAACAACATCCGGTTATTAGAGTAATCCTTGGGGATACTATCTCTTAAGACTAAAGAAGGTTAGGATATCTCCCTATCCCAAACCTCTAAGAAGATAATTTCTAAGATCAAGAAGCTTTCCTTGTAGGTGCATAAAATAGCTCAAATCTCCAACACCAAGGAAGGTTTGCTAGTTGCAAAGGACAACTCAGGGAGGGTGACAACATAACAATAGTAGTAGCTCACCATACTTTAGGAGAGTCCAGTATAATAGCTGAAGTACTCCCTCCACCGTTGCAGCTACCACCTCTTTTACTAGCTCCTCTTGTGGCATGTATTTGTGGATAAGGGCACTAAATCTCTTACTTCACTTGCTTTACTTGATTTTATTATGTACCTCCACCAAAAAAAGAAATTAATGAAAGATTTACTTATATATTGTTTACTTCTGATGCTCTTGATTTTATTCCTATTGAAAGCTCTCCGAGTCTAAATAAAAATAATAGCTATAGTAATTTTGACTCTTTCCTTTCTAATTCAGAGTTAAACTATCCTTTTTTGAATCAATCAGGTTCACCTCTTGAGATTGACTTGGACTCAATGACTCAGGATCCCATAGGAGAAGCTATAGGTATGCCCGATGAGAAGGTAGAACTTTCCACAAGCTCATCATTCCAATTAGTCACTGAAGTCAATCTACATAGTGGCAAAGTTCTACCTCCTAGGGTAGCACCTCAGGATAAGGGTAAGAAAGTCATTAGTTCTAGTGAGAGATAGCCCCTCCAGGATACTCCACCATGGATATGCTTGTGGAGGACAAGCGAGTTGATTACAATGTCCTAACTCACCTTAGAAAGTTTCTAGCTAAGTTAAGCATATATGACACCCTTGTCTTATTCAAAGAGATGAGGGAATCTCTAATCAAGGCCTTAATTGATCTAGAGATATGCTTAGTGCTACTTAAGAGGAGGCTTGCCACTTGAAAGACATCTTAGTTACATTGGTGATGAAGACTTACTCTTAGAGATGACTAGGCACAACTGCCTCATTACGTTATAGTGGATGTTGGTAGATATAGGCTATCCAGAGTTCTGGTTGACCCAGGTGTATCAGTCAACATTATGTGTCTAAGAACCCTTGCCTACTTAAGGATCAACATCTCCAAACTCCAAAAAGAAAGGATGATGTTAAAAGGATTCAATGAACAAGACGAGAGGGCCTTGTGGTGTTTATTTTTGGATGTATGGTAGGGGAGGGGGGACACCACCCAGATCTTACAGGGGTACTTTTAGAGGTGATCGAGTATAATATTGAGGTATGATGTGCTATCTTGAAAGATAGAGGCATCACCATACAATGGACCTAATCGTAATATGGACTCCTAAGGCATGATGGTCTTGAATGTACTAGATTTTTCCTACTTTACATGAATGAATAAAGTAGTATTTATTATATTAGGTTCTTAAGTTCCTATGGAAGCAAGCCTCCATAGTTAATTATTTCTTGAAATTTAGATTAATCTCGATTAAAGTATACAATTATCATGTCCAAATATTTCAAGGTTAGACTATCAAAGGATTGGTTGTATTTGGAAAATCAACTGGAAAGTTCAAGGAGAAGACTTATTTTTGGGATATAAATGAAATAAGTAGGAAATTCTCATGATACTAGGAAGCCTAGTGAGCATTCTAATCTATCTTATGGTTGGGTTTTATATTTTTGAAGTTGAAGAGATTTATATGTTTTGAGTTGAAATTAAATTAGATTAGTAGGGCTTATAATCCACAAACACAGGGTTATGGGAATGCCTATGAGGTGATGATTTATGTTCGTAGCCTGAAGGAAATAGCTACCTCAAATCCTAAATCTAGGGAGCTTTAGTAGCTAAAGCACCTAAATCTAAGTGATAAGTGGACATAAGGGTTTACCTCCATAAGAGAATAAATCATCCGACTTACGGACTTGTAACCATGAGTGGCGCCTAACTCCTCCTATGATTTTAAAACCATGTAGTGGTCTTATGAATTGCAAGATAGCTAGGGTAGTTATTTAATTAGAAGAAATTAAAGTCCCAAACACACTCCCCAAGAGACTAGAGCATGAGTGGTATGAGCATATGACTTAATCTATAGATGCAAAATCTTTTCAAATTTTATTTCATTTTAGACACATCATTTTGAGGCTTTAGGATTTGTTATGCCTAAATGCATGATTAAATAGGTTATGGGTCAAATCAGCTAGAAGAAGTTATTCTCCACCATAAGGGATTCCCTCACCGGTCAAGCATTTCTTTATCATGCAAGGATGGAGATCCTTCATGTTCAAGGGAGAAAGAATATGCATGCATGATGTGAAACATACTACCATACATCTAAGGGTTTGCTAAATCTTATAATTATCTTATTTATGTCTTAGGCTTTTTGATGAGGTTATGAGTTGTTTAAAATTTAATTATGAGTGATTAGATGGGTAGAAAACTTAGTTTTATCCTAAGAGCCTAATCGTATCCAAGCAAACATGAAAGATTCAATCATTTAAAAAACTATGAAAAGCATGCCATCCAAATGCATAATTTAAACATAACATCAAACAATTATATAAACTATCATAAAAAAAGAAAATGCTAGTGTGGTAGAACTTGAGAGAAAAGATGGGTAGAGCTCTACCCTTATACAACTTGGAATATTAAAGAATAATTATAATTGTATTAAATGCTATTGGGGTCTTCTTTCTTTATCTCCAATTCTAATTTGGTTCCTTCTTTGATATGGATGGTGCTTGCTTCAAAGGTATCAGAGGACCCAGACAAACCATCTACCCGCTCATCCTAATCCCCCCACTAATCCTAATTCCTATTGAGAAAATTAATTTTATGTTGGAAAAGTAAATCTAACTACACCTACAAAATATAGGTTAGCTAAATATACATATAATCCCAAGCAGTTGTATTTATAATTTAGACTTTGCACTTTACACATGGGTAACTACACTCACCTGTCTTAACTTGGATTATGATTAAGGATATAAGCAACTTGTAAAAAGAGCATTCATATTTATTTTTAAGCATCCCTTAATCATAATCCCTAAAACATGATTAGGCTAATATTGGCCTATCATCCTATGAAGCATACACCACAATCTAATACATCATAAAACAAAACATACATCATATCATACACCATCCCAACTTAGAGCAGTGGTGACTTAATTTGTAATGTATGTATTAAGGCTTGTGTAAGTCTTCTTAGGCATTAGTGTTGTATTTTTTATAAGTATAGAAGGATTCAATTTAACATGAAAGGTTGATTTCACTTGAAGTAGTTTAATTGATTTTTAATTTGTGTTTTCTTTTGTTTCATTTGATTACATAACTAAGTGTTATAAAAGAGGAAAAGAGGATTGCCCACTTTCATCCCTACCTTAAGTTACTTTCTAAAGTATATTAATTTGATCTAGTTCTCTTTGAATGGCTTATTAAATGATTTAATTAATCCTAAGTTTAGGTTCACTTTAAATAATCATATTCAAAATGAAAGGTATCTTAAGATTAATTTAATTGAATTACTACCACATGACATATATTAAATCATTCTTTTCCATCACATGTAACATATGATTTAATCCTAAGTGTATATATACATGCAACATATTATAGCACACTTAAATGATGAATGTATGTGCATGTTTAGAATTTATATTTTATTTGATTGAATTATTTAACCATATTAATTTAAAACTTTATCCAAATTCTTATACAAAAAGGACATAAGAATGAAATTAAATAAGCATGTGTCATTGTTAAACGAGTGAAGTGAGGCAATCAAAATGACCTCCTTAGAGCTAAAGCCTATTCTCGGGATGTCTAGACTATATACCCATTTGCATTCAAACATATGCAAATTTGTATACAACATAGGTAAGTAAGCAAATCATATGGATAATTAATTCAACCACTTAGTCAATTATGAATGCATGCAATTTTAATGTAAAATGGTGTTTCATTAACTAATCACATATACATATACATGTACAAAAAAAATAAGCAAGTATGTGTCATTGTTAAACCAGAAGTGAAGTAATCAAATGACCTCCTTGGCTAACTAAAGCCTCAATTCTAGGATGTCCAAAATGATTTCCTTTATGTAAGCCTTATGTTCGGATGTGAACTATATACCCATTACCATTCAATCTTATATAAATCAACACATGAATAGAGGAAAGAGAACTCAACATTCAAACACTTAAGCTATAAGCACATGCATTTCTTATGTATTTATAACCAGCATCATATTATTATTCATTTATAAGCTTTTGAAAAATACATTTCAGATTTAATAGTGATAATAGCCACGCATATATTAAATTAAATCAACTCATGCAAGCTTACATAAAGGAAATCTATTTTATTTTACTTGATTTTGAATGGATGCATGAATTCAAATGACATACCAAATTTAACATGATTGGAAAAAGGACAATCAAATATAAGCATGTGATTCCTTGAACTAGTTCTTAAGGATAATCAAATCAAATAAGATTATTTAAAAAAAGCAAAGCTTCTTTATTAATTAAGTTTTGGATTTGATTTGATTTAAAGGAGAAGAGAAATCATCACTTGATGTTTTAAACCCATTCCACAGTGATTTGATTTAATTTAAGGAAATGTAATTAAGTTGATTTTATGGGTTAATTAAGTTGAACCCTTAAATAGATGAATTAATTACCCTTACCTATGTCACTTTAAAGTAGTTAACTATATAATTATGAGCCAACATGATATGCATTGAAAATAAACTTGGAATGATCTTCGAAAATAAAGGGGCCTAATGCAATTTGCTCATGATTAATAGTTAACTAGATTAAGGGACTTAATTACTCTTATTATTTTATAACCATAATTTCATTAAACTCCGTTATTAAATAACTAAAGATCTACCCCATGATTTAATTAATTGGGATTGTGATTATGATTTCAATTTATTAATTAGTTAAATTTTAATTAATTTCATTTTAAAAAGGGTGAAATGAACTTAAGGAAAGGGGTCCCAACCTTATTCCTTAGTTCATGGGCTTCAATCATTTATATTTCAATCCCAAATCAATTGATTTTGGATTGATTTGGATTAAGATTTGGCTAAGTCCATGGGATAGGTCTTATGGCTTAGGAAGGGTTACAAGTTTGGATTTGATCATGGGCTTCAATCATTTGGTTTTGGAATTTTGGTTTGGATTTTGATTTCAATTTGATGTTTGAATTGAACTTGAGGATTGGCTTGAGAAAGTGAACATGGATTGGATTTGGGTTATAGGGTAGGTTGATTATCCTAATCCTAAGGAATAACCTAATCATATGGTTAACTCTAAGTCTTTTGGCTTAGGTTAAGTTTTAATTGTTAGAAGTGTGTATTATGACTAGGAAGTTTTAATGTCTAGAAGACTCTAAGTCTAAGATGGGGATTTTCACAAAGTGAGGTCGACACCCAGGCTCCATAGTGCCCTTGGAGATAGATGATTGGAAGGCGAAGCCAAGTTTCACATTATGACTAGGATACATCTTTCAACACTTTTCTTGAGAGACCATGATACATGAGAACAACATAGTACCATCCACTCTACATCAGTGTATGAAGTTCATGTGAGGTGGGACCTCTCATGTCAAAGGAGATCAAGCCATTTATAGTTCACTGAGATATATGAGGATGCGCACACTACCTCCTCAAAATCAACAAGTTTATTCTCTGTTGGCCAAAGTTCAAAAAGGAAAAGAAGAGAAAGAAAGAGAAAAAAATAGAAAAGAAAAGAAAAAATGAAAAAGAAAATAAAAGGCAGCAAAAATAGACATGGAGGTGGAAGTGAAGCCTGACATTAGATTCAACCCACTATTCTTTACTCCATTCGAACATATGGGTAGGATGACTTGACCTCCACCAAGTAGAGGAAGAGGCAATTCAAAGGCAGTCCTAGGGGTGGAAAACCTCCTTATTGGCCACCCAATAGAAGATATGTCCCACCTACTGAGTACACACTATCCATATAGACTTAGATCTAGTTCATGGGATGAGTCTTATACATGCTGCACTAGCTCTTCTCGTAAATTCCTTGGAGGACACTTGAGCAGATAGTGATGAAGACCGGCTAAAGCAAAGCATAAGTGTATCCAAGTCTATATATGAAACAATTAGAAATCAGTTGGGAACCTTAGATAGAACCCCACTTTCCTCTCAAAAACTTAAGGGTTTGGTAGTTAAGGAAGCCCCTAAGTCATCCACGGGTGTGAAGCCTCAGAGGTTCTATCTGTGAGCATTATCCTAAAGTCAAGAGTTAATGTAGAACTTGAGAATGATTCATATAAAGATTTAATAGAATTGTCGTTCGATTGATACTTGCATTATGTTTATAATTTAGCAAAGAAAGGGTTAATCCCACATACTTGGTCAAAACATAGGTCAAACTACTTCAAAAGAATATGGAAGAACAATTGCAACAACTGTCAATCAAGATCGAGACTAGGATTTGGTACAGTGGGTCCAGTCAATGATGATGATTACTACTTAGTCATCTCCAATCATTTAGAATCAGATAGGTTTGTTTCAAATCATATTAACTTATATGAGGAGATGTTCTTAGAAACTTCAAATGATCCAAATGATTTTGATGTCAAAGATGCACCTGAGAGTTGAAGAGATCAAGTCAACCATTGTGAGCTCTAAAAATCAACTTAGGTGAAGAAGATCCATGCATTAGTTTTTTGTTGAATGAAATTGAAACCAATGACTTAGTTAGGCTTTTGATTTAGTTTAAGGACTACTTTGCATGGATTTATGAAGAGGGTGCTTGGAGAGGTCCATAAACTAATAGAGCCTTCTTGCTTACCCTAGCTAGCTCCTAAACATATGATTAGACATAGAACAACAAGTCATTTATGAAGTCAAGAAACTGATCAATGTTGGCTTCATTTAGAAAGAAAAATACCCTATCTGGTTAGCCAACATTATCCCAGTTAATAAAAAGAATAGCCAAATTCACATATGCGTCAATTTTAATGATTTAAATAAGGGATGTCCAAAAAATAAAATTCCACTACCAATCTAGCGATGGTGGACATTTATCATCTCAGTCTTATCTTTCATGGATGGCTCATCGTTATAACCAAATAATTATGGCCCCTAAAGATGAAAGAAACACTACTTCGATTAGAATCTATTACTATAAGGTCATTCCTTTTAGCCTTAAAAATATCGATGCTACATAATAGCAGGCTATGACTCAAATCTTCAACGAACTCATTCATCATCAAGTCGAGTGCTATGTCGATGATCTCGTAGTTAAAAGTAGAGATAAGAAACACCATCTCTTTGACTTGATTATTATTTTTGAACAGTTAAGACAATTTAACTTTGAAATGAACACCCTGAAGTATGCATTTGAAGTAGCTTTAGGGAAATTCTTTGGGTTTATTGTTCAACACCAGGGAATCAAAATTGATCCACACAAGATCAATATTAGAAATTTAAAGTTTAACTCAACTCAGATCATTCCAAGGGTGGTTGGTGTATCTAAGATGCTTTATATCCAACTTATCAGGAAGATGGCAGCCAATCTCAGCACTTATTGAAAAGGATGCCAAGTTCAAGTGGGATGATAAGTGTGAGCATGCCTTTAAAGACATCAAGCATTACCTGATAACATCACGATTCTAGCCCTATCCCGGGTAAGCCTCATACTTTACTATGCATTAGATGACTCCCTTGGAACTTTGTTAGCCCAAGCCAATGGCAAAGAGAAGGAAAATGCACTATACTTCCTCAGTCATCATCTAGTCCCTATTGAGGCTAATTATTCACCCATTGAGAAGCATTGCTTAGCTTTAATCTTTGCATCCCAAAATCTATAGCACTACATGATTCCTCATAAGGTGAACTTAATCTCTAGGATCAATCCACTATGATATCATGACACAATCTATCGGATGGCGCGGCGGTCCATGATCCTCTCACAATTTGATATTACCTTCATTCCCCACTTTGGTGAAAGGATAAGCCTTTGATTTCTTAGTGGCACACCCATTCTTGACTCTTCTTAGTGATGATCTCCCGATGAACAAATCATGAACATAGGGATGCTAGCATTCATTGGAGATGTACTTTGTGCGCTTCCTCTTAAAGAGGAGAAGAACCACAATCTACTATCCAAAAGGCAGGAATAATTCTCTTAACTTGGGCATGATGATGAGATTCTCATATCATCAGTCCAATCCTTACACCAATAACGAAGCCATATATGAGGCTCTGATTGGAAGTCTAGAGTTAGTAATTACTCTAATCATCTAGAACATCAACATCTTCTGGGATTTCTAGCTAGTTATCAACCAAATAATTGGGTCTTATAAGGTTATAAAGCTCAAGCTCCATCACTATCATAACGACACCATAGTGTTATTGTTCCAAATCCCAGAGGATTTCATTTATAAGATTCTTCGAGGAGAGAACAACATAGCATATGCTTTAGCCAAGCTTGCCAAAGAGTTGGCATGTCTGGAGGATGAGTCCATATCAATAAAGGTCCAAAATAGACAAGTCTTATCCCTTATTGATATTATACTCATCAAAAAGTACTATCTTGAAGAGGAGGTAGCCATTTCCAAGAAGGATGAGGAGTAACATTACCTAAATAAAGACAAACTACCTCATAAGAAGTCTCAATCCCATCAAATGAAGCGGAGAGCACTTTCCTATGCTCTTGTGGATGGTGTCTTATCTTGGCATCTTCATATGTGGTTACGTTATTTAGACAAAAAAAGCCAAAGATCATGACCAGGTACACCAGATTATATGGAGCTAACCAATTCCAAAGATGAAAGCCAAGATCAAGACTAGGATACTATTGGCCATCGATAATCAATATTTCATTGATATATGCCACCAATGTCAAATACATGGTGTATTAAAATACTAACCCAACATTCTACATCCTACATTAGCCATGTACATTTGTGTTACCGACATAGTGGGTCTGATTGATCCTTCTTCATCTAAGGGTCATCGGATCATCTTAGCTTCTACATATAACTTTTCCAAATTGCCAAAAGTGATTCTGCTCAGAGAGGTCACAGCTCAGCATGTGCTCCAGTTTTTTAGGAACCATATTGTATATAGGTTCGAAGTGCCTCAATAAATTAGATCAGATAATGACACTGCATTTAAGAGCACAAAGATCAACAACTTTTCCCAAATATAGCATAGATTAAAGATATTCTACCATCAAATACCCAAGGTAAAATGGCTTAGTAGAAGCCTTCAACAAAACTCTCATCCAAATACTGAAGAAGACACTTGACAATAATAAGCGATAGTGGTATGAGCAGTTAGTTGAGACCTTGTGGGCCTACTGCACCACATATAGAACTCCAACTCAGTCTACTCCTTTCTCTTTAGTGTATGGGTCTGAAGCCATTCTACCATTAAGTCCAACTCCCATCACTAAGGATTGTGTGGGTCAAGATCACGAAAGAAAAGTTGTGGTTAGAAGAGCTCGAAGGTTGGAGGAGAGATGCACTGAGCATGCCAAAACCTCAAGTTATACAAAGCTAAAATGATTCAAGCTCACAACAACTTGGTTCATCTTAGAGCTTTTCAAGTAGGAGAGCTTATTTTAGTTCTAAGGAGACCAATTATTGCTCGTCATAAGATGGGAGGCAAGTTTGAACCCACTTGGGAAGGCCCTTTTTCCATATAGAATGCCTACCAAGGAGGATCTTATCAGCTTATTAATCATAAGGGAGAGCACCCAGTGCTTCCAATCAATGGGCTCTACTTAAAAAAATATTATAAATTATGTTTGAATGTAATTATCATTAATGGAAATTTTATTTTGAATTTATTCTCTTCCATGTTGAAAGTATTCTTATTTGCAAATCTACCATGATATGTTTAGGGTAGGTATAAGGAACCTGAGTGGCATCTTATCATTTATTGAAACAACACAAACACAAACCACACACAAACATACAAAATAAACACATATCTTTTATCTCCTCGAGTTGAGATAATAATGATACTCACTTAGTAGCTCTTAGGGTTGACATGCTACCCTGCTAGTATGTCACCCCTGTGGTCTTCTTGCTTTGTAAGATGTAAGTATACTACGCTTTCATTCCTTACTTGGCCACTACACACTAATGAGTGCCTTATTAGTTTGGTAAGCCTTTTGTGTGTAGGTGGCTACCTCATGTTGGCTTCATTTTAGAGGATGTGAGTCTACTATGCCTTCTTCTTGGATTAGCCTTCGTGTACTAACTGGGTTGAGCATATTTGAGGTTTAGGATAAGTCCCTTACCTGCTCCTTCCCTCCTAACTACTTCAAGTTTGGGTCTAGTTTTTTCTCAAGGGTCCCTGCTTAGTAGACGCTCTATGTTAGATAGTATCTATACCATGATATGACTATCGATGTTGATTCGCTTAGAAAGTTGTAAGCCTTGCTTTCTTTCCAGATTGATCGTTGGATACCAACACTTAGGTTGGTTGGTTCTTACTATATGGATACACCACTCATGATCATGATACACCATAGGTTGGTTGGTTCTCGTGCCTTAGGATACACCACTCATGGCAGATGTAAGTCTACTATGCTTTCTCCTTGAGTTGGCCACCATATAAGCTTTCTTTTTCTCAAGATAATGCCCCTAGGAGGACAAGATTTCTTTTCCATTACCTCCCTAGGCACTATATTTGATCACATCTTTTGCGACCCCATTTAGACACTACTAGGGTTACTATCGGATTGGACAGTTCCCCTTCTCTAGTAACCACCTCTGTGGTTGGAGGATCCATTATGTGGATGTACAGATTCTCCCTTGGTCCAGTAAATCTTAGATATGTCAAGGCCGACATAGCCCCTTCTCAGTGTGGTCCCTTATACACCAATAGGGTCCATGCAAACATATAACCAAAATATAAATTCACTTGTGGATTAGGAGGACACCCATGGTGCCTTTTTTCGAAGCATCTATCTTTAGGCGACAAATCTACCTATAGGAATTTCCTGATTACTCTTGAGTTGATATAAGTCCCTTGTGGCATTCACTTAGTAGTTTCTCCAATGTTAGGTTCGATTTGTTGTGCTACCAACAAGTCACCCTAGTGGTTGTTCCCTACTTTAAAAGATGTCTATGCCTTCTTCCTAGCATAGTAGTTGCTGGAAACCCCTTAGGAGCTTTACATGAAGACTATCTCTTTGGATTTACAAATGAGATAGGATAAGTCTGATATAGCCCCTTCTCGGGTCCATCACATGATGGTCCATAAATTAAATCTATCAAATTTGATCGCTCACATCCCTGGATATGCCTTTCAAAATCAAACCAAACTAAGTAAACCATCAAATCACATGAAATTAAAATAATTTCGACTACTTTTGAGTTGACATAAGTCCTCATTCACATAGAGTTGCCCTAGGTTATTTGTTGTGCATCCAATAGGTCACGTGGTTGTTCCTTACTTTGGAAGATGTAAGTCTTAAGCCTTCTTCCAACACAACTATTGCACAAAGGCAACCCTTGATAAGCTAGCTCTAACCCATAGCGGTAGACTATCCCTTTAGATTTTAAACTGAGCTTGGTCAGGGATATAGCCCCTTCTTAGCGGGTCCATTTCACACTGATAGGGTCCATAAATTAACTCATATTAAATTAAACCCAATTTTATTTTCCCTAGGGGAGTTAAATCACACCTTTCTCCCCAGTGGAGCCCCAAATCATATATAAACAAGTCAAACAAATAAATCAAATTCAAAACCAACCTCTCCAGTGGAGCCAAATTAAACCAACTCCCCCAGTAGAGTCTAAATTGAAAATATCCAACCAAACTCTTATTCCTAGTGGATACATCCCCAAACAAATCTGTGAAATCAAACTCAAATCCTAATCCCTGATTGCAACCTACTTCCTAGTGGAAGGTTCATATTCCGATCCCCAGACTCATATCTCTAGTAGATATGCCTACACATCAATTAAAACAAAACAAATTAAAGTCGATTCGATCTTAATCCCCGATGGATTATAGATTCTTATCCCTAACGGATCTTCTTTCCATAAGCCATATAATCAAATAAAATTCAAACTTTATCCCTAGCAATTTTCTTCTTCTGCCTCACAGACCCTCCCATGTCATGTCCAATGCATGTGTGATCCCCTAGTGGATCTCCTCCTCCATGTCCTTGACATGGAATTCTCATCAAATCTTATTTTTTCTTTTATGCACACCTTTAATACTTCAAAAAGCTTAATAATGTATTCATTAAAATTACATCATCTTAACATTCAAATCAACATTTTATGATTTGTGATGGTGCAAGCTCAAACTCTATACAATATCATGCTAAACATATTATAGTGTGAATTAACTATAAGATTATATTATAATATATGATGTTATATTATAATTTGCTATAATATAATATATTGTCTAACATTACACCTCATTAGAATCACTTAAAAGAATAAATAATAAAATTTTCAAAATAAATAATGTTCATTTTGGATGTAAAATTATTATTTTTCTATTAGAAGTGGTACAAAATAGCATAATTTTGGTGTTGCTTCTTGGTGTGTGTGCCATGATTTTGGCCAAATTCTTCCATCTCAACCTTTAAATTAAAATTTTTGTGAGTTTTAACCTAATGTATTATAATAAAAGTAAAATATACTAAAATATACAATAACATTTAGTAACACACCACCACATTCATATATATATGAAGTTATATATTGTTATGTACATTATATTTTAATATGCTTTCATATAATATATTATCTTACATTACACCTTAAAATGAATCACTTTAAGCAAAAAATTATAATATTTTTATTAATTTTACTATTTTATTTTATTTTATTTTAGGTTTAGGTTTAGGTTTTAATTTAGATTTTTATTTTATTTTCCTTATTTATTTTGGTTTAGGTTTTTATTTATTTTATTTTTAGGTTTTATAGATTAGATTTAGGTTTTAGTTTAGGTTTATGATTTAGGGTTTAGGGTTTATGGTCTCCAGTTTAGGGTTTAAGTTTAAGGGTTTAGTGCTTAGGGTTTTAGGGTTTAAGGTTTAGGGTTAGGGTTTATGATTTAGGGCTTAGGGTTTAGTGTTTAGGCTTTAAGGTTTAGTGTTTTTAAGGTTTAAGGTTTAGGGTTTAGGGTTAGCTTTGGGTTTAGTTAGTTTAGGGTTTAGGGTTTAAGGTTTAGGGTTTATAGGCTTTATGGTTTTTAGGGTTTAGGGTTAGTTTAGGGTTTCATCTTTAGGGTTTTAGGGTTTAGGGTTTAGGGTTTAGGGTTTAGGGTCATGATTTAGGGTTTAAGGTTTGGGATTTTTGGTTTTGGGATAGTTTAGGGTTTAGAGTTTAGGGTTTATGATTGTAAGTTTAGGGTTTAGGGTTAGTTTTATGGTTTAAGGTTTAAGGTTTAGTGTTTAGGATTTAGGGTTTAGGTTTTTTTAAAAAAAATTAAGTAAACTAGTAGATTTAGGTTTATTTAATTTATTTTTTATTTATTTTACTTTATCTTAATTTTTATTTTAATTTAGGTTTATATTTTATTTTTATTTAGTTTATTTTATTTATTTTAGGTTTATTTATTTTAGTTAAGGTTTTTTATTCTAGTATAGATTTTTTTTGTTTAAGTTTTAGATTATATTTATTTTTTAGTTTAAATTTATTTTTATTTGATTTTTTAGGTTTAGGTTTTTATTTTTTATTATTTAGGTTTGAGGTTTTCAATTTAGGTTCATTTTTAGGTTTTATTTTTTAGTTAAGTATAAGTTCATTTTTATTTTATTTTATTATATTTCATTTAGGGTTTATGTTTAGTTTATTTTAAGTTTATGTTTTATTATTTTAGTTTAGGTTTTGGTTTATTTTATGTTTAGTTTTTTTAAAGTTTAGGGTTTAGGTTTATTTTTTATTTATTTTCAATTTATTTTTTTTTGGTTTAGGTTTATTTAGTTTTATTTTATTTTATTTTAGGTTTATTTTTTATTTTATTTTACTTTAGTTTTATTTTATTTAGGTTTTGTTTTAGTTTTATTTTATTTTATTTAGTTTAGTTTAGGTTTTATTTATTTTATTTGAGTTTTGTTTTTATTTTTTATTTAATTTTAGGTTTTAGGGTTTAGGGTTTTGGTTTTTATTTTTTTAATTTTTTTTAATTTTATTTTATTTAGGTTTTAGTTTTTAATTTATTTTATTTTTTTGGTTTTAATTAGTTTAGGTTTTAGGTTTTTAGGTTTTTAGGGTTTAGGGTTTACTATTTAAGGTTTATGATTTAGGGTTTGGTGTTTAGGGTTTAGGGTTTAGGGTTTTAGGGTTTAGGGTTTAGGGTTAGCTGAGGGTTTATCATTTATTTAGGGTTTAGGGTTTATAGTTTAGGGTTTAGGGTTAATTTAGGTTTTAAGGTTTAGGGTTTTAGGCTTTAGGGTTTAGGGTTTTTTTTTTTCAAATTAAGTAAACTGGTAGGTTTAAGTTTATTTAGTTTATTTATCATTTATTTAAGTTTATTTTATTTTTTATTTTCATTTAGTTTAATTTATTTTATTTAGGCTTATTTATTTTAACTAAAGTTTTTTATTTTAGTTTTTTTTTTTTTTTTTTAAGGATTAGGTTTATGTTTATTTTTTTAGTTTACTTTTATTTTTATTTTATTTTTTAGGTTTAGGTTTTATTTTTTATTCCTAGGTTTAGGCTTTTTATTTAGGTTTTGGTTTTAAGTTTCCATTTTAGTTTCATTTATAGATTTTATTTTTTAGTTTAGGCATTGGTTCATTTTAATTTATTTTATTTTATTTAGTTTAGGGTTTATGTTTAGTTTATTTTAGGTTTAGGTTTAGGTTTTATTTATTTTAGTTTAGGTTTATTTTATTTTATTTATTTTGGGTTTAGGTTTTTTTTTAAGTTTAGGGTTTAGGTTATGTTTTTTATTTATTTATAGGTTTAGGTTATTATTTTATTTCTATTTTATTTTATTTTAGGTTTATTTTTTCTATTTTATGCTTAGTTTTTATTTAATTTAGGTTTTTATTTTTAGGTTTATTTTATTTTTAAGTTTAGTTTAGGTTTTTATTTACTTTATTTGAGTTTAATTTTTATTTTTTATTTTATTTTAATTTTAGGTTTAGGTTTAGGTTTAGGTTTTTATTTTATTTAATTTTATTTAAGTTTAGGTTTTTTGTTATTTATTTTATTTTTCAATTTTTAAGATTTTAGGGTTTAGGGTTTAGATTTTTATAGGTTTGATTTAGGGTTTAGGTTTAGGTTAGTTTAGGGTTTTAGGTTAAGTTTAGGGTTTATTAGGGTTTAGGTTGGTTTAGGTTTAGGGTTTAGGGTTTATAGTTTAGTTTAGGTTAGGGTTAGTTTAGTTTAGTTTAGTTTAGGGTTTAGGGTTTAAGGTTTTGGTTTTAGTGTTTAGGGTATAAGGTTTAGGGTTTGGGGTTGAGGGTTTAAGGTAAGTTTAGGGTTTAGGGCTTAGGGAGTTGGGTTTAGTGTTTAAGGATTAGGGTTTAGGTTTTTTAAGTGTTTAGGGTTTAGGGTTTCTTAGTGTTTAGTATTTATTAGTTAGTTTAGTATTTAGGTTTTAGGGTTTAATTTAGTGTTTAGGGTTAAGGCATTTTGGGTTTTAAAATTAAGTTGGTATTTATATTTATTTAGTTTATTTTATATTTTATTTATGTTTATTTTTTCTTTTTAGTTAGTTTAGTATATTTATTTTATGTTTATTTATTTATGTTGAGTTTTTTATTTTAGTTTATTTTTTAGGTTTAGATTTAGGTTTATGTTTATTTTTTAGTTTAGTGTCATTTTTAATTTTATTTTTATGTATAGGTTTAGGTTTAGATTTTTTTTAGGTTTAGGTTTTAGGTTTTATTTTAGGTTTATTTTTAGGTTTTATTTTTTAGTTTAGATTTTGGTTTATTTTTAGTTTATTTTATTTTATTTAGCTTAGGGTTTTGGTTAATTTTATTCTAGGTTTAGGTTTAGGTTTTATTTGTTTTAGTTTAGTTCATTTAGTTTAGGTTTAGGTTTATTTTATTTTGTTTATTTTAGGTTTAGGCTTTTTTTTAGTTTAAGGTTTAGGTTTTATTTCTTATTTATTTTTAAGTTTTATTTTTAGGTTTATTTTTTAAGTTTAGGTTTTTAGTTAGTCTTTCTTTTATTTTACTTTAGGTTTTCTCATTTTTATTTTACGTTTAGGTTTTATTTTATATATGTATTTTATTTTTTAGGATTATTTTACTTTTCTAGTTCACTTTAAGTTTTTATTTATTTTATTTTAATTTAGTTTTTATGTTTTAAATTTATTTTATTTTTTAGGTTTAGGTTTAGGTTTAGGTTTTAGTTTAGGTTATTATTTTATTTTATTTTAATTAGGTTTGGGTTTTTTATTTATTTTATTTTTAGGTTTTATTTAGTTTAGGTTTAGATTTTTAAGTTTTTAGGGTTTAAGATTTAGGGCTTAGCGTTTAGGGTTTAGGGTTTGGGGTTTAGTGTTTATGGTTTAGGGTTGTAGGTTTTAGGGTTTAGAGTTTAGGGTTTAGGGTTAGTTTTAGGGTTTAAGGTTAAGGTTATTTATTTAAATTAAGTAAACTTGTAGGGTTAGGTTTATTTACATAATTTTCTATTTATTTTAGTTTATTTTATTTTTTATTTATATTTAGATTTATTTTTTATTTAGTTTTGTTTATTTATTTTAAGTTTATTTCTTTTAGTTTAGGTTTTTTATTTTAGTTTATTTTTTATGTTTATGTTTAGCTTTAGGTTTAATTTTCTAGTTTAGTTTTATATTTATTTTATTTTTTAGGTTTAGGTTTTATTTTTTATTTTTAAGTTTTGGTTTAGGTTTTTATTTTATTTTCTTCGGTTTATGTTTTAGGTTTATTTTTAGGTTTTATTTTCTAGTTTAAGTTTAGGTTTACTTTTATTTTATTTTATTTTATTTAGTTTTGATTTAGGTTTAAATTTAGTTTATTTTAGGTTTAGGTATACGTTTTATTTATTTTAGTTTAGGTTTAGGTTTATTTTATTTTTATTTTAGGTTTAAGTTTTCTTTTTTTTTTAGTTTAGGGCTTAGGTTTTATTTTTTATTTATTTTTAGGTTTATTTTTTAGGTTTAGGTTTTAATTTAGTTTTATTTTATTTTATTTTATTTTATGTTTATTTTAATTTTATTTTAGGTTTAGTTTTTATTTTATTTAGGTTTTTTATTTTTTTAGCTTTATTTTGGTCTTTATTATTTTTTTTAATTATGTTTTTAGTTTTTATTTTATTTTTATTTTAGGTTTAAGTTTAGGTTTTCTTTATTTATTTTATTTTTAAGTTTTATTTAGTTTAGGTTTAGGCTATTAGCTTTTAAGGGTTTAAGGTTTATGGTTAGTTTAGGGTTTAGAGCTTTTTTTGGGTTTAGGGTTTATGGTTTAGGTTTTAAGGTTTAAGGTTTAGGGATTTAGGGTTTATGATTTAGGGTTTAAGGTTTAGGTTTTAGGTTTAGGGTTGAGGTTTTAGTTTAGGGTTTAGGGTTTTTTTTAATAGAGAACAAATTCATATTCAATACTTCTTCTTTTTGATTTCATTAACCAAGTAACATACCAAGTTTTCTAAGACACAAGTGACGACATAAATAAAAAATGAGCACGCATAGAGCAAATCTAAAACCCTAGATAACTAGAATCGCCTACAGAAAGATAAAAATTGGCCATTCTTTAGATTTGAGTTCCTTGAACCAACCTCAAGTAGTGGGATCCACCATCATATCCCCATCTCTCCTCCCCACCACTCTCTGTAACCTCCATCACTCCTGCCTCCATGACCACCACTGCTCTGACCACCACCTCCATATCCACTAGCACCTCCAGATCCTCCCCCACCACTATGATAACCACCGCCTCCGCCGCTAGATATAGAATGAGCTTGATGTGATGTTCGCCAAGGTTATGCCCATTCTTAGGGTTGTGTGGTTTAGTTTTTTAGGTTTTATTTTGGTTTATTTTAAATTAATTTTATTACTTTAAGTTTAGCTTTAGGGTTTAGGATTTATTTAGTGTTTAGAGTTTTTAAGGTTTATGGTTTATGATTAGGGTTTAGAGTTTTATTTTGGGTTGGGCTAGGTTTTTTATGATTTAGGTTTATGGTTTAAGGTTTAGTGTAGTGTTTTATTTTTTTTTTTAAGTAAATCAATATGTTTAGGTTTATTTAATTTATTTTTTATTTATTTTAGTTGATTTTATTTTTTATTTTTATTTTGTTTAGTTTATTTTATTTTAGTTTAGGTTTTTTATTTTAGTTTATTTATAAGTTTAGTTTATATTTTGTTGATTTAATTTTATTTTATTTTTTATTTTTATGTTTAGGTTTATTTTTTTAGGTTTATGTTTTTTTTTATTTTTAGGTTTATTTATTTTCTTTTTTTTAGTTTATGTTTAGGTTTATTTTTAGTTTATTTTATTATATATATAGTTTAGGTTTAGGTTTATTTAGTCATTTTTTTAGGTTTAGGTTTATTTATTTTAGTTTAGGCTAAGGTTTATTTTATTTTATTTTTATTTTTGGTTTAGGTTTTTTTTTTTAATTTATGCTTTAGGATTTATTTTTATTTTATTTTAATTTATTTTAGGTTTAGTTTTATTTTAAGTTTTTATTTTAGTTTTATTTATTTTATTTTTATTTTATTTAGGTTTTTTATTAATTTATTTTTTTTAGTTTAGTTTTAGGTTTTATTTACTTTTATTTTAGTTTGAGGTTTAGTTTAGGTTTTAGTTTAGGTTTTTAATTATTTTATTTTATTTAGGCTTATTTTATATATTTTATTTTTAGGTTTTATTTAGTTTAGTTTAAGTTTGTGTTTTAGGTTTTTTTTAGTAGGTTTTATGGTTAATGTTTGAGTTTAGTGTTTAGCTTAGGGTTTTAGGTTTTGGATTTAGGGTTTTTTTTTAAAATTTATCTAGGTTTAGGTTTTCTAGTTTATTTATTTTATTTTATTATTTATTATTTTATTTTATTTTATTTATTTTTATATTTTATATTTATTATAGTATTTTATTAAGTTTATTTTATTTTAGTTAATGTTTAATGTTTATTTTTAGGTTTAGTTCATTTTAGTGAGTTTTATTTTATTTTATTTTAGGTTTAAGTTTTATTTTATAGGTTTAGTTTAGATTTTTTATTTTATTTTTTTTAGATTAGGTTTTATTTTTGGTATTTTAGGTTTTACATTTTACTTTAGTTTAGGTATTTTTAAGATTTTATTTTATTTTATTTTATTACTTTAGGATGTTTTGTTTAGTGTAAGTTTAGGTGTGGTAGAGCTTATTTTAGGGTTTAGTGTTTGTGGTTAGGGTTTAGTATTTAGGGTATGGTTTTGTGGTGGCCTAGGGTTGGCTATATTTTAGATATTTATTTATTTAGTTATTTTTTATCTTTATTTTATTCATGTTATTTTATCTTTATTTAGGTTTTTTTTATTTTAGTTTAATTTTTTTTTTTATTAATTAATATTTTAATGATCTTTATTTTTAGCTCAGTGATTAGGTTTTAAGGTTTATCTTATTTAGGCTCAGTTTTATTTATTTATCTTTAGGTTTATTTTAGTTAGGTGTTAGGCTTTTGTGGCTCAGGTCCTGGTCAGGTTTTGTGGTTATACAGTGGCCTAGTAAGCCCATAGTTGTGGTGTGGCTCAGGGTTAGGCCTGGGATCAGAGCTCTTTAGGGCCTGTGGATCAGGTCAGTTTAGTGTCAGTTTTAGTTTTTTTTTATTTATTTTATTTTTTATTTTATAAATTAACACCAAGTAGGTTTACTTATTTATTTATTTATTTTAGTTTATTTTAATTTTTATTTTATTGTTTATTTTCTTTAGTTTAGTTTATTTTATGTTATTTTATCATTTTTTTATTTTTAGTTTTATTTTAGGTTTAGGTTTATTTAGGTTAATTTTTAGTTTAGTATTTTTATTTTTTTTATTTTATTTTATTTAGTTTATTTTTTAATTTATCTTTAGAATTTAGTTTTAGGTTTTATTTTTTTTATTTTTTTTATTTTAGTTTAGGTTTAGTTTTTAGTTTTATTTTATTTAGTTTAGTTTAGGTTTATTTATTTTTTAAGTTTAGGTTTTATTTATTTTAGTTTTATTTTGTTAGTTTAGGTTTATTTATTTTTTTTTATTTTATTTTATGTTTTATTTTTTGGTTTATTTTAGTAAGTTTTTTTATTTAGTTTTATTTAATATTTTAGGTTTATTTTATTTATTTTATTTATCATTTAGTTTAGTTGGTTTATATTTATTTTAATTAATTTTTTTATTTTTAATTTATTTTTTTATTTTATTTTAGTTTAGTTTATGTATTTATTTTATTAATTAATTTTTTTTCAATTTATTTATTTTTTTTATTTTGTTTAGGTTTATTTTAGCTTTTTATTTTAGGTTTTTGGGTTTAAGGTATTTAGGGTTGGGGTTTAGGGTTTAGGTTTAGTAGGTTTTAGGGTTAGGTTTAGAGTTTTGTGGGTTTGGGAGTTTAGGGTTAGGGTTTTAGGTTTGTAGATTAGGGTTTTTTGTGTTTAGGTTTTGGGTTTTTTTGGATTTAGTGTTTTTAGTATTTTTTAATAGAGAACAAATTGATTCAACATTTCTTCTTTATTAAGAAAATAACACACCAAGTTTTCTAAGACATCTGAGATGTAGATCAATGAGCATTATAATCTTGATAATAATAATTGTCTTTTTAGACACAGCCCATAAGCTAAGATCGATCATTATTCAATTTCTATTATCAACCACGCCTCTATTTTTTACCCACCATCATATCCATCTTCCGCCACCACTATGGTTAATCTATCTCGCCCATAACCATCATCGCACCACCACCTCCATATCCACTTTATCCCCACCACCTGTTAACCATCGCCTCCAGCTTCAGCCAAATCTAGACTGAGCCTGGTTGACATTGATGTTATTATCGCCAAGGTTTATTTTATGGTATAGTTTAGGTTTTTAGTTTATTAAGTTTGGGGTTTAGGTTTTTATCAAATTTATTTAGTTGATTTAAGTTTAGGGTTTTAGGTTTGGGTTTAGGATTTAGCATTTAGTGTTTAGGGTTTTGGTTTTCTTGGGTTTAGTGGTTTTTAAGGTATGGTAGGCTCAGGGTCAGTTAGTGGTAGGATTTACAATGGGTAGTTTTTTCTTTAGAAAAATAGACAGTTTTATTTTATTTATTTTAATTTTTATTTTATTTTAGTTTATTTTTTTATTATATTTATTTTTTTTTAGTTTATTTAGGTTTTTTAGGTTTATTTTTAGTTTATTATTTTATTTTATTTTAGGTTTTATTTTATTTTTTATGTTTTATTTTATTTTATGTAGGTTTTAGGTTTTTTATTTTAGGATTATTTTTAGGTTTTGTTTTACTTTAGGTTTAGGTTCTTTTAGTTTTTTTATTTTATTTTAGTTTAGGTTTTATTTTTAGTTTATATTTTATTTAGGTTTATGTTTATTTTAATTTTGTTTTAGGTAGGGTTTTGAATTTTAGGTTTTAGTTTTTTATTTATTTTAGGTTTTATTTTAAGATTATTTTAGGTTTATGTTTTATTTAGTTTATTTAATATTTAATTTTAGTTTTATTTTATTTAGGTTTTTATTTTTTAAATTTAGGTTTATTTATTTTATTTTAGTTTATCATTTCTTTTTAGGTTTAGTTTAGGTTTAGATTAGCTTTTAGTTTAAGTTTTATTTTATTTTATTTTATTTTACTTTATTTTAGATTTTATTTAATTTATTCTTAGGTTTTATTTAGTTCAGTTTAGGTTTTAGCTTTTTTTTTGGTTTTCAGGTTTAGGTTTAGGTTTTAGTTTTGGGTTTTTTTTTTTAGGGTTTAGGGTTTGTGGTTTGGATTTAGTTTTATGATTAGTTAGATTTAGGGTTTTATTTTATTTTGTGGTTCAAGTTTTAGTTTAGGGTTTGGGTTTTATTTTTTTAATTAACGAGAACAAATCATTGAACCTTCTTTGGTTTATTTAGTTTATTTTTTATTTATTTTAGTTTATTTTATTTCATTTTATGTATTTTATGTTTCATTTTATTTATTTTAGTTTAAGTTTTTTAATTGAGTTTATTTTAAGTTTGGGTTTTTAATTTTAGGATTATTTAACTGAGTTTTTTATTTATTTTTTTAGGTTTAGTTTTATTTTTTTATTTTTAGTTAGATTTTATTTTATTTTTAGGTTTAGCTTTTGGTTTTATTTTTGTTTATTTTAGGTTTTATTTTTTTTGTTTTGGCTACTTATTTTAGTTCATTTTATTTTATTTAGTTTAGGGTTTAGGTTTGCTTAGTTTTATTTATTTTAGTTTATTTTATTTTGTTTTTTTTATTTTAATTTTATGTTTGTTTTTTTAGTTTTAGTTATTTTTTTTATATTTATTTTTTAGGTTTAGTTTAGGTTTATTTTATTTTCATTTTATGTTTTGTTTTATTTTATTTAAGTTTTTATTCCAGGTTTATTTTATTTTATTTTTTTTATTATTTTATATTTTATTTTCTTTTATCTTTTATTTTATTTCTTTTTGATTTAGGTTTTAATTGCATATTTTATTTTATTTAATTAGGTTTTGATATTTATCTTTAATCATTATTTTAGCTCAGATTTATTTAGGTCGCTCATTAGGATTTAGGTAGTGAATAGGCCCAGTGGTGAGGCAGTTTAGGGTACATTAAGGGTCTTAGTGGTTGGATCAGTTTAGAGTTAGAGTTTGGGTAGGCCCACTCAGTGGCTCAGTTCTGTTTAGGGCCTGGGATTTGGCTCATGGTTTAGGGTGTGGTCAGGCCCAGGGTAGCTCAGGTTAGTTTGGTTTATGGTTTTGTTTTATTTATCTAATGAAACTGGAAGGTTTAGTTTATTTAGTTTATTTATTTTATTTTAGTTTATTTATTTTATTTAGGTTTATTTATTTTTATTTAGTTTATTTATTTTAGGTTTATTTATTTTAGTTTAGGTTTTTTATTTTAGTTTATTTTTTTGGTTTAGGTTTAGGTTTTATATTTCAATTTAATTTATTTTATTTTAGTTGATTTTAGTATTTTAGGTTTTTTTTAGTTTAGGTTTAGGTTTTATTTTATTTATTTTTTTAGGTTTTATTTTAGGTTTATCATTATATAAATTTTATTTAGTTTTATTTTATTTTATCTTTTAGTTTTAGTTTTCATTTTATTTAGGTTTTTTATTTTTACTAGATTAGGTTTTTATTTATTTTATTTTACTAGTTTTATTTATTATTTTATTATTTTAGGTTTTTTATTTTGTTTATTTTATTATTTTTTTAAGATTTTATTTAGTTTTATTTTTATTTGTGGTTTTTTAACATTTTGATTAATTTTAGTTTTTAGGATTGGGTTTTTCTTGATTTAGTTTTTAGGATTTAAATTTTGTGGTTTAGGGTTTAGGGTTTATTTTTAGGGTTTAGGTTTAGGTTTAGGGTTTATTAGAGATTTGTGGTTTGGGTTTTGGTATAAGGTTTATTTATTTAGGGTTCAAGTTTTAGTTTAGGGTTTTATTTTGGTTTTTTTTATTAGAGTATAAACATATTCAACATTTATTATTTTATATTTAATTTATTTAGTTTATTTTATTTTATATGTTTTATGGTTATTTTTATTTTATTTAATTTAATTTATTTACTTAGTTTATTTATTTTAGTTTAGGTTTTTATTTTAGTTTATTTTTTAGTTTAGGTTCATGTTTATTTTTTTAGTTTAGTTTTATTTTAATTTTAATTTTTGTTTAGGTTTATTTTTTATTTTGTTTAGTTTTAATTTTATTTTTTTTTAGGTTTAGTTTTGTTTTTTTAGTTTACTTTTAG
Organism: Cymbidium sinense; assembly: GCA_021442155.1. Lineage (NCBI taxonomy): Eukaryota > Viridiplantae > Streptophyta > Magnoliopsida > Asparagales > Orchidaceae > Cymbidium > Cymbidium sinense. The sequence goes on along the minus strand of CM038229.1, from coordinate 14,706,776 downwards.
GTTTTATTTTTTAGTTTATGTTAAGGTTTAGTTTATTTTAGGTTTAGGTTTAAGTTTTATTTATTTTAGTTTAGTTTATTTAGTTTGGTTTATTTTTTATTTTGTTTATTTTATTTTTTATTTTAGTTTAGGTTTTTTTAAAGTTTTTTTTATTTATTTATTTTGTTTTATTTTAGGTTTATTTTTTAGGTTTTTATTTTGTTTTTATTTATTTTAAGTATTTGTTTTATTTTATTTTATTTTAGGTTTAACTTTATTTATCAGGTTTTATTCCTTTATTTTTTTTTAGTTTTTTTTAAGTTTTTATCTTAATTTACCATTCATTAATTATCTTATTTTTTAGGTTCATACTTTTAGGTTTTATTTGAATTTTTATTTTATTTTAAGTAGGTTTATTTATTTTATTTTATTTTAATAATCCTGCTTAGTTTTAGGTTTTCCTTAGGTCAGTGGTTTATTAGGCCTGTGGCCTTGTGGTTTGGCCTGGTTCTATTTGGGTCATGCTTAGATTTTAAACCTTGTGGCTCAGGGCCAGGGTCACCAGTTTTAGTTAATCTCAGTGGCCTAGCTGCCTAACTCAGCCTTTAGCCAAGGGGGTTTAGGTTAGCCTAGGCCTGGGCCCTAGGGCCTAAGGTCAGATTTTAGGTCTTAGTTAGTGGGTTGGGGATCAGTTTGGGTTTGTGGTCATTTTACATTTTAGTTTGTAAAGGGCTATCTTAACCTTTAGTTTAGATTTAGGTTATTTTGGGGTTTAAGGTTTGCCTAGTTTTATTTTTATTTTTAATTTTTTTTAAAAGGTAAAGTGGCAGTTTAGTTTATTTAGTTTATTTTTTTTATTTATTTTAGTTTATTTTATTTTTATTTAGGTTTTTTATTTTATTTAGTTTAGTTTATTTATTTTAGGTTTATTTATTTTATTTTAATTTTATTTTAGTTTATTTTAGGTTTTGGTTTGGTTTATTTTTGTTTAGTTTATTTTTTATTTTATTTTTAGATTTAGGTTTTATTTTTTATTTAGGTTTTAAGTTTTAATTTTAGGTTTATTTTAGGTTTTATTTTTTTAGTAATTTTAAGTTTATTTTTAGTTTAATTATTTAGTTTAGGTTTAGGTTTTATTTATTCAATTAGTTTATTTTAGTGTTTTAGATTTATTTTATTTTATTTTAGGTTTAGGTTTTCTTTAGTTTAGGGTTTAGTTTTTTTATTTAATTTTATGTTTTTTATTAGGTTTAGGCTTTTATTTAGTTACATTCAGATGAAGACTTACTCTAGGATGACCACAAATGCCTCTTTACATTACAGTGGATGTTGGCAGATACAGGCTATCCAGAGTTCTGGTTAACCCAGGTGTATCAATCAACATTATGAGTCTAAGAACCCTTGCCTACTTGAGGATCGACATCTCCAAACTCCGAAAAGAAAGGATGATGTTGAGAAGATTCAATAAACAAGGCGAGAGGACCTTGTGGTGTTTATTTTTGGATGTATGGAGGGGGGGGTACTTTTTGAGGTGATCGAGTACAACATTGATGTATGATGTACTATCTGGAAAGATAGAGGCATCACCCTACAATGGACCTAATCACGTAATAATGACTCATAAGGCATGATGGGTCTTCGAATGTACTAAAGCTTTTTCCCTTACTTTACATGGATGAAGAAAGTAGGGTTTATATTATACCGTTCTTAAGTTCCTATGGAGGTAAGCCCATAGTTAATTACATCTTAGGAAATGAAATTTCTTAAGAATACTCTCAATTGAAGTAGACAATTTTCATCTCTAAAGATTTCAAGGTTAGACTATCAAAGGATTGTTGTATTTGGAAAATCAATTGGGAAAGTTCAAGGAGAAGACTTATTTTTGGAATCCAAATGAAATAAGTAGGAAATGCTAATGATACTAGGAAGCTTAGTGAGCATTCCAATCTATCCTATGGTTGGGCTTTATAATTTTGAAGTTGAGGAGATTTATATGTTTTGAGTTGAAATTTAATTAGATTACTAGGGCTTATAATCCACCAACACAAGGTTGTGGGAATGCCTAAGAGGTGAGGATTTATGCTCATAGCCTAAAAGAAATAGCTACCTTGGATCCTAAATCTAGGGAGTTTTAGTACGAGTTAAAGCTATGAGTTAAAGCGACCCAAATCTAAGTGTGTGGACATAAGGGTTTACCTCCACAAGAGAGAAAATAAGATTTCTAGACTTATAACCTAGAGTGGCCACCTAACTCCCTATGATTTTAAAACCATGTAGTCCAATTCTTATGAATTGCAAGATAGTTAGGGTAGTTATTATTAGAAAGAGACTAAAGTCCTAAACACACTCCCTAAGAGACTAGAGCATGAGTGGTAAGCATATGACTTAATCTATAGATGCAAAATCTTTTCAAATTTTATTTCATTTTAGACATCATTTTGATAGAGGCTTTAGGATTTCTTATGCCTAAATGCATGATGAAATAGGTTATGGGTCAAATCAGTTAGAAGAAGGTGTTCTCCACCACAAGGGATGCCCTCACAGGTCAAGCATTCTTTATCGCAAGGATGGAGATCCTTCATGTTCAAGAGAGAAAGAATATGCATGTATGATGTGAAACATACAACCATACAAGGGTTTCTAAATCTTTTAATTATCTTATTTATGTTTTAGGCTTTATGATGAGTTTATGAGTTGTTTAAAATTTAGTTATGAGTGATTAGTTGGGTAGAAAAGTTATTTTATCCTAAGAGCCTAATCGTATCCAAGCCACACATTAAAGCATCAATCATTTAAGAAACTATGAAAAGCATGTCGACCTAATGCACAATGTAAACATAACATCAAATAATTATATAAACTATCGTAAAATAATAAAAAAGGCATTTACACAAAGAGAGAGAAAAGATGGGTAGGCTCTGCCCTTACATAACACGGAATATGAAAGAATAATTATAATTGTATTAAATGCTTTGGGGTCTTCTTTCTTCATATATCCATTTCTAATTTGGTTCCTTCTTTGATTTGGATGGTGCTTGCTTCAAAGGCATCACAAGGCACCCAGGATAAAGCCTTACGGCCATGCTCATCCTAATCCCCATAGCAATCCTAATTCCTATTAAATTACATTTATGTGGAAAAATAAATACTACACTAAAATAGGGTTAGCTAAATATACATATAATCCCTAGCACTTATTTATATTTTGCGCACCACACACATAAATTAAACCACCCTAACTTGGATTATGCTTAAGGATTTAAGCAACCTACAAAAGAGCATTCATATTTATTTTTAAGCATCCCTAAGCATAATCCCTAAAAACATGATTAGGATAATATTAATCATCTAGTCTATGAAGCATACACTAACAACCAATCTAAAATAATACATCATAAAAAATATATGCATCACATAATACATAACTTAGAGCTAGAATGGTGACTTAATTTAATGTGTGTATTAAGGCTTGTGTGGTAAGTCTTGTTAGAATTTTGTTATATTTTCTAAGTGTAAAGGATTCAATTTAACATGAAAGGTTGATTTCACTTGAAGTAGTTAAATTTATTTGAGAATTTTAATTTGTGTTTTCTTTTGTTTCATTTATTACACTTAGCAACTAAGTGTTATAAAGAAAGAAAAGAGGATTGTCCTCTTCATCCCTACCTTAAGTCACTTTCTAAAGTATATTAATTTGATTTAGTTCTCTTTTGTGAATGGCTTATTAAATGATTTAATTAAACTAAGTTTAGGTTCACTTTAAATAATCCTATTCAAAATGAAAGGCATCTTAAGATTAATTTAATTCAATTACTACCACATGGCATATATTAAATCATTTTTTTTCCATCACATGTAACATGCATATGATTTAATCTAAGAGTATCTATACATGCAACTTATTTTAGCACACTTAAATGATGAATATATGTGTATGTTTAGAATTTATATTTTATTTGATTAAATTATTTAAACATATTAATTTAAAACTTTATCCAAATTCTTATACAAAAAGGACATAAGAATGAAATTAAATAAGCATGTGTTGTTGTTAACCAGGGAAGTGAAGTAATCAAATGACCTCCTTGGAGCTAGCTAAAGCCTCATATTCTTGGAATGTCTAGATTTTATACCCATTTGCATTCAAATATATGTAAATTCATATACATGAACATAGGAAGTAAGCTCCAAAACATATTGGTAATTAATTCAACCACTTAGTCAATTATGAATGCATGCAAATTTAATGTAAAATGGGATTTTCATTCACTAATAATATATACATATAGATGTACAAAGATATAGGCAAGTACACGTCGTTGCTAAACCATGGAAGTAAGGTAATCAAATGACCTCCATGGAGCTAACTAAAGCCTCGTATTCTCGGGATGTCTAGGCTATATACTTGTTTTTGAACACACATGTATCTATACATAAATGAGGGAAAGAAAACCAGGCAAAGATTGTATATTTTTTATTGAATCATTTATATATATGAATTAAAGCTCTATCCAAATTTTTATATTGAAATACATAAGAAGGAAATCAAATGGGTATGTGCCATTGTTAAACCAGGGTAGTGCGGTCATCAAATGACTTCCTTGTCCAAACTATATACTCATTACCATTCAATCTTATATAAATCAACACATGAAGAGAGGAAAGAGAGATCAACATTCATACACTTAAGATAGAAGCACATGAATTTCTTATGTATTTATAACTAGCATCATAACACATATTATTATTCATTTATAAGCTTTTAAAAAATACATTTGGATTTAATAGTGATAAAGCCACACATATATAAAATTAAATCAACACATAAAGAAATCCATTATCTTTTACTTGATTTTGAAAAGATGGATGCATGAATTCAAATGACATACCAAATTTAACATGATTGGAAAGAGGACAATCAAATATAAGCATGTGATTCATTCAACCAAACTAGTTCTTAGGGACAATCAAATCAAATAAGATTATTTAAAAGCAAACCAAAGCATCTTTATTAATTAAGTTTATGATTTGAATTTAAGAGAAGAGAAATCATCACTTGTTGTTTTAAACCCATTCCCACATTAGTGATTTAATTTAATTTAAGGAAATGTAATTAAGTTGATTTTATGGGTTAATTAAGTTGAACCCTTAATTGAATTTATTACCCTTACTTATGTCACCTTAGAATAATTAACTAAATAATTATGAGCCAACATGATATGCATGGAAAATAAACTTGTAATGATCTAGGAAATAAAAGGGGCTAATCAAGCTCATGATTAATAGTTAATTAGATTAAGACTTAATTAATTACTCTTATGGTTTTCCCACATATGGACTAATAATTTCATTAAACTCCTTTTGGTTATTAAACACCTAAAGATGTACCCCATGATTTAATTAATTAAGGTTCGATGTGATTATGATTTCAATTTGATTAAGTGATTTAATTAATTAGTTAAATCTTAATTAATTTTATTTTAAAAAAAGGTGAAATGAACTTAGGTAAAAGGGTCCCAACCATTCCTTACTTCACTTACTTGAACAATGATTAATGAACTTAATTAACCAATTTATTACTATTGGGATTAATTAATCATTAATTAACTTAAAAGAGTAGTTAAGGTTTAATTAGTCAATTTTCTAATTAAGTGAGCAATAAATCAAAGAAAATCATGAGGTAGAGGTCATCCATTAAATTAACCCATAAAATTTGGGATTAATTGCTCAGTAATTAAGAAATAATTAAGCTAATTAATTTTGTAATTAAAGAATTACTATTCAAAATTTTTTTAAGATCATTTTTAATTTATTCTCCTCTGAAATACCTTTTAAATGAGTATTTGCATTTGTTTAATTTCTATGATGTTTTATGATTTTTGAAGTTTTGACCATTAAAATAATTGATTAAGCTAATTAAAAGCTAATATTGGTGCCAGTGATGAAGGTTAAAGCATTTTTGATCAAGGAATGAGCTTGAGAGCTTAGGGAATGGCTCTAGCTCATCTTGGGTAGCTAGGACTCTAAGAATGAATTTTGTGTGTGTTTGAGTAAAGCGAGGGTATATACCCATTCATCTTGAGCGGTGGGATCAGTTTGGCTTCTATTGGTAGACCGGCCATCTCAGGCAGTCATGGGTGGTAGGGAAGTGGTGAGTTTCTGCTTGGTTGGTTGAAGGTGTGGAGGTGGCAGAGGAGGAATCATGGGTGTCTATGAGTTTCAAATGCTCCAATGGGGAGGGTGAGGTGATTTACTCCCATGGGTCATGGCGACCAACCACCCATTGGTTAGGTTGAGTGTCCTTGGTACTGGTGGACCAAGGGAAACTAAGTGGCCAAGTGGAAATGAGCACTTACATGGGTGATTTATCTAATATGATGCCCTTGACCCAAATAGAATGATTATTTGGCATTGGATTTGATTTGCTTTGAAAATGAGCCAAAAGCGTGTAAGCCCAAATTTCAAGTCAATTGGAGTTGATTTGGTTAGGTTTGGCTCAATTTGACTCATTTAGGTCAAATTAGGTTAGGTTGGTCAAGTTGACCAATTGGTCAAATTGGGTCAAATCAAAAGGTCAAGTTCATATGATCATTTGTGATATTTTGGTTCAATTGGTTTGGTTTAGTTTGGCTTAGATTTGATTTTGGCTCATTTGAATTCATTTGGGTCAAATGGGTTAAGTTGATTAAATTGAATTGGTCAAATTGGCTTGGGTTGGGTGTTGGTTTGGGTTTAGTTGACCAATTGAAGATGATTGTAGGCTTTGGTTTCAATTAATTTGAATTTGGTTTTGATTTAGGCCAACTTGAACCTTTAGGTCAATTTGGGCTAAGTAGGTCAATTGGGTTCAATTGGGTCCAATGGCTTTAGTCAAGTTCAACAATCAATTTGGAATGAACTTGAGCCATTGAATCAATTTGGTTTATATTTTGATTTGACCAATTTAGTCCTTTAGGTCAATTTGGGTCAACTTGGGTCAAGAGGCCAATTGGGTTTGGTTTGACTCAATTGAAGGTCAAGTCACATTCAAATATTGATTTTGATTTGGTATGAATCATTGGTTTCAAGGGATTTGTCATAGGTTGTAATTTGGCTAGTTTGGGTTCATATGGGTTAAGGGGATGACTTGGTCAAATGACCAAGTTGACTTGGTTTTACTCAATTTGTGATAATTGATCAATTTAGGGTGATCAATAATCATGATGGGAGGTTTTGATTAGCTTGGTTCAATCCAATTTGGGAAGGATTAGAACTTGGCTCAAATAGGTCAAATTGGCCACTTTGGGTTAAGTGGACCAATTGGGTTTAGTTGTCTTGATTTTGGATTGAATTTAATGTAGTTGAGTTTATATATGGATTTGGGATTGATATATAAATTCAATTCAGTAACTTGAGTTCAAATGGGTTTTGGTTCATTTGAACATTTCAAGTCAAAAGGGTTAAGTTGGGTTTGACTTGGGTTGATTTTCATTTGGCTTGATGATTGTATATTTATTTATTGTTAAACTTATTGAAGGTATGATTGATACATGAGAAAATCAATTGAATTTGGGTTTTGTGAAGAATTTGGCTAAGTCCATGGAGTTGGGTCATGTGGCTTAGATTTGGATTTTGATTTGGTTTGATTTAGTTTTGATGATTTAAATGTATATTTCATTTAAATTTGTGAAGAGATGATTGAAAATATGATTGATTTATAGAAAATCAATTGAGTTTTACTTGATTTGGATTAATATTTGGCTAAGTCCATGGGATAGGTCATACTACTTAGGATGGTTTTGATTTAATTTAATTTAGTTTTGATCATTTGAGTGTAGATTTAATTTATATTTAGGAAGATGATTGAAGAAAATAAATTGATTATGAAATCAATTAATTTTGGATTGATTTGGATTAAGATTTGGCTAAGTCCATGGGATAGTTCATTTGGCTTAGGAAGGGTTTCAAGTTTGGATTTGACCATGGGCTTCAATCATTTGGTTTTGGAATTTGGGTTTGGATTTGGATTTAAATTTGATGTTTGAATTGAACTTGAGGTTTGGTTTGAGAAGGTGAACATGGATTGGATTTTGGGTTGTAGGGTAGGTGGATTATCCTCCAGGCATAACCTAATCCTATGGTTAACCCTTCTAAGTCTTTAAGCTTAGTTAAGTGTTTACTTAATTATTAGAAGTGTCTTATATAGGAAGTCTTAGTGTCTAGAACACTCTTAAGTCTAAGATGGGAAGATTGAATCGCACTCCAAAGTAAGTCAGCATTAGGCTCCATAGTGTTGCCCTTGGAGATAGATGATTGGAAGATTGAAGCTAAGTTTCACATTATAGACTTGAATACATCTTTGAATGCTTTGCTTGGGAGACCATGGATACATGAGAACTACATGTTTCATCCTCACATGTGTATGAAGTTTGTGAGAGGTGGGATCATCTCTATCAAGGAGATCTCAAGCCATTTATTATAGTTCACGAGTCGGCATATATGAGGATGCGACACTACCTCCCTCAAAATCAACAAGTCTATTCTGTGAACTTTTTAAAGTTAAATAAAGAAAAAGAAAAAGAAAAGAAAAGAAAAAAGAAAAGAAAAAAGAAAAGAAAATAAAAGAAAATGAAAAAATAAAATTAAAAGGGTGAAAATAGACTTGGAGGAGGAAGTGGAGCTAACATTAGATTCCACTCATAATTTGTTACTCCATTTGAACATATGGGTAAGGCACGACCTCCAAGACATGAGAGGGATTTAGGAGGCGTCCCAGGGGTGAAAAACCTCTTATTGGCCACCACAGAAGATATGTCCTACGAGTACACCTTATACATATATACTTAGAATCTAGTTCATAGGATGAGTCTTATATGGTTTACCGACTCTTCTCAATAGTAGATTCTCTTGGAGGTGACACTTGAGCGGATAGTGAGATGGTGCCAAAGCAAAGCATAAGTGTATCCAAGTCTATATGTGAAATAGTTAGGCATTAGTTGGGAACCTAACCCACTTTTCTCAAAAGCTAAGGGTTTGGTAGTTAAGGAAGCCCTAAGTCATCCAGGTGTGAAGACTTAGAGGTTCTTTAAAGCATCATCTTTAAGTCAAGAAATTGATGTAGAACTTGAGGATGATTTATATAAACATTTAATATAATTATGTTTTTATTGGTACTTGCCTTGTGTCCATAATTTACCAAAGAATGGGTTAATCCCACCTATTTAGTCAAAGCATAAGTCAGACTACTTCGAAAGAATATGGAAGAACAAATGCAAAAGCTCTCAATCAAGACCAAGACTAGGATTTATAGTGAGTGGGTCCGATGATGATGATTACTGCATCATTACCAATCATTTGGAATCAGATAGGTTCTTTTCAAATCACATTAACTTATATGAGGAGCTGTGCTTAGAAACTTTAGATGATCTAGATGATTTTGAAGTCAATGATGCACCATAGTTTGAAGAAGAAGAGATCACGTCAACCATCGAAAGCTCAAATCAACTTAAGGCGAAGAAGATCCATCACATACATGAGTTCTTTGTTGAATGAAATTGAAACAAATGATGTAGTTAAATTTATTGAGTTTAAGGTCTATTTTGCATGGAGTTATGAAGAGACTTATTGGCTTGATCCATAAACTAATAATAGAGCCCATTGCTAACCCTATCAATCAATCTCCTAGATGCATACGATTAAACATAGAACAACAGGTCATTTATGAAGTCAACAAATTGATCGATCTTTGGCTTCATGAAAGAAAAATATCTACGGTTAGCCATCATCATTAAAATAATGGCCAAATTCACATATGTGATTTTAGAGATTTAAATAAGGCATGTCCAAAAGATGAATTCCATTACCAATCTCGAGCTCATGGTGAACATTACTCATCTCAAGTCTTCTCTTTCATGGATGGCTCATCTAGATATAACCAAATAAAGATGGCCCCTGAAGATGAAAGAAATATTGCTTTTAGAACCCTGATCAAAATCTATTGCCATAAGGTCATGCCTTTCAGCCTTCAAAATGATGGTGCCTTATACCAGCGAGCTATGACTTGAGTCTTCGATAAACTCATTCATCATCAAGTCGAGTGCTATGTCGATGATCTCATGGTCAAAAGTAGAGAAAAGGAAGACCATCTCTTTGACTTGAGAGTAGTTTTTGAATAGTTAATACAATTTAACCTTAAAATGAACCTCCTGCAGTGTGCATTCAGAGTAGCTTTAGGGAAATTCCTTGGGTTTATTGTCTGACACCAGGAAATCAAAATTGATCCAAAGAAGATCAAGGCGATATTAGAAATTCCACCCCTAAAAGTATAACTCAACTCAGATTATTCTAAGGGCGGTTGGCATTTCTAAGATGCTTTATATCCAACTTATCAAGAAGATGTCAGCCATTCTTATCACTTGTCAAAAAGGATGCCAAGTTCAAGTGGGATGACAAGTGTGAGCATGCCTTTGAAGACATCAAGCATTACATGATGATGCCATAGTTCTAGCCTCTATCACAAGCTTCATACTTTACTCTTGTGTTAGATGACTCCGGTGCTTTGTTGGCCAAAGCCAATGATGAAGGAAGGAAAATGCACTCTACTACCTTAGCATCATAATCCCTAGGCTAATTATCCACCCATGAGAAGCATTGCCTAGCTTTAATCTTTGCATCCCAAAGCTACAACCTACATGCTTCCTCATAAGATGAACTTAATCTCTAAGATCAATCCAATACGTATCTCATGACACGGTGATCAAATGGTTGGCATAATGGATCATGATCCTCTCAGTTTAATATTACACCCTCGTGCGGTGAAAGGATAAGCTTCGATTTCTTAGTAGCACACCCACTTCCTGCTGACTCTCTGCTTAGTGATGATCTCTCTCATGAACAAATCATGAACTTAGGGGATACTAGCATTCACCACTGGGAGATGTACTTTGATGGTATGGCTTCCTCTAAAAGAGGAGAAGAATCACAATCTATTATTCCAGGAAAGGCAAGTGTTAAAATAGTTCTCTTAACTTTGGACCGTGATGTGATGAGATTCTCATATGATCTGTCTAATATTTGCACCAATAATGAAGCCGAATATAAGGCTCTGATTGCCGATCTAGAGTTAGCCATTACTCTAAGCATCCAAGACATCAACATCTTCGAGGATTCTCAGCTAGTTATCAACAAAATGTTGGGCTATAAGGTTATAAAGCCCAAGCTCCATCACGATAATAACTACACCATGCACTTGTTGACCCAAATCCTAGAGGTTAGCATTTATAAGATTCCTCGAGGAGAGAATGCCATAGCGTATGCTTTAGCTAAGCTTTCCAAAGAGTTGGCATGTCCGGAGGATGAGTCTATATCAATAAAGGTCTAAAATAGACAAGTCTTATCTGTTATTGGTATTGAACTCATCAAAAAGTACTCTCTTGAAGGGGAGGTTGCCATTGCCAAGAAAAAAAAGGAGTTAGATTTGAGAAAACCATTCATGGATTACCTAAATAAAGGAAAACTACCTCAAGAGAAGTCCCAAGCCCATCAGATGAAGAAGAGAGCACATTCCTATGCTCTTGTGGATGGTGTATTGTACTGGTGGTCTTCGATCATATGTGGTTTTGTTATTTTGAAAAGCATAAATCCTATAAGATCGTGATTGTGGTACACTCAGGATTATGTGGAGCCAACCAATGCGGTCCAGATGAAAGCCAAGATCAGACTAGGATACTACATCGATGATCAAAGATTACATGGATATGGCTAGGTGATGCCACCAATGTCAAATACATGGTGTGGTCCTACACCAACCACCCAACCTTCTACATCCTGCATTGGCCTCATGGCCATTCAAGTGTTGGGGTACTGACATAGTGGGTCCAATTGATCCTCATTCTTTCAAGGGTAATCAAATCATCTTAGCTACTACTGACTAATTTTCCAAATGGCTAAAGGAGATTCTCAAAAGAGGTCCGCCGGCATGTGCTCTTTTTTATGAACCATATCATATAGGTTTGAGTGTCTTGATGAATTATATCGATAATGATGCGCATTCAAGAGCATTGAGATCAACAACTTTTTCGAGACACAACATAGATTGGAGATATTCTACCATCGACTACGAGGAAAACAACTTAGCCCAACAACAAACTCTCATCCAAATATTGAAGAGGACACTTTCGACAACAATGGCAATGGCATGAGTTAGTTGAAGCCTTGTGGGCACTGTATATAGAACTCCAACTCAGTCTACTCCTTTCTCCATAGTGTATGGGTTTGAAGCCATTCTACCATTAGAAGTTCAACTCTCATCACTAAGGATAGCTGTGGGTAGAAAGATCACAATAGAGCATAACACCAAGTTGCAGTTAGAAGAGCTCAAAGGTTTGGAGGAGAGAGGTAGGCACGCCTAAACATCAAGTTGTACAAAGCTAAAATGATTCAAGCTCACAACAAGTTTGTCATCCTAGAGCTTTTCAAGTGAGCTTATTTTACTTGGGAGGCGATGTTGCTCATAAGATGGGAGGCAAGTTTGAACCCACTTGGGAAGGCCCTCTGTAGAAGGCCTACCTGGGAGGATCTTATCGACTTATTAATCATAAGGATAACACCCAATGCTTCCAATCAATGGCTCTTAAAGAAATATTATAAATCATGTTTGAAAATAATTATCATCAATGAAAATTCCATTTCAAATTGAATCTCTTACATCTTGAAAGAATTCTTATTTGTGAATCTACCATGATGTGTTTAGGGTAGGTGTAAGGAACCTAAGTGGCATCCTATCCTTCATAGACACAACACAAACACAAACTATACACAAACATACAAAATAAACACATATCTTTTATCTCGGGCTACTCTGAGTTGAGATAACCCTCAGCATATTAACTCGATTCTCTAGGGGCGTGCTACCCTGTTAGTGTGTCACCCTAGTGGTATTCTTGCTTTCGAGGATGTAAGTCTACTAGCTTTTCCTCCTTACTTGGCCCTTTACACATCGATGAGCCTTGTTAGTTTGGTAGGCCTTTCTTGCATGTAGTAAGCTACCTCATATTCATTTAAGAGGATGTGAGTGTGCTTTCTTCATGGATTAGCCTTCATGCATTTGGTCAGTATATTTGAGTTTAGGATAAGTCCCCTAGTGGCTCCTTCCCTCTTGAATGCTTCAAGTCTGGGTCCAGTCCTTCCTCGGGGATCCCTGCTTAGTAGTTGCTCTAGGTTAGATAGCATATATCCCGTTGATAATAAACTATCCCGATGATCAATTCCACTTGGAAAATTGTAAGCCTAAATGCTTTCTTTCCAGATTGATCATTGCACACCGAAGGGCACCTTAGGTTGGTTGGTTCTCACTATGCTGATGGATACACCACTCATACTGATGGATACACCTTAGGTTGGTTGGTTCTTGCACCTTAGGATATACCACTTTATGGTTGTAAGTCTCTGCTACACTTTCTCATTGAGTTGGCCACTTGTACACTATAAGCTTTCTTTTCGGGCTCGGGATAACCCTAGCGCACCTCCCCATGGGCACTATATATGGATCACGTCCTTTGCAACCCCATTTAGACACTACACGGGTTACTATCGGTTGGACAATTCTCTTTAGTATTCACCTCGTGGTTGGAGAATCCATCCATGGATGTGTAGATTCTCCTTGGTCTAGCAAATTTAGATAGGTCAAGGCCTAGCTTCTTAGTGTGGTCCCTCGCACCAATAGGGTCCAAACATATAAACAAAATATATATTCACTTGTGGATTAGGAGGACACCCTTAGCACCTTTTCCCAAGCAGGCATCCTATCTTTAGGGTAGTGTTAGCAAAACTCCCAATAGAAATTACTTAACTACTCTTCAATTGATATTAGTCCCCAATGGCATTCACTTTCGGTAGTCACCTAGTTCGACTTCCATTTGTTTGTGTTATCACCCAGTGGTTGTTCCCTGCTTTAGAAGATGTAAAATGCTATGCCTTCTTCTAGCATAGTTGCACAAGGCAACCCCTTAGGTAGCTATACTAGTAGACTATCCCTTTGGATTTGTACATCCGAGATAAGACAAGTCGATATAGCCCCTTCTTAGTGGGTCCATCCACATGGTCCATAAATTAAATCAATCAAATTTGATTGAGCTCATATCCTGAATAGATATGCCCTCAATTTGAAATCAAACTAAACCAAACAAACCACATCAAATCACATGTAATTAAGATAAAATTAATCTTGACTACTTTTTAGTTGACATAAGTCCTCGGTGACATTCACTTTCATAGTAAGCCTAGGTTTGATTTATTGTGCATCCAACAGGTCACCCTTGTTCCTTTCTTTGGAATATGTAAGTCTACTATGCCTTCTTCACCTTAGCGTTACGAAAAGGCCTTAGGTTTTGCTCACTCGTATAGATTATCCTTTGGATTGTAAACGAGGTATGTCAAACTAATATAGCCATTCTTAGTGGGTTCATCACACATAGGGTCCATACATTAACTCATTAAATTAATCCCAATTTGATTTTCCTTGGAGTTAAATCACACCCTTCTTGGAGCCCAAATCATATGTAAACAAGTCAAGCAAAAAATCAAATTCAAAACCAACCTCTTGGTGGAGCCAAATTAAACCAACTCCCTAGTAGAGTCTAAATCAAAGAAATCAACCAAACTTTTTTTCCCATGGATACATCCCCAAATAAATCTATGAAATCAAACTCAAATCCCAATCCTTGAACGCTTCCCACGGTGAAAGGTTCATATACTCGATCCCAGTGGACTTGAGCCCATATCTGACATATATGCCTCCACATCAATTAAAATAAAACAAATTAAAGTCAATTCAATCTTAATCCCGGTGTATAGATTCTTAGCAGTGAAACTTCTTTCCATAAATCATATAATCAAATCAAATTCAAAACTTATCCCCAACAAATTTTCTTCTTCTATGCCCTCGATAGACCCTCACATGTCATGCATGTGTGATCCCTAGGATCTCCCTCCTTGACATGGAATTCTCATCAAATCTTATTTCTTCTCTATGCACACCTTTAATACTTCAACCAAAACTAATAATGTATTCATTCAAATTACTTCATCTTAACATTGTAATCAACATTTTAGGATTTTTGATGGTGCAAGCTCAAATAACTATACAATATCATGCTAAAAATATTATAGTGTGAATTAACACACTATATTATATTATAATATATGATGTTATATTATAATTTTCTATAATATAATATATTGTCTAACATTACACCTCATTAGAATAACTTAAAAGGAACAAATAATAAAATTTTCTCAAAATATGAATAATGTTCATTTTGGATGTAAAATTATTATTACTAGAAATGGTACAAAATAGCATAATCTTGGTGTTGCTTCTTGGTGTGTGCCATGAATTTGGCCAAATTCTTCCATCTCAACCTTCAAATTAACATTTTTTTTGTGAGTTTTAACCCAATGTATTATAACAAAAATAAAACATACTAAAATGTACAATAACATTTAGTAACACACCACAACATTCATATATATGTGAAGTTATATTGTTATGTACATTATATTTTAATATGCTTTCATATAATATATTATCTTACATTACATCTTAAAATGAATCACTTTAAGCAAAAATTTATAAAATTTGGTTGAAAAATGAACATTTATTTTGGATGCAAAATTCCATTCTTTTGATTAAATGACACACCATTTGCACACCAATGATGTTCCTAATGCTTACCTTCAATTTGGCCAAATCCATCATCTCAACCTATAAATCAATATTTTTTATGAATTACACCAATAAAACTCTCATCATCATATAACAAACTAAAATATGCTAAACAATAAGTAGTAATACACAATAGTATGCTATAATGCATGATGCTACACTATGTTATGGCATTCTATATTATAATACACTATAACATATTATATTATATTCCATTGCATATCACATCATGAGGGATTGCTTAAGATAAAAAATCATAAATCTAGTCTAAATAATAAAAAACTATATATTTTAGTTGTATCACTTACATATTTTAAATTGAAAACAATATATTATGATGCCATGCTCTACTATAATTAATTTGGCCAAATTCCACCATTTAAAGTCTAAATCAACATTTTTTATAAATAATGCTAGTGTAGGCTCATTTGCATGATTGTAAAATACTAAAGAATTTAAAATGCATAGAATAATATATTATGATATATGATGTTATACTATGCTACAACATATAATATTTATTTTGAACATAAAATCTTACTTTTTTTAGTGGCTCACATCTTTGGTACTACAACCTAATTCCCACTTCAAATTTAATAAATTTCATCAACTAATTTATTAAATCAATATTTTTATGATTTATATTAATATAGTATAGGGCATAATACCATAATATACTAAAACATTTCAAAACATCTTATAACATCCAAAACACATCATTGCATGCTCAAATATATGATACATTATACTATAATATATGGTATTATAATATA
Organism: Cymbidium sinense; assembly: GCA_021442155.1. Lineage (NCBI taxonomy): Eukaryota > Viridiplantae > Streptophyta > Magnoliopsida > Asparagales > Orchidaceae > Cymbidium > Cymbidium sinense. Next base: position 14,690,321 of record CM038229.1, on the reverse strand, counting down.
GGGTTAGGGTTTAGGGTATTCACATCTCTAATAGTCAAGGGAAAGTATCTAGAAAACATTTTCTTTAGCTACCATAACTATGTTAGGATTAGGTCATTCTTTAGATATACTCCTAATGAAATCTTTATTCAAAGTTTAGCATTAGGGTTTAGGGTTTAGGGTTTAGGGTTAGGGTTTTTGGGTTAGTTTAGGGTTTAGAGTTAGTATAGGGTTTAGGATTTAGGGTTTAGGGTTTAGAGTTTGGGGTTTACGGTTTAAGGGTTAGGGTTATAGGTTTTAGCATTTAGGGTTTAGAGTTTTAGGGTTTAGGGTTTAGAGTTTAGGGTTTAGGGTTTAGGGTTTTAGGTTTAGGTTTAGGGTTTAGGGTTTAAGGTTTATGTTTTAGGGTTTAGGGTTTAGGGTTTAGTGTTTAGGGTTTTGGGATTATAGGGTTTAGGGTTTAGGCTTTAAGTTTAGGGTTTAAGTTTTAATTTAGGGTTTAGGGTTTAGGGTTTAAAGTTTTTTTTAATAGAGAACAAAGTTAGATTCAACATTTCTTCTTTTTGATTTAATGAACCAAGTAGCACCCCAAGTTTTCTAAGATACAAGCGATGAGATAGATAAATTTAAACAAATGAAAAACCCTAGTAGAACCATCTCTACTAAAGACATAGTTCCATAGTAGTAGAATAGAGGTCATTCTTGATTTCCCGGTTCCCATTAGAACCACCCCCTCCTGTCAAGTAGTGGAATCCTCCATCATATTCATGATCTCTCTTTGCCTGCTCTCCACCTCCATATCTACCGGTACCTAGATCCACCACCACCATGATAATCCACCTCCCTTCTCCTCCATGCTAGATCTAGGCCGAGCCAGTTGATGGTGATGTTCACGCCATCAGGTTACCCATTCTTAGGGTTTAGGGTTAGTTTATGATTTAGGGTTTAGGGTTTGGGGTTTAGGATTAGGGTTTAGGTTTTAGGGTTTAGGGTTTAGGGTTTAGGGTTTAGGCTTTATGGTTTTAAGGTTTAGGGTTTAGGGTTTAGGGTTAAGGATTTTAGGGTTTAGGGTTTAGGGTTTAGGGTTTTGGGTTTCGATTTTAGAGTTTAGTGTGTTAGGGTTTAGGATTTATAGTTTAGGGTTTAGGGCATAGGGCAAGTTTTAGGGTTTAGGGTTTAAGTTTAGGGTTTAGTTTTATTTTTTAAATTAAATAAACATAGGTTTAGCTTTATTTAGTTTTTTAGTTTACTTTTATTTATTTGAGTTTATTTTATTTTTTTTTATTTAGGTTTATTTTATTTTATTTATTTATTTATTTATTTTAAGTTTATTTATTTTAGTTTAGGTTTTAATTTTAGTTTTTTTTGTAGGTTTAGGTTTATTTTTTAGTTGAGTTTTATTATTATTTTATTATTTAGGTTTGTGCTTTATTTTTTATTTGCAGGTTTAGTTTTAGGTTTTTATTTTAGGTTTTTCTTTTTAGTTTAGGCTGAGGTTTATTTTTAGTTTATTTATTTTATTTGGTAAGGTTTAGGTTTAGATTTAGGTTTTATTTATTTAAGTTTAGTTTAATTTAGTTTAGGTTTAGGTATATTTTATTTTAGTTTATTTTATTTTTATTTTAGGTTTAGGTTTTTCTTTTTAGTTTAGGATTTTGGTTTTATTTTTTATTTATTATTAGGTCTAATTTTTAGGTTTATTTTTTAAGGATTTGGTTTTTATTTAGTTTTTATTTTATTTTATTTTAGGTTAATTTTATTTTTGTTTTAATTTTATTTAAGTTTTTATTCTTAGGTTTATTTTATTTTTTTTAGTTTAGTTTAGGTTTTTTTATTTATTTTTCATTTTATTTTATTTTATTTATTTAGATTTAAGTTTAAATTTTAGTTTAGGTTTTTATTTTATTTTGTTTTTTATTTTATTTACTTTTATGTTTTTTAATTGTCTTATTTCTAGGTTTTATTATGTTTAAGTTTAGGTTTATATATTTTTAAGGTTTAGGGTTTAGGGTTTAGGGTTTAAGGTTTAGGGTTAAGGGTTTAGGCTTAAGGGTTTAGGTTTTTAGTGTTTAGGGTTTACTATTTAGGGTTTAGGGTTAATTTAAGGTTTAGGGTTTAGGGTTTTAGGGTTTAGGGTTTAGGGTTTAGGGTTAGGATTAGAGTTTAGCGTTTAGGGTTTAGGGTTTATGGTTTTTTTAGGGTTTGGGGTCTAGGGTTTAGGGTTGTAGGTTTAGGGTTAGTTTTAGTGTTTAGGGTTTAGGATTTAGGGTTTAGGTTTTTTTTTAATTAAGTAGACTAATAAGTTTAGGTTTATTTAGTTTATTTAATTTATTTTCATTTATTTTACTTTATTTTTTTCTTTTTATTTAGGTTTATGTTCTATGTTTAGGTTTACGTTTATGTTTATTTTTTTAGTTATGTTTTATTTATATTTTTATTTTTTTTTTAGGTTTAGGTTTATTTTTTATTTTTTAGTTTAGGTTTAGGTTTTTATTTTATTTTTTAGGTTTAGGTTTTGGTTTTTTATTTTAGGTTTACTTTTAGGTTTATTTTGTTTAGGTTTATTTTAGTTTATTTTTTTATTTAGTTCAAAGTTTAGGTTTAGTTTAATTTAGGTTTAGGTTTAGGTTGTATTTATTTTAGTTTAGTTTATTTTAGTTTAGGTTTAGGTTTATTTTATTTTGTTTATTTTAGGTTTAGGTTTATTTAAGTTTAGAATTTAGATTTTATTATTTATTTATTTTTAGGTTTATTTTTTATGTTTAGGTTTTTATTTATCTTTTATTTTTGGTTTATTTTATTTTTATTTTACATTTAGTTTTTATTTTATTTAAGTTTTTTATTTTTTAGTTTATTTTATTTTTTAGTTTAGTTTAGGTTTTTATTTATTTTATTTAAGTTTAATTTTTAATTTTTATTTTATTTTATTTTACGTTTAGGTTTAGGTTTTAGTTTTGGTTTTTATTTTATTTTATTTTTATTTTTTATTTTAGGTTTAGGTTTTATTTATTTATTTTATTTTTTTGGTTTTATTTAGTTTAGGTTTAGGTTTTTAGGTTTTTAGGGTTTAGGGTTTAGGGTTTATGGTTATAGGTTTTAGGGTTTAGGGTTTAGAGTTTTAGAGTTTATGGCTTAGGGTTTAAGGTTTAGGGTTTAGGATTTAGGGTTTAGGGTTTTAAGGTTTAGTGTTTAGGGTTTAGGGTTTAGGGTTACAATTTTTTTATTTATGTTTATTTTATTATTATTATTATTTTAAATTCAAACAACTGGTAGGTTTGGGTTTATTTAGTTTAATTTTTATTTATTTTTTGTTTATTTTATTTTTTATTTTTATTTAGGTTTATTTTTATTTTTATTTTTATTTAGTTTAGTTTATTTGTGGAGTGTAATTTTAGTTGTAGAATTTATAGTGGTGGTGTTGTGACATTAGGTGAACAATCATTAAAAATAATGAGTGATTTAGATTCTCTATTGTTCAAAATGATGGTGAAGTAGATGGAGATGTTATTAGTAGAATTCAAGTTGGATGGTTGAAGTGGAGGAATGCATCGGCTATTGTGTGATAGAAAAATAAACTTAAGAGAATATTTTATAAGATGGTGGTAAGACCTGCAATGACTTATGATGGAGAATGTTGGCCAATAAAAGAGAAGCATGATACTAAGTTAAGTGTTGTAGAGATGAGGATGCTCAGGTGGATGAGTGGCTTTACTCTTAGAGATAAAATGCAAAATGTGTATTTTCAAAAAAAAGTTGGAGTAGCTCCGGTGGTAGATAAAATTAGAGAGAGTGGCCTTAGATGGTTTGGCCACATAAAGGGTCGTTGTCCAATGACCCGGTTAAGAGAGTAGATGCATAAGATTTGCCTTATGTGAAGAAAAGTAGGGGTAGACCTAAAAAGACATGGTTAAGATGTATAAAAAATGACCTTAGTATACTTAAATTGAATGAGAATTTGACACATAATAGGACACAATGGAGATGAAGGATCCATGTAGCTGACCCTGCTTAGTGGGATAATAGGTTGTTGTTGTTGTTGTTGTTTAGTTTATTTATTTTAGGATTATTTATTTTTAGTTTAGGTTTTTTATTTTAGTTTATTTTTTAGGTTTAGGTTTAGGTTTAGGTTTATTTTTTAGTTTAGTTTTATTTTTATTTTATTTTTTAGGTTTAGGTTTTATTTTTTATTATTAGGTCTAGGTTTAGGTTTTTATTTAATTTTTTTTATGTTTAGGTTTTAGGTTCATTTTTAGGTTTTATTTTTTAGTTTAAGCTTAAGTTTATTTTTTCTTATTTTTTATTTTAGGTTTAAGTTTTAATTTATTTTATTTTATTTTTTTTAGTTTATTTATTTTATTTTAGGTTTAGTTTTATTTTATTAGGTTTATATTTTTTTTAGTTTAATTTATATTTTATTTATTTTATTTTAGTTTATTTTTAATTTTATTTATTTTTATTTTTTATTTAGTTTATTATTTATTTATTATTATTATTTTTTTTAATTTTTTTATTTTATTTTAGTTTAGGTTTTATTTATTTATTTTATTTTTAGTTTTTTATTTAGGTTTAGATTTAGGTTTTTTATTTTTTTTAGGATTTAGGGATTATGGTTTAGGTTTAGGTTAGTTAGGGATTAGTTTAGATTTAGGTTTAGGATTTAGGGTTTTTTTAGTTTGGATTGTTTAGGTTTAGGGTTTAGGTTTAGGGTTAGGGTTTAGGGTTTTAGGTTTAGGGTTTAGGGTTTAGGGTTTTAGGGTTTAAGGTTTAGGGTTTAGGGTTTAGGGTTTTAGGGTTTAAGGTTTATGGTTGATGGTTTAGGATTTAGGTCTAGGGTTCAAGTTTTAGTTTAGGTTATAGGGTTTTTGTATTTTTTTAATAGAGAACAAATTCAGATTCAACATTTCTTCTTTTTGATTTCATCAACCAAGTAACACAAAGAGTTTTATAAGACACAAGTGGCGACATAGATAAAAAATGAGACATGAGCAAATCAAAACCTAGATAACTAGAATCATCTCTACTATAAAGACATAATTTAGTAGCGGATCGGATTGATCGTTCTTGATTTCTCAGTTCCCATCAGAACCACCTCACCTCTCGAGCGGGATCATCATATCCCGATCTCTCCTTGACACCGTAACCTCATGCTCTCCTCGCCTCCACCACCATGCTCGACCACCACCTCCATATCCACTAGCACCTATAGATCCCCCACCACCACTCCGATAACTGTCACCTCCGCTTTCACCTCCACCGCCAGATCTAGACTAAGTCTAGTTGGATGATGTTCTATCGTCAAGTTTCTTAAGGTTTATGTTTATTATTTTTTTAGGGATTAGTTTATTTTATTTATTTATTTACTTTAGGTTTAGGTTTAGGGTTTAAGTTTTAGCATTAGGGTTTAGGGTTTAGGGATAGTTTAGGGTTTATGGATTAGGTTTTAGGGTTTATGTTTAATTTTCAATTTATTTAGTTACTTTAGGTTTAGGTTTAGGGTTTGGGGTTTAGGTTTAGGGGTTTAGGGTTTAGGGTGTTTTTTAGGGTTTATGGTTTAGGATTAGGGTTTGTTTAGTGTTTAGGGTTTTAGGTTTATGCCTTTAGGTTTAGGGTTTAGGATTAGTTTAGGGTTTATGGTTTAGTGTTTAGGGTTTTGGGTTTAGAGTTTTTTTTTAGGGTTTAAGGTTTAGGGTTTAGGGTTTAGGGTTTAGGGCTGTAGGTTTAGGGTTAGTTTTGGGGTTTAGGGTTTAGGGTTTTTTAAAATTAAGTAAATCGGTAGGTTTAGGTTTATTTAGTTTATTTTTTATTTATTTTAGTTAATTATATTTTTATTTTTATTTAGTTTTTTTGTATTTTTATTTAGTTTAGTTTATTTATTTTATGTTTATTTATTTTAGTTTTGGTTTTTTATTTTAGTTTATTTTCAGTTTAGGTTTAGGTTTAGGTTTATTTTTTAGTTGAGTTTTACTTTTATTTTATTTTTAAGGTTTAGGTTTTATTTTATATTTTTAGGTTTATGTTTAGGATTTTATTTTATTTTTCAGGTTTAGGTTTTAGATTTATATTTTAGGTTTATTTTCAAGTTTTATTTTTTTAGTTTAGGTTTAGGTTTATTTTTAGTTTATTTTATTTTATTTATTTTAGGGTTTAGGTTTAGGTTATATTTCTTTTAGTTTAGGTCTAGGTTTATTTTATTTTGTTTATTTTGTTTTTATTTTAGGTTTAGATTTTTTTTCTTTTAGTTTGGTTTGGTTTATTTATTTATTTTTAGGTTTTATTTGAAGGTTTATTTTTTTAGGTTTAGGTTTTTTTATTTATTTTATTTTTTATTTTAGTTTATTTTATTTTATTTTACATTTAGTTTTATTTTATTAAGGTTTTTATTCTTAGGTTTATTTTATTTTTTAGTTTAGTTTAAGTTTTTCTTTATTTTATTTCATTTATTTATTTTTAGTTTTTATTTTATTTAATTTTTTGGTTTGGGTTTAGGTTTTAGTTTAGGTATTTATTTATTTTTAGTTTTTTAATTTATTTAGGTTTTGGTTTTTTAATATATTTTATTTTTAGGTTTTGTTTAGTTTAGGTTTTTAGAGTTTAGGGTTTAGGGTCTAGGGTTTAGGGTTTAGGGTTTTAGGGTTTATGGTTTATGGTTACCGTTTAGCATTTAGGGTTTAGGGTTTAGGGTTAGTTTAGGGTTTAGGGTTTAGGGTTTTTTAGGGTTTACGGTTTAGTGTTAGTTTTAGGGTATAAGGTTTAGGGTTTAGGGTTTTTTTTTTAATTAAGTAAACCGAGAGGTTTAAGTTATCTAGTTTATTTAGATTATTTTTTTATTTGTTTTAGTTTATTTTATTTCTTATTTTTATTTTTATTTAGTTTTGTTTATTTATTTTAGGTTTTTTATTTTAGTTTATTTTTTAGGTTTAGGTTTAAGCTTATATTTATTTTTTAGTTTAGTTTTATTTTTAATTTATTTTTTAGGTTTAGGTTTTTATTTTTTTATTTTTATGTTTAGGTTTTAGATTTTTATTTTAGGTTTATTTTTAGATTAGGTTTAGTTTTATTTTTAGTTTCTTTTTATTTTATTTATTTTAGGTTTAGGTTTAGGTTTAGTTTATTTTAGGAGGTTTAGGTTTTATTTATTTTAGTTTACTTTTTTTTAGTTTAGGTTTATGTTTATTTTATTTTGATTATTTTAGATTTAAGTTTTTTTTTTAGTTTAGGGTTTAGGTTTTATTTTAATTATTTTTAGGTTTAGGTTTTTATTTAGTTTTTATTTTATTTAGGTTTTTTTATGTTTATTTTATTTTTAGTTTATTTTAGGTTTTTATTTATTTTATTTTATTTTTAGGTTTAGTTTATGTTTAGGTTTAGGTTTAGGTTTAAGTTTTGGTTTTATTTTATTTTTTTATTTTATTTAGGTTTAGGTTTTTTTACTTATTTTATTTTTAGGTTATATTTAGTTTAAGTTTAGGTTTTTAGGTTTTTAGGGTTTAGGGTTTAGGGTTTAGGGTTTAGGGTTTGGGGTTTAGGGTTTAGGGTTTAGGGTTGTTTTGGGTTTAGGGTTCAGGTTTTAGTTTAGGGTTTAGGGTTTTTGGTTTTTTTTTTTAACAAAGAACAAATTCAGATTCAACAATTCTTCTTTTCGATTTCATCAACCAAGTAAAAACCGAGTGAGGTAATCAAATGAGCTCCTTGGAAATTTTAAAAACCTGAATATATACCTATTATCATTCAATCTTATATAAATCAACACTTGAATAGAGGAAAGAGAACTCAACATTCATACACTTAAGCTATAGGCACATGCATTTCTTATGTATTTATAATTAGCATCATAACACATATTATTATTCATACACTTAAGTTGAACCCTTAATTAGATGAATTAATTACCCTTACCTATGTTACCTAAAAGTAATTAACTAAATAACTATGTGCTAACATGATATGCATGGAAAATAAAATGATCTAGGAAATAAAATGCTAATGCAATTGGCTCATGATTAATAGTTAATTAGATTAAGGGACTTAATTAATTACTCTTATGGTTTTCCCACACATATGGACTAACCATAATTTCATTAAACTCCTTTAGGTTATTAAACACTTAAAGATCTACGATTTAATTAATTAAGGTATAATGTGATTATGATTTTAATTTGATTAAGTCATTTAACTAATTAATTAAATATTAATAAATTCATTATAAAAAAGGGTGAAATGAACTTGGGAAAGGGGTCCCAACCCTTTTCCTTATTACACTTATTGAAAAATAATTAATAAACTTAATTAACCAATTTATTAATATTCATGAGATTAATTAATCAATAATTAACTTAAAATAGTAGTTAAGGTTTAATTAGTCAATTTTCATTATTAAGTGAGCAATAAATCCCAAGAAAATCATAGGAGGAGGTCATCCCATTAAATTAACCCACAAAATTTAGAATTAATTGCTCAAGTAATTAAAAAGTAATTAAGATAATTAATTTTATAATTAAACCATAATTAAACCTTAATTACTATTTAAAATTAGTTAAGATCATTTTTAATTAATTCTCCTCTGAAATACTTTTAAAATGAGTATTTATTTGCATTTTTTTTATTTCCCTATGATGTTTTATGATTTTTAGAAGTTTCAGTCATTAAAAGTGATTAATTAAACCTAATTATAACATAATCTTGTTGGTGCCACATGGCTTGTTGACGCGACGTGCTTTCCGTGGCACGGATTGACTAAAAACTTATCCCTTACCTACATGGCGGGTGAATCGCTTTCACCGTTCTAAGATCCATGCTACAATTAATCCCACAGCTTAATATGATTAAATTAGATCGTTCTAGCAGATCTAATCATGACTGTCCGTTCCGATCATGTGGAACAGACGGTGCATGATCTAACATCACTCGAGTGAGGGAGAATGGAGTCCGTTCACCATTTCTCACTTGATCTGAGCTTACCCAAGCTTGGATCAACTCCAAAAGGATCCCACACCTTCATGACATCGATCGGAGGGGATCCAACGGTCAAGATCACACGAGATGCAAGTTTTCTTCAAAAAGCTCTAACCCATTTTTGCCTAAGGATTGGTTTTGGAAGCATACCTCTTTAGAGCTCAAGGTCGGTGGCTCGAACGATTGAGGAAGCTTCATCTAGTGGAGATGAAGCCCTGTTGAGTAGCAATTGGATCAATTCCTTGACGTTCACTAGGAAGGCCATGAAGAGATGATTTGGAGCTCGGCATTGATCAAATTCCCACCTCCAATGCTTGAGAATCTTGGGGGATGATTCATTTTTGCTTGGCAAGGCCAACAAAAGGTGTGCAAAATTAATTTGAGTTTTATGGAGAAATGGGCAAGTTAGGTCGAAAATGGGAGTGTCTTTTTTCGGGACAGAAGGGAATGGCATTTTCTGATCGAGGAACGAGCTTGGGAGCTTAGGGAATGGCTCTAGTGGCTTGTCTTGGATAACTAGGGCTCTGAGGAGTGATTTGTGTGTGTGTGTGTGTGTATGAGTGGAAATGAGGGGGTGTATACCCCCCTTCATCTTGATCAGACAGTGGGATTAGGTTTGGCTTCAAGTGGTCGTCCAACCATCTCAGGGAATCATGGGTGGCAGGGAGGAGGTGAGTTGGCTCGGTTTGGTTGGTTGAAGGTGTGGAGGTGGCTGCCAAGGAGGAATCATGGGTGTCCTATGGGTTTCAAATGCTCCAATGGGGAGGGTGAGGTGATTTCACCTCTCATGGGTCATGGCCGACCCAACCACCCCTTGGGTTAGGTTGGGCAGTGTCCTAGGTGCCTAGGTGGACCATTGGGAGAGTACCAAGTAGCCAAGGAATGAAAATGACCACTTACATGGGAGATTTGTCTCATGTGATGCCCTTGACCCAAGGGTAGAATGATCATTTGGCATTGGATTTGATTTGGGAAGATTTGAAATTAGCCAAAAGTGGCCCAAATTTTAAGTCAATTGGAGTTGGTTTGGTTAGGTTTGGCTCAATTTGACTCATATAGGTCAAATTGGGTTAGGTTGGGTCAAGTTGACCAATTGGTCAAATTGGGTCAAACCAAAGGGTTGGGTCAGTTCATATGATCATTTGGGATGTTCTGGTTCAATTGGTTTGGTTTAGTTTGGCTTAGATTTGATTTTGGCTCATTTGAATTTAATTGGGTCAAATTGGTTAAGTTGACCAATTTGACCAAATTGGCCAAATTTGCTTGGGTTAGGTGTTGGTTTGAGTTTAGTTGGCCAATTGAAGTTGATTGTAGGCTTTAGTTTCAATTAATTTAGATTTGGTTTTGATTTTGGCCAACTTGAACCTTTAGGTCCATTTGGCTAAGTAGTGCAATTGGGTTTAATTGGGTCCAATCATAGCTTTGGTCAAGTTCAAATCAATTTGGAATGAACTTGAGCCATTGATTGCAATCAATTTGGTTTATATTTTGATTTGACCTAATTTGGTCTTTTAGGTCTTTAATTTACTTGGGTCAAGAGGGCAATTGGGTTTGGTTTGACTCAATTGAAGGTCAGTCATATTCAAATATTGATTTTGATTTGGTATGAATCATTGGTTTCAAAGATTTAGCATAGGTTGCAATTTAATAGTTTGGGTTCATATGGGTTAAGGGGTTGACTTCATCAAATGACCAAGTTGACTTGGTTTGACCCAATTTATGACAATTGATCAACTTAGGGTGATCAACAATCATGATGGGAGATTTTGACGGGCTTAGTTCAATCTAATTTGGGTAGGATTAGAACTTGGATGAAATAGGTCAAATTGGCTACTTTGGGTCAAGTGGACCAATTGGGCTTAGTTGGTTTGATTTGGATTGAGTTTGATTTAGTTGATTTATATATGGATTTGGGATTGATATATAAATTCAATTTCAACTGGATTGGGTTCAAATGGGTTTTGGTTCATTTGAACATTTCATGTCAAAAGGGTTAAGTTGGGTTTAACTTGGGTTGATTTTGGTTTGGCTTGATGATTGTAGATTTCATTTATATTTGTGAATATGATTGAAGGTATGATTGATTTATGAAAAAATCAATTGAATTTGAGTTTTGGAATGAAGAAATTTGGCTAAGTCCATGGAGTTGGGTTGTGTGGCTTAGGTTAGGATTTTTGATTTAGTTTGATTTAAATGTTATATTTCATTTAAATTTGTGATGATGATTGAAAATATGATTGATTTGTGAGAAAATCAATTGAGTTTGATTTTATGATTTGGATTAAGATGGGATAGGTTATATACTTAGGAAGGGTTTTGATTTAATTTGATTTAGTTTGATTTAATTTTGATCATTTGAATGTAGATTTGATTTATATTTAGGAAGATGATTGAAGATATAAATTGATTATGAGAAAATCAATTAATTTTGGATTGATTTGGATTAAGATTTGGCTAAGTCCATAGGATAGATCATATGGCTTAGGAAGGATTTCAAGTTTGGATTTTATCAAGGGCTTCAATCATTTGGTTTTGGAATTTCGGTTTGGATTTGGATTTGTATTTGATGCCTAAATTGAACTTGAGGTTTAGTTTAGGAAGATGAACATGGATTGGATTTGGGTTGTAGGGTAGGTGGATTATCCTAATCCATAAGGCATAACCTAATCCTATGGTTAACCCTTCTAGTAGGCTTAGTTTAAGTGTTTACCTAATTAGAATAGTCTTATGACTAGGGAAGTCTTAGCATCTAGAAGACTCTTAAGTCTAAGATGGGAAGATTGAATCTGCACTCTAGAAGTGAGGTCAATAGGTCTTAGGCTCCATAGTGTTGCCCTTGGAGATAGATGGTTGGAAGACCAAAGCCAAGCTTCACATTATAGACTTGGATACATCTTTCAATGCCTTTCTTGGGAGACCATGGATACATGAGAACAACATAGTTCCATCCTCTCTACATCAATGTACCAAGTTTATGAGAGGTTGGATCATCTACTGTGTCAAAGGAGATCTCAAGCCATTTACAGTTCACGAGGTCGGCATATATGAGGATGTAACTTACTACCTCCCTCAAAATCAACAAGTCTATTCTCGTGAACTTGGCCAAAGTTTAAAAATAAAAGAAAAAGAAAAAGAAAAAGAAAGAGAAAAAGAAAAAGAAAAATAAAATAAAATAGAAAATGAAAAAGAAAATAAGAGGGAGTGGAAATAGACTTGGAGGAGGAAGTGGAGCCTGACATTAGATTCCACCCACAGTTCATGACTCCATTCGAACATATGGGCAAGATGACCTGACCTCTACCAGGCAGAGGAAGAAGCCAATTCAAAGGCAGTCCCAAGGGTGGAAAACCTCCTTGTTGGCACCTAATAGAAGATATGTCTTAGCTAACAAGAGTATACTTGCCATCCATATAGACTTAGAATCTAGTTCATAGGATGAGTGTTATATGGTTAGCACACCAGCCAGCTCTTCTCAGTAGTAGATTCCCTTGGAGATGGCACTTGAGCTAGATAGTGATCAAGATCGGTCTCCAAAGCAAAGCATAATTGTATCCAAGTTTATATGTGAAATAGTTAGGCATCAGTTGGGAACCTTAGCTCTAACCCCACTTTCTTCTCAAAAGGCAAGGGTTTGGTAGTTAACAAAGCCCTAAGTCATCCACAAGTGTGAAGACTCAAAGATTCTTTTAAGGGGGCATCATCCTCAAGTCAAGAATTTCATATAAAACTTGAGGATGATTCTTATAAAGATTTAGTAAAATTACCTTTTGATTGTTACTTTCCTTGTGTTCATAATTTAGAAAAGAAAGGTTTAATCCTACATACTTGGTCAAAGCATAGGTCAGACTACTTCAAAAGAATATGGTAAAACAAATGTAAAAGCTCTCAATCAAGATGGGACTAGATTGATATAGTGGGTCGGTCGATAATGATTACTACTTTGTCATGACTAGTCATTTGGAATCGATAAGTTCTTTTCAAATCACATTAAATCATATGAGGAGCTATGCTTAGAAACTTTAGATCTAGATGATTTCAAAGTCAAAGATGCCTTGTCGAGTTCAAGAAGAGATCAAGTCAACCATTGATGAGCTCAAAGAAATCAACTTAGGAATTGAAGATCCACACCGACATACATCAGTTCTTTGTTGAATGAAATTGAAATCAATGACTTAGTTAGGCTATTGAATGAGTTTAAGGACTGCTTTGCATGGAGTTATGAAGAGATGTCTGGATTGGTTCCTGACGTAGCGATCCATAAAGTAGCAATAGAGTGTACTCCTAACCTTATCAAGCAAGTTCCTAGATGCATACGATTAAACATAGAACAACAGTCATTTTAGAAAGAAAGCGATCAATGGCTTCATCCGAGAAGAAAAATACCCTACTTGGTTAGCTAGCATCATCCTAGCTAAAAAAAGGATGGTCAAATTCACATATGCATTGATTTTAGGGATTTAAATAAGGCATGTCCAGAAGATGAATTCCACTACCAATCCCGGAGCTGATGGTGGACATTGCCTCATCTCATGTAGTCTTCTCTTTCATGGATGGCTCGTCTAGATATAACCAAATAAAGATGGCCTCAAGATTAAAAAACCCGACTTTTAGAACCACGATTGAATTCTATTGCTATAAGGTCATGCCTTTCACCTTAAAAAAGGGCTACATATATACTATGATATCAATAAATCATTCATCATCAAATTAAGTGCTATGTTGATGATGTCATGGTAAAAGTATAGAAAAGGAAGACCCTCTCTTTAACTTGAGTAGTTTTGCGTTAAGATAATTTAACCTTAAAATGTATCCCCTGAAGTGTGCATTCAGAGTAGCTTCAAGGAAAATCCTTGGGTTTGTTGTCCAAAATTAGGAAATCAAAATTGATCTAGAGAAGATCAAGATGATATTAGAAATGCCACCCCTAAAAGTTTAACTCAACTTAGATGATTCCAATGGTGTTTGGCATGTCTAAGATGCTTTATATCCAACCTATCGGGAAGATGTCATCCATTCCCAGCATTTGTCAAAAAGGATGTAAAGTTCTAGTGGGATGATAAGTATGGTATGCCTTCAAGACATTAAGCATTACGATGATGCCATCATTTCTAGAAGCCCTATCTCGGCAAGCCCACACTACTAGATTAGATGACTCCCTTGTTGCTTTTATTGGCCAACAATGAATGGAAGGAAAATGCACTCTACTACCTCAACCGTCATCTAATCCCTGCTGAGGCTAATTATCCATCCATTAAGAAGCATTTCCTAGCTTTAATTTTTGCATCCCAAAAGCTACAACACTACATGCTTCCTCATAAGGTGAACTTAATCTCTAGGATCAATCCATTATAGTATCTCATGACATACTATTCGGATGGTTGACATGATGGTCCATGATCCTCTAGCAATTTGGCATTACCTTCATACCTCTCCATGCGATTAAAGGACAAGCATTAGAAAATTTCTTAATTGCACATCAACTTCTCGACTCTCGCAGTGATGATATCCTCGATGAACAAATCATGAACTTAGGGGATACTAGCATTCACCCCTGGGACATGTACTTTGATGGTGTAGATTCCTCTCAAAGAGGAGAAGAACCATAATCTAGTAATCCAGGAAAGGCAAGGGTAGGAATTATTCTCTTAACTCTGAACTATGATGTGATGAGATTCTCATATCATCTGTCCAATCTTTGTACCAACAACAAAGCCAAATATGAGGCTCTAATTGTCAGTCTGGAGTTAGCCGTTACTCTAAGCATCCAGAATGTAAACATCTTTGGGGATTCTCTGTTAGTTATCAACCAAATGGGTTCTATAAGATTATAAAGCCCAAGCTTCATCACTACATAAGTACACCATGGAGTTGTTATTGTAATTCTCAAGGTTACCATTTATAAGATTCCTTGAGGAGAGAAGGTTGTACTGTATGCTTTAGCCAAGTTTTCCAAGGAGTTGGCATGTCCGGAGGATGAGTCCATATTAATAAAGGTTCAAAAAAGATAAGTCTAATCCCTTATTGATATTGAACTCATCAAAAAGTACTCTCTTGAAGGGGAGGTTGCCATTGCCAAGAAGGGCGAGGAGTTAGGGGAGGCAACCATGCATTACCTAAATAAACTACCATAAGAGAAGTCCCAAGCCATCGATGAAGAAGCACTTTCTATGCTCTTGTGGATGGTGTCTTGTCGCGTTTGATCATATGTGGTTACGTTATTTAGACAAAATCGTAAGATCTTGATCGAGGTACACTCAGGATTATGTGGAGCTAACCATTCCAGTCTAAAGAAGAAAGCTATGATCAAAAGACTAGGATACTATTGGTCATCGATGATCAAAGATTGCATTGATATGGCTAGGCGATGCCACCAATGTCAAATACATGGTGTGGTCAACCAACCAACCATTCTACATCCTACATTAGCTTCATGGCCATTTGAGTGTTGGGGTATTGACAGAGTGGGTCTGATTAATCCTCCTTCTTTCAAGGGTCATTGGTTCATCTTAGCTGCTACTGACTACTTTTCCAAATGGGCAAAGGCGATTCCGTTCAGAGAGGTCACAACTTCGTATGTGCTAATTTTTAAGAACCATATCATATATAGGTTGAGTGCCTCGATGATTATATCGATAATTGTACTACATTCAAGAGCAGAGATCAACAACTTTTGAGACACAACATATATTGGAGATATTCCACCATCAACTACGAGGGAAAATGGCTTGAAGCCTTCAACAAAACTTTCATCCAAATACTGAAAAAGACACTCGACAACAATAGTGGCATAGTTTGTTGAGGCCTTGTGGGCCTACCATATATATAGAACTCCAACTTAGTCTACTCCTTATTTATGGATCATCGTTCTAGCATTAGAAGTCCAACTCCCATCACTAACGATAGTTGTGGGTAGCAAGATCATAACAGAGAGCATAATGCCAAGTTGTGGTTAGAAGAGTTTGAAGGTTTGGAGGAGAGATTCCTACGGGCATGCCAAAACCTCAAGTTATACAAAGCTAAAATGAATCAAGCTCACAACAAGTTGTTCTATCCTAGAGCTTTTCAAGTAAGAGAGCTTATTTTAGTTCTAAGGAGACCAATTGTTTAATGTCGTAAGATGGGAGGCAAGTTTGAACACACTTGGGAAGGCCCTTTTGCCATAGAGAAGGCCTACCAAAGAGGATCTTATTAGCTTATTAATCATAAGGGAGAGCACCCAATGCTTCCAATCAATGGGCTATACTTAAAGAAATATTATAAATCATGTTTGAAACTAATTATCATCAATGAAAATTCCATTTTGAATTTAATCTCTTCCATGTTGAAAGTATTCTTGTTTGTGAATCTGCCACGATGTATTTAGGGTAGGTGTAAGGAACCGGTGCCGCATTCTATCCTTCATCGACATAATAAAAAACAAAACACACATATAAAATAGACACAAATGTTTTGTCACTGAGTTGAGATAACACCACAGTGACACTCACTCGATTACTCTAGGTCGGTGTGCTACCTTAGTTTATTTTATTTTGATTTTAGTTTTAGGTTTTTTTTTAGTTTAGGGTTTAGGTTTTATTTTTTTATTTATTTCTAGGTTTTATTTTTATTTTTATTTTTTAAGTTGAGGATTTTATTTAGTTTTTATTTTATTTTATTTTAGGTTTATTTTATTTTTATTTTAGGTTTAGTTTTTATTTTATTAAGGTTTATTATTCTTAGGATTATTTTATTTTTTAGTTTAGTTTAGGTTTTTTGTTTATTTTATTTTAGTTTATTTTCATTTTATATTTTATTTTATTTTGAGGTTTAGGTTTAGGTTTTTAAATTATTTTATTTTATGATTTAATTTAGTTTAAGTTTAGGTTTTTAGGTTTTTAGGGTTTATGGTTTATGGTTTATGGTTTAGAGTTTAGGGTTTAGGGTTTATGGTTTTAGGGTTTAGGGCTTTAGGGTTTAGGGTTTAGGGTTTAGTTTTTTGGCTTTAGAGTTTAGGGTTTTTAGGGTTTAGGGTTTAGAGTTTAGGGTTTAGAGTTTAGTTTAGGGTTTTGGATTTAGGGTTTAGGGTTTAGGGTTTAGTTTAGGTTTATGGTTTATTTAGGGTTTAAGTTTAGGAGTTTAGGGTTTAGGGTTTAGGTTTATAGTTTAGGGTTTTTAGGGTTTGTTTAGTATTTAGGGTTTAGTTTAGATTTGATTTAGGTTTAGGTTATGTTTAGGTTAGTTTAGGGGTTTTAATTAGTTTAGGTTTATATAATTTAGGTTTAGGGTTTAGGTTGTAGGTTTAGTATTTAGGAGTTTGGTTTAGGTAAGTTTTAGGTTGAGTTGAGGGTTTAGGGTTTAGGGTTTATTTTTTAAAAAAAATCTAGGTTTAGGTTTATTTAGTTTATTTATTTTAGTTTATTTTTTATTTATTTAAGTTTATTTTTTATTTTTATTTAGTTTAGTTTATTTATTTTATGTTTTTATTATTTAGTTTAGGTTTTTAATTTTAGTTTTCTTTTAGGTATAGGATTAGGTTTAGGTTTATTTTTATTTTATTTTTAGGTTCAGATTTTATTTTTTATTTTTAGGTTTAGGTTTAGGTTTTTATTTTATTTATTTAGGTTTAGGTTTTAAGTTTATATTTTAGATTTATTAATAGGTTTTATTTTTTTACTTTAAGTTTAGGTTTATTTTTAGTTTATTTTATTTTATTTAGTTAAGGTTTAGGTTTAGGTTTAGTTTATTTTAGGTTTAGGTTTAGGTTTTATTTATTATAGTTTAGTCTATTTTTGCTTAGGATTAGGTATATTTTATTTTGTTTATTTTATTTTTATTTTAGTTTTAGTTTTTTTTTTAGTTTAGGGTTTAGGTTTTACTTTATATTTATTTTTAGGTTTTATTTTTAATTTTATTTTTTATGTTGAGGATTTTATTTAGTTTTTATTTTATTTTATTTTAGGTTTATTTTTTATTTTATTAAGGTTTATTATTCTTACGTTTATTTTATTTTTAGTTTAGTTTAGGTTTTTGTTTATTTTATTTTAGTTTATTTTTATTTTTTATTTTATTTTATTTTTAGGTTTAGGTTTAGGTTTTAGTTTAGGTTTTTATTTTATTTTATTTTTTCATTTTATCTAGGTTTAGGTTTTTTAATTATTTTATTTTAAGGTTTAATTTAGTTTAGGTTTAGGTTTTTAGGTTTTTAGGGCTTATAGTTTAGGGTTTAGGGTTTAGGGTTTTAGTGTTTAGGGCTTTAGGGATTAGGGTTTAGGGTTTAGGGTTTAGGGTTTAGTTTTTAGGCTTTAGAGTTTAGGATTTTTAGGGTTTAGGGTTTAGGGTTTAGGTTTAGAATTTAAGTTTAAGTTTTAGGTTTAGGTTAGGTTTAGGGTTTAGGTTTAGTTTTAGGTTTAGGTTTAGGGTTTAGGGTTTAGGAGTTAAGGTTTAGGATTTAGGGTTTAGGTTGAGATTTATAGTTTAGGGTTTAGGGTTTAGGGTTTAGGGTTTAGTTTAGGTTTAGTTTTAAGTTTAGGGTTAGTTTGCGTTTAGGTTTAGTTTTAGGGATTCATTTAGGTTTAGGGTTGTAGGTTTTGTTTAGTTAGGGTTAGTTTAGTTTTGTTTAGGGTTTAGGTTTAGATTTAGGGTTTTAGGTTTAGGGTTTAAAGTTTATTTAAATTAAAGGTAGGTTTATTTATTATTATTTTATTTATTATAATTTATTATTTAGTTTTATTTTTTATTTTAGGTTTATTTATTTTAGTTTAGGTTTTTTTAGTTTCTTTATAGGTTTAGTTTTAGGTTATGTTTATTTTTTAGTTTAGTTTAATTTTTATTTTATTTTTTAGGTTTAGGCTTTATTTTTTATTTTTAGGATTAGGCTTAGGTTTTTTTTATTTTTTTTTGTTTAGGTTTTAGGTTTTTATTTTAGGTTTATTTTTAGGTTTTATTTTTTAGTTTATGTTTAGGTTTATTTTAAGTTCATTTTATTTTATTTAGTTTAGGGTTTAGGTTTATTTATTTTAGGTTTAGGTTTAAGTTTTATTTAGTTTAGTTTATTTTAGTTTATGTTTAGGTTATTTTGTTTGTTTATTTTATTTTATTTTAGGTTTAGTTTTATTTTTTAGTTTAGGGTTTTTTTATTTATTTTTATTTATTTCTAAGTTTTATATTTTGGTTTAGGTTTTTATTGAGTTTAGGTTTTTTATTTTTAAGTTCATTTTATTTTTTAGTTTAGTTTAGGTTTTTATTTATTTTATGTTAGTTTAGCTTTGATTTTTTATTTTATTTTATTTTTAGGTTTAGGATTAGGTTTAGGTTTAGGTTTAAGTTTAAGTTTTAGGTTTTAGTTTTAGTTTTATTTTATTTCATTTAGGTTTAGGTTTATTTATTTATTTTATTTATAGGTTTTATTTAGTTTAGATTTAGGTTTTAGGTTTAGGGTTTAGGGTTTGGGTTTAGGGTTTAGGGTTGTAGGTTTTAGGGTTTAGGGTTTAGGGGTTTAGGGTTTAGGGTTTAGGGTTTAAGGTTTAGGGTTTAGGGTTTAGAGTTTAGGGTTTAAGGGTTTAGGTTTATTTTGGTTTTTTTTAACATAGAATAAATTTAGATTTAACATTTCATCAACTAAGTAATACACCAAGTTTTCTTAGACACAAGCGATGACATAGATAAAAAATAAGCACGCATAGAGCAAATCAAAAGCCCTATAGAACTTGAATCATCTCTATTATAAAGACACAGTTCCATAAGCGGTAGATCAGATCTACCCTTCTTCAGTTTCTCCAGTTCCCATCAGAACCACCTAGGCCTCTCGAGTAGCGGGATCGACCATCATATCCTCGATCTCTTCCTCCGCCACCACCAAGACTGTAACCTTCATCGCTCCTCTTGCCTACATAACCACCACTGCTTCGACCACCACCTCCATATCCACCAGCACCTCCAAATCCCCCACAACCACTACAATAATCGCCGCCTTTGCCTTTGCCTCCACCGCCAAATCTAGATTGAGCATGGTTGATGGTGATGTTCATGTAGTCAAGGTTCTGCCCATTCTTAGGTTTAGGTTTATTTGGTTTTAGGGTTTAGGTTTAATTTTTAATTTATTTAGTTACTTTAGGTTTAGGTTTAGGGTTTGGGGTTTAGGGTTTAGGGTTGGGGTTTAAGGTTTAGAGTTTAGGGTTTAGGGTTTTACAGTTTATACTTTTAGGGTTTAGGGTTTAGGGTTATGATTTAGGGTTTTTTAGGGTTTAGGGTTTAGGGTTTAGGGTTTAGGGATTAGGGCTTAGGGTTTTGGATTTAGTGTTTAAGGTTTTTTTTAATTAAGTAAACCTATAGGTTTAGGATTATTTAGTTTATTTAGTTGATTTTTATTTTTATTTATGTTTACTTTTTATTTTTATTTAGTTTAGTTTAATTATTTTAAGTTTATTTATTTTAGTTTAGGTTTTTATATTAGTTTATTTCTTTTGGGTTAGGCTTATTTTTTAGTTGAGTTCTATTTTTATTTTATTTTTTAGGTTTAGGTTTTATTTTTTATTTTTAGGTAGGTTTAGGTTTTTATTTTTTATTTTTTAAGTTTAGGTTGTAGGTTTTTATTTTAGGTTTATTTTTAGGTTTTATTTTTTAGTTTAGGTGTTGGTTTATTTTTAGTATATTTTATTTTATTTTATTTATTTTAGGTTTAGGTTTAGGTTTTATTTATTTTTGTTTAGGTTTAGGTTTATTTTATTTTGTTAATTTTATTTTTATTTTAGGTTTAGTTTTTTTTTAGTTTTAGTTTATGTTATATTTTTTCAATTAAGTTTATTTTTTTAGGTTTAGGTTTTATTTAATTTTATTTTATTTATTTTAGATTTATTTTATTTTTATTTTACATTTAGTTTTTGTTTTATTTAGGTTTTTTATTCCTAGGTTTAATTTATCTTTTAGTTTAGTTTAGGTTTTTATTTATTTTATTTTAGTTTTTTTATTATTTTTATTTTTATTTTTTGGTTTAAGTTTAAGTTTTAGTTTAAGTTTTTATTTTAATTTATTATTTTATTTTATTTATTTTATTTTATTTTTAGGTTTTATTTAGTTTTTTGATTTTTTAAGGTTTACAATTTGGGTTTAGGTTTAGGGTTTAGTTTTAGGTTAGGGTTTGATTAGGGTTTAGGGTTTAGGGTTTGGATTTAGGTTTAGTGTTTAGGATTTAGGGTTTAGTTTAGGGTTAGCAGGGTTTAGGGTTAGTTTAGGATTTAGTTAGTTTATAGTTTAATCTTTAGGTTTAGGGTTTAGGAGTTTAGGTTTAGAGTTTTAAGTTTAGAGTTTAGTTAATGGTTTAGGGTTTAGAGTTTAGGGTTTAGTTTAGGAGTTTATTTAGGGTTTAGGGTTTAGGGTTTTGAGTTTAGGTTTAGGTTTGGGTTTAGGATTTAGGGTTGTAGTTTAGGTTTAGTTAGTTTAGGGTTTGGGGTTTAGGATTTGGGGTTTAGGATTTAGGGTTTGGGGTTTAGGGTTTAAGGTTTAGGGTGTATGGTTTTTTTTAAATTAAGTAAATTGGTAGGTTTAGGTTTATTTAGTTTATTTAATTCAGTTATTATTTATTTTAGTTTTTTTATTTAGTTTTATCTTTTATTTTTATTTAGATTAGTATATTTATTTAGGTTTATTTTTTTTAGTTTTGGATTTTTGTTGTAGTTTATTTTTCATGTTTTGGTTTAGGTTTATGTTTATTTTAAAGTTCAGTTTTATTTTTATTTTATTTTTTAGGTTTAGGTTTTATTTTTTAATTTTAAGTTTAGGTTTAGGTTTTTATTTTATGTTTTTAGGTTTAGGTTTTAGGTTTTATTTTAGGTTTATTTTTATGTTTTATTTTTTAGTTTAGGTTTAGGTTTATTTTTACTTTATTTTATTTTTTTTAGTTTAGAGTTTAGGTTTACTTTATTTTTGGTTTTGGTTAATGTTTTATTTATTTTAGTTTAGTTTATTCTAGTTTAGGTCTAGGTTTTTTTTATTTTGTTTATTTTAGATTTAGGTTTTTTTTAGTTTAGGCTTTATGTTATATATTTTATTTATTTTTAGATTTTATTTTTAGGCTTATTTTTTAGGTTTAGGTTTTATTTTATTACATTTTAGTTTTATTTTAATTTTATTTTACGTTTAGGTTTTATTTTATTTTAGTTTTTTTTTAGTTTATCTTAGGTTTTAATTAATTTTATTTTAGTTTAGTTTTTATTTTTTATTATATAATATTATTAGAATTAAGTTTTAATTTAGGTTTTTATTTATTTAATTTTATTATTTTATTCAGGTTTAGGGTTTTTTATTATTTTATTTTTAGGTTTTATTTAGTTTAGGTTTATGTTTTTAGGTTTTTAGGGTTTAGGGTTTAGGATTTAGGGTTTAGGGTTTAGGGTTTGGGGTTTAGAGTTTAGGGTTTAGGGTTGTAAGTTTTAGGGTTTAAGGTTTAGGGTTTAGGGTTTAGGATTTAGGATTTAAGGGTTTAGGGTTTAGGGTTTAGGGTTGTAAGTTTAGGTTTTAGGGTTTAAGGCTTAGGGTTTATGGTTAGTTTTAGGGTTTAGGACTTAGGGTTAGGGTTTTTTTATATATTTTTATATTTTTTATTTAGGGTTTAGCGTTTAGGGTTTAGGTTTAGGGTTATAAGTTTAGGGTTTAGGGTTTAGGATTAGTTTTAGGGTTTAGGGTTTAAGGTTTAGGGTTTTAGGTTTTAAGTTTAAGTTTAGGATTGTAAGTTTAGGGTTGTAGGTTTAGGGTTATAAGTTTAGGGTTTGGGGTTTATGATTAGTTTTAGGGTTTAAGGTTTAAGGCTTAGTGTTTAGGATTTATGGTTTAGAGTTTTTTTTAAATTAAGTTAACCGATAGGTTTAGGTTTAGGATTTAGGGTTTAGAGTTTAGGGTCAGTTTTTGGTTTTTGGTTTTAGGCTTAGGGTTTTTTTGTTTATTTTAATTTTTATTTAGGATTGAGGGTTTAGTGTTGTGCTTAGGGTTTAGTCAGGGTTTATGGTTTAGGGTTTAGGATTTAGGGTTTAATATTTTTTGTTAAATTAAGTAAAGCGATATTAGGTTTATTCTTTAGTTATTTTATTTATTTTACTTTATTTTTTATTTTTTATTTAGTTTAGTTTATTTATTTTAATTTAGGTTTTTTATTTTAGTTTATTTTTAAGGTTTAGGTTTAGGTTTATTTTTTAGTTGAGTTTTATTTTTTAGGTTTAGGTTTTATTTTTTATTTTATTTTTTTAGGTGGTTTTATTTCAAGTTTATTTTTAGGTTTTATTTTTTTCTTTAGGTTTAGGTTTATTTTTAGTCTATTTTATTTTATTTAGATTAGGTTTAGGTTTAGGTTTAGGTTTAGTTGATTTTAGCTTTGGTTTAGGTTCTATTTATTTTAGTTTAGTTTATTTTAGTTTAGGTTTAGGTTTATTTTATTTTGTTTATTTTATTTTATTTTAGGTTAAGTTTTTTTTTAGTTTAGGGTTTAGGTTTTATTTTTTATTTATTTTTAGGTTTATTTTTTAGGTTTAGATTTTTATTTAGTTTTTATTTTATTTTATTTTAGGTTTAATTTATTTTTATTTTACGTTTAGTTTGTTGGGAGGTTTGATTTGATTTGCGTCTTGTTGGGGAGAAATTTGATTTGATTTATTGATTTATGATTTGGTGCTCCACTAGGGATGAAAAAGTGAACTCTCCACTAGGGGAGCAAGTTTAAGTCATCCACTCAGGAAAAGAGGTTGAGAAATCCGCTGGGGATTAGAATTAAGGATCCGCTAGGGATGAAAATGTGAACTCTCTGCTAGGGCAGCAAGTTCAATTTTAATTGAATTGATTCCAGTTGGGGAACCAGAAAGATTTGCATCTCACTGAGGAGAAGCAGGTTGATTTGATTGATTGATTATTTGATTGGTTTGACTATTTGATTGGATTTGTTCTGTTTGTTTAGTTTGACTCCACCGACGGAGGAGGGTTGAATTTATTTTAGATTTTAATTTTAAAATTTTTTATTAATTTTGAGATGGACCCTATCAGTTTGCGATGGATCACACTTAGTAAAGGCCATGTTGGCCTTAATCTAGCTCAGATTTACTAATCCAAAGGGGTAGTCTACCAACCAAATGGTAGGGCTATCCAACCAAAGGGGTTGCCTTTCGAAAAAAGAATGCTTAGGAAGAAAGCGTAGTAGACTTACATCCTCCAAAGTAGGGATCAGTTGCTGGGGTAATCCATTGGCAAGGCAATAGATTGAACCCAACTTTAGGCTAACTATTGAGTGAATGCCTCTGGGGGACTTAAATAAGCTCAAAGATAGTCAAAGTTAGTTTCATTTTTAGTTATTTTTAATGGATCCCATTGGTTTGCAATGGACCGCAAGTAGGGTCGTTTGGCCTTTGGCCTTCTCATTGATTTACCAATCCAAAGGGGTAGTCTACTAACCACATAGTACTATCCAACCGAATGGATTGCCTTCTTGCAATGGTCAAGTTAAGAAGAAAGGGAACTCACATCTTCCAAAATAAAAGGGTGACCGCTTTGCAACAAATCGAACCCGACCTAGGGCTGACTTTTGAGTGAAAACCTCTGAGGGACTTAATTTAGCTCAAAGATAGTCAAGATTAATTTAATTTTTTAATTATTTTTGATGGATCCCATCGGTTTGCGATGGACTACACTGAATAAGAGCCATATTGACCTTGGTCTAACTCAGATTTACCAATCCAAAGGGAGTAACTTCCCGGCTGAGGGGAGAACTATCCAACCAATATGGGTGCCTTTCAATTTGCAATGGTTAATGCAGGGAAGAAATCATAGGAGCTCACATCTTTCTTGAATAAAAGACTATCGGTGCACATTAGCGAGGTAACATGTTAACTCGACTGTGGTGAAAAATTTCTATAGAGGAGTCACCTTCAAATATGTGGGAAGAAATGAAAGAGAGGCAAGCATATAGAAATTCATCTTTTTAGGACACCACACAAATCCGCAGATGTGCTTATTCAGGTGATCGAGTACGTCAACAAGGAAATAGTGTACTATCTCGAGAGATAGAAGTCACAACCCTTTAATGACCAAATCATCTCAATAAGGACTTAAGGATGATGGGTGCATATGTACCAGATTCTTCCCTACATTATATGGAAAAGTAAAGGTGGTTTATTTTAAACCGTTCATTAAGTTTCTAAGGGCAAGCCCCCATAGTTAATTACATCCTAAGGAATGTGGATTTCTTAGGAAAACTCTTGATTAAGGTAAATGATTATTTTCTTCAAAGATTTCAACAGGAAAGGACTATCAATCGATTAGTTCATTTTTGAAAGATCAAGTGGGATTGGTCAAAGAGAGAGAGTTATTATCGAAGCCAAAATGGGAGATAAGTAGGAGATGCCCATAATGCTAGGAAACTTAGTGAGCATCTCAAACTATTCTATAGTTAGGCTTTACATTTTTGAAATTGATTTAGTTTGTTTGAGTTGCATTTTTGATTAGAAATTTAGGACTTATGATTCCTTAACACAAGATTAAGGAAATGCCTAAGAGGTGAGGAATTAAGCTTAGGGCCCACAAAGGGGAGAAGCAACCTCAAAACCTAAATCTAGGGAGCTTTGGCGATGGCCGAAAGCACAACCTAAATCTAAGGAGAAAATGGGTATTTAGTTTTTCTCCATAAGAGAGGACAAACCACCCGACTACTTAGACTTACAACCCTGGGGTGGCCAACTAACTCCTCCTATGATTTTAAATACATGTGGGCAAGTCTTTATGCTTATGAAAGATAGCTAGGTTGTTATTTATTAGAAGAGACTAAGTCCTTAAACTCACTCCCTAAAGAGACTAGATCATGTAAAGGGACATGCTTTAAATGACTTAAATCTAATGCAATTCAAATTTCATTTTATTTTCATTTTGGATAATTATTTTGACTCAGGCTTAATAGGATTCATATGACTAATGCATGAGAAATAGAGTTATTGGCCAAAATCCACGAGAAGGGAGGAGGTGAGTTTCCACCATGGCTCTCAAAGGTCAAGCCAAGTTTCTATGGCAAAGGTGGAAGCCCTCCAATCAAGAGTGAAATAAGATGCATTCGTGCATGATATTACAAAAGAAATACTCATCCAGCTAAGGGGTTGCTAATTATTTTATCTTGATTTTAAACCTAAGCTTTGGGTGAGGTTATGAGTTCTTTATTTTTAATTTGAATTGTTAAATTGGGTAAAAGATTTATTTTTTTCTAAAGAGCCTAATCCACATCCAGGCCATACATAAAGCAAGGAAGAAGCTAGTAAATATATGCCACTTAATGCAAAAGCTAAGCAAATCATCAACCAATTTATAAAGCTAATCACAAAAAGAAAAAAAGGCCGTTGTGGTCAGGCACCACCTCACAAACCCAAAAATATCAAATTGGGTAGCCGAGCTCTACCCTTATACAACCCGATTACAAATGAATTATATTACAATTAAGCAAGGAATTCATTGTTATGGGGGTCTTCAAGCTTTATTTCTTCTTTCTTCTTTTCTCCTTTTTTCTTTCTTCTTCTTTTCTTCTTTCTTCTATGGTTCCTTCTTTTGGATGGTTGGAAGGTAGATGCTCCAAGGCTTCACATGGAACATAAGGTAGGATCTTATGACCAATGATCATCCTAATCCTCATAATAATCATTCCAAAATCCTAATTGCACAAATTTACATGAAGAGGAAGAGTAGAAATCTAACTAACACCCGCAAAATAAAAGTTACCTAAAACAAACCACACAAATCCCAAGCATTTATATTGGACTTATCACCCCACACATAGGTGACTAAGTCCACTTGGCCTATTTGAATATGCTTAGGGGTATAAAGCACCTGCAAGCAAAAGCATTTATATTTTTATTTATGATAGCGCTCCTTAAGCACAAAAAAGAATAGTTAGACTAAGAGTGTCCCTTCATTCTACAAGCATACACCCTAACATCTAAAACATATATCACAAAACAAAATAAAACATCAAACCATGCACCAACCTAACCTAAAGCTAGAAGTGGTGACTTAGGCTAATGTGCTTTGAAGGTTTGTGTGGTATGCTTATGGCTTTAGGTTCAAATTTTCTAAGTGTGAAAACATATTAAACTTAGAGGAGGGTTTCATTTAAGTTGTTTAATTATTTTAGGTTGATTTTATTTCATATTTTGATTAGGTTCAAGTGAATCCTACAATTAATTACTAAGTTATGAAGAGAGGGAAAGAGAAGAGAAACTTCTTCCATCCCCTAACCTAAGTAATTTTTAAAGTAGATTCACATTTTAGTTCTATTTAGGTGAATGTTTTGATTAAATCTTTAATTAATCCTAAGTTTAGATGAACTCTAAATAAACCTATTCAAAAAAGAAAGGCATATTTAAAATTAAAAAAATCAATTCACATATACACATTACTTCATTTCTTTCCCAACATGTATAACATGCATATGGATGAATCCTAAGCATATCTATACACACAAATGAGAATATTTAACATACTTCATGATGCATGCTAAGTAATCCATTTAAGGAAATTTAGAGGATTAAGATGCATGATTTTCTTTAGTAGAAAAGGGTTTCTTTATCCAATTTTTCATATACACACATAAGAGTAAGAAAGGCATAAGTGAGTACAGCACCATTGTTAACTAGAGGTGTAAGGTATAAGACCTACTTAGGGATACTTAAAGCCTCGTAACCTCAGGGTTGTCCAGACTAATATACCACTTTTCTTAAATACAAACATGTGTATAAAAGAAATGAAATGAAAAAGAAAAATGCAAAAGTTGTATAAATGGATTCATTTTCTTTATGCAATTTATGTATGCAAGCATAGGTAGCCCCTCTTAGGTGATAGCATAGGGATGAATAGGATATGGAATTAGGTGAGTATTAGGTCCTTTTCAAATGAGCTATATATCTCACCAAATTCTTATTCAAAACTATACCAACATAAGAGAGAAAAGAAACCTATGCTAAGCATACCTTTATAATCTTTCACATGCAAGCCTATAATTAAAATATAAGTAGCACACTTTCAGATTTGATAATTGATTTATATGTTTTTAAAAAATAATTTGGATTTAGTAATGATAATAGCCACTCATATTTCTACTTTAGCCAACACATGGAAATTTGACATAAAGTAAATAATTTAATTTTAAAATTAGTATTTGAAAAATATGAATGCATGAAACCACATGACATACAAATTTAACATGTTGGAGAAAGACTTAAAACAATGAAAGCATGTAAAAAAATTCACTTTAATTAAATCCTAATGGCATTCTTATGGAATAAGAAAGTTTAAAATTAATCAAAGTGTATTCAATATTATTTTTATTTAGTTTGAAGTTTGACTTAATTTTGAAAAAGTGAGTTGAGTTTGTTGTTCTTAACTCATTCCCACATATGTTTGATATTTTTGTTTAATTTTTAGATGATTAGATTTATTTTTAAGTATTGATTAGGTTAAGGTATGAATTAAGTAACTTAATTAAACCTTACCTACACCACCTTAACATAGTTAACCAAATAATTATGAGCCAATGAGATGACATAAAAACTCACAAGGAATTTAAATTTGTAATGCACCTAATAAGAATAACGCCTATGCCATTTGGCTCATAATTAATGGTTAATTAAACTAAGGGGTTTGGCTTAAGTAATTTCAAAACACCGTTTCACACATATGAATTGGGTTTTGATTTCCTTAATTGAACTTAGGCTATTAAACACCTAAGTATCTACCAAAAGTATATTAATTAAGTTCTAGAACTTTTTAGAATTTTTATAAATTAATTAAGCAAATAATTAGTGAATTAACCCTTAATTAAGATAAGATTAATGAAAGAAGAGGGGTATTTAGGGAATAGCTTAGGGGAGAAGCCCCAAAATTATTCCATAAACCTCCTATCTACTGGATCTAACCTTAATCAACCCTAATCATGGATTAAAACCACTAATCACACCCTAATTATGCTTAATTCAGTTAAGGGAGTAATTAGGAAATCCATATGCAATTCCCCTAAAGCCTTCAATAAATCCCAAGAAAATTAGGGGAGGCAGAGGTCATCCCTAAAACATACCCAAGAAGTTTGGGATTAATCAGAGGCCTAATTAAAAGGTAATTAGCAAAATAAAGTTTCCAATAAAACCCAAAATCAGAGAAAGCATAATTCAAAATCAATTGAATTTAATTTTAAAATATTCTAGGATGAATTATCTTTCCATAAAAATTTATTTCATATTTTTCCGAATTTTATTGAGAGATATGAATTTTGAGCTTCCATAGATTAATTAGAATTAATTAAAGATCCCTAACTAATCCCCACTAGCCACATGGTGGCGTGAGAGACACTTTACACACATTGTGCAGTGAGCATCTCACTTAAACATCAAATTTAAAAGGCGGCATGATGGCATACACGCTTTGATCTCTCCCATCTGATCAAAGATCGGACGACTAGAGATCTCCTAGTTTTAAAAGGGATAAAAGTAATTCTAAACATGGGATTAATCTCAACTGTCCATCAAAAATGCACGGATGGACATCCAAGATCTCCCCAGTTCTTCCCCTTAGATAAACAGAGATTGTCCATGATATAGGGGAAGATCCGAGTTTGATTGACCTCGGATTCAAATAAGACTTAACCTACACCATCAAAAGCCAATGAGCGACACATCCAATGGTGGGATTTGCATGAATTAAAAATTCCCTTCACAAAGGACCAACACATCCTATGCTAGGTGGTCAAAATCTCACAAGGTGATCACCGAACAATGAGGTAGCTTCCTCTAAGGGGAGCAAGCCTGAAAATTCCTGGGGGGTTGAGTGACTTGTTGTGGAGAAAAATTCCTATGAGGGGTAGGAGTTCCTTTCAAATTTGTTGGTGAGAAATGAAAGAGGACAAGACCCTTATAGAAAAGTTTTTTTTTAGGATGCCACGTAGATCCATAGATGTACTTATTCAAGTGATCGGGTAGGTCATCAAGGAATGGTGTACTATCTCGAAAGATAGAAGTCACTACCCTTTAATGGACCTAATCACCTCAATAAGGACTCGGATGATGGGTCTCCATATGTACTAGAGATTCTTCCCCTACTTTACATGGAAAAATAAAGGTGGTTTATTTTAAACAGGTTTGTTCCCTACTGGCCCCCATAGTTATTTTTAAGGAATGAGGATTCCTTAAGAAAGCTATCGATTAAGGTAAATGATCGTTGCCTTTGAAGATTTCAATAGGAAGGACTATCAATCGATTGGTTTTATTTTTGAAAGATCAAATGAGATTGATCAAAAGAGGGAGTTATTATTGAAGCCCAAATGGGAGATAAGCTGGAGATTCCCATGATGCTAGGAAACCTATCAAACAATCTCAAACTATCTTATAGTAGGGCTTTACATTTTTGAAATTGATTTAGTTTGTTTGAGTTGTATTTTTCATTAGAAATTTAGGACTTGAGATTCCTTAACACAAGATTAAGAAAATGCCTAAGAGGTGAGGAATTAAGCTTATTGCTCAGAGGAGAAGCAACCTGAACCTAAGGAGCTTCGAGGGTGAAAGCACAACCTAAATCTAAGGAGAAAATGGGTAATTGGTTTGCCTTCACAAGAAAGGACAAACCACCCAATAGCTTGGACTTACAACCGCCTGGGGGTGGCCTCCAACTGACTCCTCCTACAATTTTAAATACATGTAGGCAAGTCCTTTTGCTTATGCAAGATAGCTAGGCTATTATTTATTTTGAAAGTGACTAAGTCCTTAAACTCACTCCCTAAAGAGACTAGATCATGTAAAGGGACATGCTTCAAATGAACTAAATCTAATGCAATTCAAATTTCATTTTATTTTCATTTTGGACAATTATTTTGACTCAAGCTAATAGGATTCATATGACTAATGCATGAGAAAGAAGATTATTGGCCAAAATTAGCAAGAAGGGAGGAGGTGAGTTTCCACCATGGCTCTCAAAGGTCAAGCCAAGTTTCTCCGAAAAAGAAGCCCCCAATCAAGAGTTAAATAAGATGCATTTTGCATGATATTACAAAAGAAATGCTCATCCGGGGTTGCTAATTCTTTTATCTTGATTTTAAACCTAAGCTTTAGGTGAGGTTATGAGTTCTTTATTTTTAATTTGAGTTATTAAGTTGGGTAAAAGATTTATTTTTCCTAAAGAGCCTAATCCACATCCAGGCCATACATAAAGCAAGGAAGAAATTAAGAAAAGCATGCCACTTAATGTACAAGCTAAATAAATCATCAATCAATTAATAAAGCTAATCACAAAAAGAATAAAAGGCCATTGTGGTTGGGCACCACCGTACAAACCCAAAAATATCAAATGTGGGTAGCCAAGCTCTACCTTTATACAACCTAGATTACAAATGAATTAAATTACAATTAATCAAGGAATTCATTTTGGATCTTCAAGCTTCATTCTTTTCTTCTTCTTATTTCTTCTTTCTCTTTCTTTCTTCTTTTCTTCTTTCTTGTTTGGTTCCTTTTTTGATGGTTGGAAGGTGGATGCTCCATGACTTCACATGGTGCATAAGATAGGATCTTATGACCAATGCTCATTCTAATCCCCATAACAATTATTCCAAAATCCTAATTGCACAAATTTACATGAAAAGGAAAAGGAATGGAAATCTAACTAACACCTGCAAAACAAAGGTTAGTTAAAACAAACCACACAAATCCCAAGCATGTATATTGGACTTACCAACCCACACATGGGTGACTACATCCACCTAGCCTATGGATTATGCTTAGGGGTATAAAGCACCTGCAAGTAAAATCATTTATATTTTTATTTATTATAGCGCCCCTTAAGCACAATGCCCTATAGAAAAGAATAGTTAGACTAAGAACGTCCTATCATTCATTTTACGAGCAGACAGCCTAACATCCAGTCTAAAACATATATCACAAAACAAAACAAAACATCAAACCATGCACTGACCTAACCTAAGGCTAGAAGTGGTGACTTAGGATAATGTGTGTACTTTGAAGGATTGTGTGGTATGCTTAGCTATGGCTTTAGGTTCAAATTTTCTAAGTGTGAAGAGCATGTTCAACTTAGATGAGGGTTTCATTTAAGTTGATTAATCATTTTGGGTTAATTTTATTTGATGTTTTGATTTGGTTTAAGTTGATCCTACAATTAATTACTATGAAGAGAGGGAAAGAGAAGAGAACTCTTTCCTTCCCTAACCTTAAGTAATTTCTAAAGTAGATTCACATTTTTTAGTTTCATTTAGGTGAATTTTTGATTACATCTTTTAATTAATCATAAGTTTAGATAAAATCTAAACAAACCTATTCAAAAATAAAGGTATTTTAAGATTAAATAAATGAATCAATATTCACATAACACAATCTTCATTTCTTTCCCAACATATATAACATGCATATGGATGGACCCTAAGCATATATATACATACAAATGAGAGTGTTTAACAAACTTTATGATGCATGCTAAGTAATCCATTTAAGGAAATTTAGAAGTTGAATATGCATCATTTTTCTTAGGTAGAAAGGGTTTTCCTTATCCAAATTTTCACATACACACATGAAAGTAAGAAAGGCATAAGTGAGTATAGTGTCTAACCGTAGAGGTGTATAAGACCTACTTAGGTCTACTTAAAGCCTCACAACCTCGAGGTTGTCCAGACTAATATACCACTTTCTTTAAATACAAACATGTGTATAAAAGAAATGAAATGGAAACGGAGAATGCGAAAGTTGTTTAATGGATTCATTTTTATTTATGCAATTTATGAATGCTAGTATAGTTAACCCTCCTTAAGTGGAAGCATAGAGATGAATAGGATATGGAATTAGGTGAGTGTTAGGTTCTTTTCAAATGAACCATACACTCACCAAATTCTATTCAAAACTATACTAACATAAGAAAGAAAGGAAACCTATGCTAAGCATACCTTTATATTCTTTCACATGCAAGCTTATAATTAAAGTATAAAGTAGCACACTCTCAGATTTGGTATTTGATTTATATGTTTTGAAAATAATTTGGATTTAGTAGTGATAATAGCCATTCATATTTCTACTTTAGCCAACACATGCAAATTTGACATAAAGTAAACAATTTCATTTTAAAATTTGAATTTCAATTTCAATGAATGCATGACATCACATAACATACAACTTAACATGTTGGGGAAAGATCCAAAGCAATGAAAGCATGTAAACAAACTCACTTCACTTAAATCCTAAAGACATTCTTATAGAATAAGAAAGTTTAAAACAAATCAAAGTGAATTCAAAGTGACTTTTGTTTAGTTTGAAGTTTAATTTAATTTTGAAATGGTAAGATGAGTTTGGTGTTCCTAACCCATTCCCACATGTGTTTGATATTTTTGTTTACTTTTTAGATAGTTAGATCCATTTTTATGCATTGATTAGGTTAAGGTATGAATTAAGTAACTTAATTAACCCTTACCTAAACCACCTTAGAATAATTAACCAAATAATTATGAGCCAATGAGATGACATAAAACCCATAAGGAATCTAAATTTGCAATGCACCTAATAAGAAAGAGGCCTAATGAAATTTGGCTCATAATTAAAAGTTAATTAAGCTAAGGGGTTTAGCTTAAGTAATTTCAAAACACCCTTTCATACTTATGAATTGGGTTTTGATTTCCTTAATTGAACTTAGGTTATTAAACACTGAAGCATCTACCCAAAGTAGATTAATTAAGTTCTGGAACTTTTTTTTAGAATTTTAGAAATTGATTAAGGGGATAATTAATGAATTAACCCTTATTTAAGAAGAGATTAAGGAGAGAAGAGGGGGGTTTAGGGAATAGTTTAGGGTAAATGCCCCAAAATTATTCCATAAACCTCCTACTTACTGGATCTAACCTTAATCAAGCCTAATCATAGGTTAAAATCACTAATCATACCATAATTATGCTTAATTACATAAGGAGGGTAATTAAAATGTCCATATGCAGTTCTTCTAATCAAGCCTTCAATAAATCTTAAGAAAATTAGGGGAGGCAAGTCAACCCCTAAACCATACCCAAGAAATTTGGGATTAATCAGAGGCCTAATTAAAAAGTAATTATCAAATAAAATTTCCAATAAAAAATTAAATTTAAAACCCATTGAAATTAATTTTAAAATATTCTAGGTTGAATTATCTTTCCATAGGATTTTATTTCACATTTTTATAAATTTTTTTAGAAGGAGTTATGAATTTTGGAATATCCTTGAATTAATAGAAATTAATTAATGCATTTTAATTAACTCTAACTAATCCGCGGCACAATGTGATGCATGGCGTTACTTACATGCGCGCTATGAGGAGGTTAGTTAAGTTGTCAAATCCTCGATGATGGCTGGCGGTGCACACGGTTTGATCCCTATCGTTTCGATCAAAGATCGGACGGCCAGGGATCTCCCTGCGACTTAAAATAGATAAAAGAAAATCTAAACGTGCAAATTATCTCAACCGTCCATCTAAAATGTGTGGATGGATGGCTGAGATCTCCCAAGTTCTTCCCTTGATCAATTGAAACCATCCATGATCTAGGGGAAGATCCAAGCTTGATCTAGCATGGATTTAAATCAAACTCAACCCACACCATCTAAAGCTAAAGAGCGGCAAACCCAACGGTAAAAAATTGATGGGGTGAAAATTTCTTTCACAAAGCTCCACACCACATTGAGTTTAATGGTCAAAAAATCCCATACCTCACCGGAGGTGATCATCGGCACTCGATTCCCTTGGAAAAGCTTCATTTGGTTGAGACGAAGCTACGTTGAGAGTATGAACACTTGAGGTTGAGTGGATTGATGTATGGACCAACTCCTCCTTAGCTAGCTTGCGACTTTGATCCAATTAGGTCCCCCCTTGCCTTAGAACTTGGGAAAGAACTTAGGTGAGCTCAACTTGGTCACCCAAGAGTGCTTGCAAAAGGAATTGCAGTGGATTGTAGTGTAGAAGAAGTTGGAGAATGGATTGAGCTCCCCTATTTTCACTATTTAAAAACCAAGAAATGGCTTTTTCAAATCCTCTCTAAGAAGCTTGGTCTCATGATTGCTGAGTTCCTTAGCTTCAATCGGAGGGAGGAAATTGAATTGAATTATGGGAGTATATCTCCCCTTGAAGGATCATGACGCAATGCTCTTTCCATTTTGATCCAATTGAGCTTAGTGGGTTTGTTTGAGCATGTTTTTGCCGCCAAGGAGTGGATTGCCAACCTCCCATGTGCTTGAATTTGAGGAGAGGGTTTTGAATTTTCAATTTTGACCATAGGATTTGGTTTAGGGACCAAATGGCTAACCCAAACCCATTGGTTTGGTGCACCACTCTCCCAGGTCCCCAGCTTTTAGGAAAGCCTCAAGTGAATGTGAAGAGGGTATGACCAAATTACCCATGGATTAAGCCAAAATTTGTTCTATGGCCTAGGGGTATGATGGTCATTTTTCTATTTTTCCACTTTGGATATGTTGTATATGTGGAGAAACTAGGTTTTGACAAGTTTCATCAGATTTGGAATTCATTTGATAGGGTTTGGCTCATGTTGACCCATTTAGGTCAAAATGGGTCAACTTAGGTCAAGTTGACCAATAGGTCAAATTGGGTCAAACCAAGGGTTGGGTCAAGTTCATATGACCATTTGAAATGTTTTGTGGCTTTGGTTTGATTCAATTTGGTATAGTTTTGGATTTGGCTCATATGACTTCATTTAGGTCAAATGGGTCAAGTTGACCTATTTGACCCATTTTACATATTTGAGGTAGGTCAAGGGTAGGTTTACGTTAGGTTAGTCATATGGAGTGGATTGGTATCTTTGTTTCCAATCAATTTTGGTTATGTTCAAATTTGGCTCAACATGACCCCTTTAGGTCATGTTGGGTCTAAGGTCAATTGGGCTAGGTTAGGTCTAGTTGGCTAATTGAGGCTTTGGCCAAGTTCAACAAATGATTTGGAATGAACTTGATCCATTGGTTTCAATCAATTTGGCTTAGATCAAGTTTGACACATTTTGACCCTTTAGGTCAAAATGGGTCAACATGGGTCAAGTGGCCAATTGGGCTAGGTTAGGCTCAAATGTTGGCTTGGTCAAGTTCAAACATAGGTCATGAGTGAACTTAGATCAATGGTTTCAATCAATTTGGCCTATGGTGAAATTTGGCTATGTTAGGTTTCATTTTGGGCTAAGTGTTGACTTGGTCAACCCTTAGGTTTGACTTGGTTTGACCCAATTTGATTGATTGATCATCCCATGATGATTGTTGATCATGATGAATATGGGTTTGGTTCAATCCAATTTGGTTAGGATCAAAATTTGGCTCATAAGGGTACTTTAGGTCACTTTGGGTCAAGTGAGCCTAAGTGGGTCAAATGGCTTGGTCAAAGCTTGATTTGATGTCGGTTGATCTTGTTTATGGACTCATGATTGAAATATAAATCCATTTATAAGATGTTTGAAGTCAAATGGGTTTTGATCCATTTGACAATTTCATATTCAAAGGAAGAATATGAAAGGGTTTTGGGTTTGATTTTTGACTTAGGTTTTGATTGAGTGATTGAAGTTTGGATTTATGTATGAGCTTATGATTGTAGGTTTGATTGAACCATGAGAGAAAATCAAGGGTTTGGCTTGATTTGAAGTTGATTTGGCTAAGTTCAAGATTTTGACTTGAAAGGCTTATATTGGATTTTGAGTTGATTTGAGTTTGATTTTTGGAATAGGTTTTGATTGTTTGAATTTATATTTCATTTATGTATGTGAATATAAATGAGAATATAAATTGATCATGAGAAAATTTCAAGGATTTGAAGTGGTTTAATCATGATTTAGGCTAAGTCCATTAAGCAGGATTTAAAGGACTTAGGAAAATTTTGGAGCTTGGATTTGAATTTTTTAATTTGGTTTGATTGATTTATATTTATATTTCATTTATATATGTGAATATAAATGAGGATATAAATGAATTATGAGAAAATCCCATGACTTTGATATGGTTTGATGATGGTTTAGGCTAAGTTCATTAATAGAAAATTAAGGGCTTAAGAAGATTTTAAATTGGGAATTTATTTTTTGCCTTTGATTTGATTGATTTATATTTATATTTCATTTATATATGTGAATATAAATTGGAATATAAATGAGTTTTCAGAAAATCCCATGAGTTTGATATGGTTTGATGATGGTTTAGGCTAAGTTAATTAATGGAAAATTAATGACTTAAGGAGGTTTTAAATTTGGGAATATAATTTTGCCTTTGATTTGATTTATTTATATTTATATTTCATTTATATATGTGAATATAAATGAGTTTTGAGAAAATCCCATGAGTTTGAAATGGTTTGATCAAGGTTTAGCTAAGTTCATTAATGGAAAATTAATGACTTAAAGAATTTCAAAATTGCAAATTTAATTTGAGGATTTGATTTGATTGATTTGAATTTATATTTCATTTATATATGTGAATATAAATGAGAATATAAATGGGTTATGAGAAAATCACAATGGTTTGAATAGGTTTTGATCATGATTTTGGTTAAGTCCTTGGAAGGATTAAGGACTTAAATTTGAACTTAGAATTTTATGGATTTTGGTCATTTTTCAAACATAGATTTTAATCATGGATTTGAATCATGGAATTGATTTGAGTTTGGAGAAAATCAAATGAGATTGATTTGGAGTTTGACTTAAAAGAAGGAAAGTGAGGAATGGTTTAAGCTAAGGGCAGGAAATTTACCTAACACCCCTAAGGCATGACCTATTCCTATGTCTAACTCTTCTAAGTCTTCTAGTGCTGGTTGAGTGTCCACCTAATCACTAGATGTGTCTTAAGACTAAGGAACTCTTAAGGTCTAAGAGGAGTCCTATGTCTAAGATGGAGGGGTTGAGAGCTCATCCTAAAAATAAGGTCAACACTTGCTCTATGGACCAACACCACTTCAAGATCCTTGCGGCTTTGATCTAATTGCTCCTCTCCTTATAATGGGAACTCCAATGGAAGCTTGAGTGAGCTTGGATTGGTCCTTAGAAGAAGTGTGCAAGAGGAATTGAGGTGGTTTTTAGTGTGGAGGAAGTTCAAGATTGGATTGAGCTCCCCTATTTTCACACTGTGCAAAATCGAGAAGATGAAGTTTGATTTTACTCTAGAAAGCTTAAGGAGGCTGAAGAATTTCTTCTCTAACTTCCCTAGGTTCAATCAAAAAAAGGAATGATTATTTTGAATTCAATTATGGGGAGTATATCTCCCCCTTGAAGGATCGGATGACTGCAAGCTTATTTTCCATTTTGATCCAATTGTCCATAATGGTTGTTTGATAGATGTTTGCACATGGTTGGTTTGAGGCCTTGAGTGGATTGCCAACCTCCCATGTGCTTGAAATTGAGTGGAAGAGGTAGTTTGAATCCATTTTGACCCATAGTTTGGCCTGATGACCCAAACTCATTAGTTGGGTGCACCACTCTTCATTAGGTTCCCTTGAGCTATTAGGAAGGCATCAAGTGGATATGAAGAGGGTATGACCCATGGATTAAGCCAAAATTTGTTCTATGGCCCAAGGGTAGGATGGTCATTTTGCTGATTTTTCAATTTGGATATGTTGGGTATGTGGAAAAACTAGGTTTAGCCAAGTTTCATGAGATTTTGAATTCATTTGATAAGGTTTGGCTCATGTTGACCCATTTAGGTCAAAATGGGTCAACTTGGGTCAAGTTGACCAATTGATCAAATTGGGTCAAACTAATGGGTTGGGTTAAGTTCATATCACCATTTGAAATATTTTGGTTGCTTTGGTTTAATTCAATTTGGAATAGTTTTGAATTTGCCTCATATGACTTCATTTAGGTCAAATGGGTCAAGTTGACTTATTTGAGGTAAGTCAAGGGTAGGTTTAGGTTAGGTTAGTCATATGGAGTGGATTGATAACTTTATTTCCAATTAATTTTGGTTAAGTTCAATTTGGCTCAACATGACCCCTTTAGTCATGTTGGGTCTAAGGTCAATTGGGCTTAGGTCTAGATGGCCAATCGAGGCTTTGGTCAAGTTCAATAAGTGATTTGGAATGAACTTGACCCATTGGTTTGGATCACTTAGGCTTAGATCAAGTTTTGACACATTTTGACTTTTAGGTCAAGTTGGGTCAACTTGGGTTAAGTGGCCAATTGGGCTAGGTTAGGCTCAAATGTTGGCTTAGTCAAGTTCAAACATAAGTCATGAGTGAACTTAGATTAATGGTTTCAATCAATTTGGCCTATGGTGGAATTTGGCTATGTTAGGTTTCATTTTGGGCTAAGTGTTGACTTGGTCAACCCTTAGGTTTGACTTGGTTTGACACAATTTGATTGATTGATCATCCCATGATGATTGTTGATCATGATGAGAGGCATAGATGAGTTTGGTTTAATCCAATTTGGATTAGAATTTGTCTCATAAGGGTACTTTAGGTCACTTTGGGTCATGTGAGCCTGGGTCAAATGCTTGGTTCAAAGCTGATTTGAGCTTGATTGATCTTGTATATGGACTTATGATTGAAATATAAATCCATTTGCAAGTGGTTTGAAGTTAAATGGGTTTTGATCTATCTGATAATTTCATATTCAAAGGAAGAATATGAAGGATTTTGGCTTTGATTTTGAACTAGGTTTTGATTTGGTGATTGAAGTTTGGATTTATATATGGGGTTCATGATTGTAGGGTTGATTGAATCATGAAGGAAAATCAAGAGTTTGATTTAAAGTTGATCTAAAAGGCTTAGGTTGGATTTTGAGTGGGTTTGAGTTTGATTTTTGGAATTTGATTGATTTATATTTATATTTCATTTATACATGTGAATATAAATGAGAATATAAATGGATCATGAGAAAATTTCAAGGATTTGAAGGGGTTTAATCATGATTTGGGCTAAGTCCATTAAGAAGGATTTAAAGGACTTAGGAAAATTTCATGAAGTTTGGAGTTTGAATTTTTGAATTTGGTTTGATTGATTTATATTTATATTTCATTTATATATGAGAATATAAATGATAATATAAAAGAATTATGAGAAAATCCCATGACTTTGAGATGGTTTGATCAAGATTTAGGCTAAGTCCATTAATGTAAAATTTAGAACTTAAGAAAGATTTTAGATTTGGAATTTAATTTGAGGATTTTATTTGATTGACTTGTATTTATATTTCATTATATATGTGTATATAAATGAGAATATAAATGAGTTTTGAGAAAATCCCATGAGTTGAATTAG
The DNA here is from genome assembly GCA_021442155.1 of Cymbidium sinense. NCBI lineage: Eukaryota > Viridiplantae > Streptophyta > Magnoliopsida > Asparagales > Orchidaceae > Cymbidium > Cymbidium sinense. Next base: position 14,650,166 of record CM038229.1, on the reverse strand, counting down.
TTTGATTAAGGTTTTTGGATAAGTCCTTTAATGGAAAATTAAAGGACTTAGGAATTTCATGAAGTTGGAATTTTGAGTTTAGTTTGATTGATTTGAATTTATATTTCATTTATATATGTGAATATAAATGGGAATATAAAGAATTATGAGAAAATCTCAAAGATTTGAATTGGTTTTGATCATGATTTTGGTTAAGGCCTTAAAGGAAGATTAAGGACTTAGAAGGATTTGGACTTATGAATTTTGGTGAATTTTGATCATGGGTTTCAATCATAGATTTCAATCATGGATTTCAATCATATGGAGTTTAAGTTTGGAGAAAATCAACTAGAATTGATTAGGAGTTTGACTTGACAAAGGAAAGTGAGGAAAGGTTTAAGGGTAGAAATTTTCCTAATACCCCTAAGGCATGACCTATTTCTATGGCTAACTCTTCTAAGTCTCTAGGGCTAAGTTGAGTGTCCACCTAATCACTAGATGTATCTTAAGACTAAGGAACTCTTAAAGTCTAAGAGGGGTCCTATATCTAAGATGGAAGGGTTGAGAGCTCATCCTAAAAATGAGGTCAACAAAGGGAGCCCAAATGGTGTGGTGTGATTGACAAGGAACACCACACGTATTGGTGATGACCGAAATGATCAACAACACCAAAAAATCATAAGCACTAATAGAAACAATCTATCCTTAACCAAAGGAATAGAAAGAATCCAAAGCTTAGTGCAATGTGGCTCTACTTATGTCAAACACATAAGAGAGAGGGAAGAATCCATTAAGGGATAGAGTGTGACCCTTCCACTAGGGAAGCAAGTTCAAGTCATCCACAAGGGGATGAGAGGTTTGATTTGATTTGAATCTCACTAAGGAGAAAATGATTTGTTTAAGTTCCACTGGGGAAGATGGTTGAATTTATTTCAATTTTTGTTAGGTTTAAATTTTGAGATTAACCATGTTGGTTTGCAATAGACTGCACTAAGTAGGAGCCATAGAGGCTAAGACCTAACTCAGATTTACCTATCCAAAGGGGTAGTCTACTAAGCACATAGTAGGACTAGCCAACCAAAGGGATGCCCTTCAATAAAACAATTGTAATAGAAAGAAAGTGTAGCAGAATTACATCCTCCAAAGTAGAGACCAGTTGCTGGGATAATCTATTGACAAGATAATAGATTGAACCCAACCTAGGGCTGACTATTGAGTGAATGCCACTGGGGGACTTAGATCAACTCAAAGATTGTCAAGATTGATTTCATTTTTCAAATTTGTTTATTTTGATTATGATGGATCCCATAGGTTTGCGATGAACTGCACTAAGTAGGGGCCATGAAGGCCTAGACCTAACTCAGATTTATCAATTCAAAGTGAGTAGTCTACCAACTACAAGGTAGAACTATCCAACCAAGGGAAATGCATTTTGGTATACAATGGTCAAGAAGAAAGTGGGACTCACATCTTCCAATAAGAAACCACTAGGGTGATTGGTTTTTTGGGCAACAAATCAACCCACCTAGGTTGATTATTGAGTGAATGCCTCTGGGGACTTAGATCAGATAGTGAAAGATTAATTTCCATTTTAATTTGTTTTGATGGATTCCATTGGTTTGTGATGGATCACACCGAAGGAGCTTATAAGCCTAGACCTATCCAAATTTACTAAACCAAAGGGAGTAGCTTCCCACCTGTGGGAGAGAACTATCCAACCAAAGGAGTGCCTTAGTTCATAATGATCAATTAAAGGGAAGAAAGCTCGGGACTCACATCTTCCACTAGAAAGATCATTGGTGATTTTACTGGGCAACAAATCAAACCCGACCAAAGGCTACCCATCGGTTTACAACAATTAGGCTAGAAAGAATGCATCACAGTCTTATATCTTCCAAAGTGGAATGATTGCTGAGGTAACCTGCTTATGGAAAAATAAATTGAACCCTAGACTACGAGGAGTGAGTACCAACGGGTTTATCTCAACTCAAGTAGTAAGCAATTCCTATAGGGAGTTCTGCTGACACCTAAAGATAGGATGCCTGCTAGGAAAAGGGGCCCTGGGCTTGATCCACAAGCAAATTTATTTTGTTTATTTTGTTTGTTTTAATTATTTATTTGTTTAATTGTGGATCCTATTAGTTTGCGAGGGATCAAACTGAGAAGGAGCTTATATCAGCCTAGACCTATCTTAGATCTATTGAACCAAGGGAGAATCTATGCATCTATTGAATAGATTTTCCAACCACAGGGGTGGCTACTAGGAAAGGGAAACTGTCCAATCCAAAAGTAACCTGGTAGTGTCTAAATGGGGTTGTAAAGGACATGATCCAAATAGAGTGCCCGCATGGGATGGGGCCAGTAATGGGTTAATCCAACACCCTGGAGAAAATGACATGGCTAGTCATATATCCAATAGGTATTTGATGTCCAACTCAAGGAGAAAGCACACGGACTCATATCTACCAAGAGTGGTGTACTCACCGGGTGAGTCGGTGTCAGCATAGAGAACATCAACCAACTTAAGGTGCCTTAATTTTGCATCTTAGAAGAAAGCTGGGGACTCACATCCTCCTATAGTAAATTGATAGTCTATCTTGGTGGATAGGTGTTATCAGACCTAGGGTGAAGTGCTACTAGGGGACTTAGATCAACTCAAAGTACTCAAGGAAAGGACCCTCTGGGGACTTATCCTAAACCTCAAATATACTCAACCTAGTTAGAACATGATGGCTAGTTCAAGAAGAAAGCATAGGGACTCACATCTTCTTAAGCAAAGTCAAAATGAGGTAGCTTACTGGCTGGGCAGTGAAGCCTGGCATACTAACAAGGTGCTCATTAGTTTGCAATGCTCAAGTTAGGAAGAAAGGGGACTCACATCTTCTAAATAAGTGATCACTAGGGTGACATACTAGCGAGGTTGCATGTATTATCGACCTATAGTAGCTAATGAGTGAGTGCCACAGGGGGTTTCCTCCCACATCAAATATCTTGAGATAAAATATTTATGTTTGTTGTTGTGCATGTGTTAAAAAGGAATAGGATGCCTCTGGGGGACTCTTACACCTACCTTAAACATGCTAAGGGTTTGATGGAATGGTGCCATAGATGGCAAAAGGATTCCCACTAAGAAAGATCTTTAGGTTCTCTCACTATCTTAGTTATGCTAATCGAAATAGGATGCCTCTCAGGTTCTCTTACACCTAGTCTAATAGCATCGGGGGGATTGTGTTTGTGTTCTGAAATGGGGATAGGATGCCATTGGGGGACTCTTACACCTACCCTAAACACATCACGGTGCAAGATAAGCAAACAACGCTTCGAAAAGAAGAGAATATTTGATGAATGGAATTAGATTATGTTCTTTTTATTAATGATTATTTTCAAACATGATTTGTTTCATGGGTAATATTTCTTTAGATAGAGCCCATTAATTGGAAGCATCAAGTGTTCCCCTTTACAATCAATAAGCTGATAAGATCCTCCTTGGTAGGCCTTCTCTATAACATAGGGGCCTTCCCAAGTGGGTTCAAACTTACCTCTCATCTTTCGACAAGCAACAATTGGTCTCTTTAGGACTAACACAAGTTCTCCTACTCAAAAAAACCAAGGGCAGACCATCTTGTTGTGAGCTTGAAATTTTGGCCTTGTATAACTCAAGGTTCTATAGCATGTGGCGACTCTCCTCCAAACCTTGAGCTCTTCTCTAACATTTTCTTCGTAGTGATCTTGCTACCCTATCCTTAGTGAGTGAGTTAAACTTTTAAAGGAAGAATGGCTTGAACCGCTATGAAAAATGGGTGTGAGTTGAGTTGGTATATGTGCTGTAGGCCCACAAAACTTCAACCAAAAATGCATTTCACTATCATTTGTTATCATCAAGAGTCTTCTTTAGTATCTGGATGAGAGTTTTGTTGAATGCTTCGCTAAGCCATTTTCTATAAGAAATAGATGGTGGAGTATCTCAATCTATATTGTGTCGCAAAGCTATTTATCTTGGTGCTTTTGAATGCTACCATTATCAAATAATTCATTGAGGCACCCCTAACCTATATGATATGGTTCCTAAAAGAAGCACATGGTGAGTATGACCTCTAGGGATGGCTTGCACTTGGAAAGTAGTTGGTGGCTAGAATGAATGATGCCCCTGGAAGAAGGATCGATCGACTACAATGTCAAACACTCAAATGGCCATGAGGCCAATGTAGGGTGTAGAATGTTGGGTGGTTGGTGGAGGACCACCGTGTGCTGATGGCATCTTCTAGCTACATCCATGTCTGTAATCATCGAAGGCCAGTAGTATCCAAGTCTCTTGATCTTTGTCTTCATCTTTGGGTGGATTGATGAGCTTCACATAGACTGAGTGTACCTCAATTCTATAATGAGCTTCATGTTTATCAAATAGTGTAACCACATTTGGTCAAAGGACGGTACAAGGTGCCATCAACAAGATTAGGAGGGAGCTCTCTATTTCACACGATGGGCTTGTGACTTTTCTTGAGGTAGTTTCTTTGGATTCAAGTAATCTATGAGATTGCCTCCAATCCAACTCCTTGTCCATTTTGGCAATGGCAAACTCTCCCCTTCAAGAGAAAGTCTCGATGAGTTCAGCATCAATAAGGGATAAGACTTATTTATTTTGGATTGAAATGGACTCATCTTCTAGACATGCCAACTCCTTGGCAAGTTTGGCCAAAGCATCTACTATTTCTCTGCTCGGGGAACCTTGTAGATGGTGACTTTGAGAATCTAGGCCAACAACTTCATGGTATACTCATAGTAATGATGAAGCTTGGGTTTGACCTAGTAAGACCCGAATCAGTTGATGACCAGAGAATCCCCATGTTGATGCTCTTGACATATTAATTAACCCGGCCACAATCAAAGCCTCATACTGCTTGATTGTTGGTGTGGGGTTGGAAGATAGTATGAGAATCTCATCACATCATTGGAGTTAAAAGAACTATTCTTACCCCTACCTTTCTTGGGAGAATAGATCGTGGTGCTTCACCTTTAAGAAAAGAAGTAGCACCATCAAAATACATCTCCCATCGGTGGTTGTCAGCCTCCCCTAAGTCATGATTTATTCATTGGCGAAATCATCACTAAGCAAAGAATTAGCAGGAAGTGGGTGTGCTGCTAAGAAATCCGCTAGTGCTTATCCTTTTACCATACAAAGGGGTATGAATGTGATATCAAACTGCGAGAGTATCATGGACCAACGAGTCAAACATTCGGATAGCATTGGCCATGTCATGAGATGCTACAGTGGATTGATTCAATAAATCAAGTTCACCTTATGAGAAAGCATATAGTGTCATAACTTATAAGATGCAAAGATCAAAGCTAGGCAATGTTTCTCAATAGGTGGATAGTTTACTTCAACAGGAATCAGATGATGACTGAGGTAGTAGAGAGCACTCACCTTCCCTTCATCATTGGCTTGGGAACAAAGTGTCGAGCGAGTCATCCAATATGAGTGTGGATGAGTGGCCTCCCATAGGGCTACTAGAACTAGCGGCTTCCAAGTACTCTTTGATATCTTAGAAGGCATGTTGACACTTGTCATCCCACTTAAACTTGGTGTCCTTTATGACAAGTGCCAAAAATGGCTTGCATTGCCTTGATAGGTTTGAGATAAAGCGTCTTAGATATGCTATCCTTGAAAGGATCTGAGTTGAGTTAAACTCTTAAGAGGTGGCATTTCTAAGATAGCTTTAATCTTTTAGGATCTATTTCTATTCCCGGTGTTGAACAACAAACCAAGGAATTTTCCCACTAGCACACTTGGGATTCATTTTGAGGTTATATTATCTTAAGCATTCAAAACTACTCTCAGTCAAGAGGTGGTCTTCCTTTTCTCTACTCTTGACTACTAGATCATCAACGTAGCACTCAACCATATGATGGATGAGTTCATTGAAGATTTGAGTCATGGCCCGTTTGTATGTAGCACCAACATTTTAAAGGCTGAAAGGCATGACCCTATAATAGAAGATTCTAATCGGGGTTTGAAAAGAAGTGTTTCTTTCATCTTTAGGAGACATGTTGATTTGGTTATAGCCAGATGACCCATCCATGAAAGAGGAAACTACATGAGATAAGGCAATGTCCACCATTAATTATGGTATAGGAAGAGGGAACTCATCCTAAGGACATACCTTATTTAAGTCCCTAAAATTGATGCTATTAGAATTTGGCCATTCTTCTTAATTGGGATGACAGCTAACTGTAGGATATTATTCTTCATGAAATCAACATCGATCAGTTTCTTGACTTCAGAAATGACCTGTTGTTCAATTTCTAATCACATGCATCTAGGAGCTTGCTTAATAAGGGTAACGTTAGGGTCTATTGCAAGCTTGTTGGCTGCTACATCATAAGAAAATCCAGGCAATTCTTCACAACTCCATGCAAAGTAGTCTTTAAACTCGGTCATAGCCTAAGTCATTGGTTTCTTCTTCATTCTGAACTTATGTGATTTTCTTCTATCAGGTTGATTTCTTTAAGCTTGTCATTGTTGAATGAATCTCTTCAAATTCTAGTGGTGCCTCTTTGACTTGGAGATCATCTAGATCATCTGGTTTCTAAACACACATTTTCATAAGAGTTGGGGATGTGTGAGAAGAAACTATCGACTCAAATGGTTGGTAACAACTAAGCAATAATCTTCATCATCTGGACCCACTATGATCCTAGTCTCTTGATTATGCTTCCCATATTATTCCATAGCTTTTCAAAGTATTCTAACCTGCTTGGACCATGTGTGAGGAACTAAACCTTTTATAAGATTTTGAACACAAGGTGAGTAAAAGTCAAAAAATTCCATTAATTCTTTAAAGTATCTTCCTCAAGCTCTTCAACTTGCTTGAGGATGATGATCCCAAAGAGCTTCTTCTTAATGTCCTTTGGAAGACTTAGAGACTTTCTTAACTACTAAACCTTCAACGAGATGTAAGTGAGGTAAGAGTTAGGTTCCCAACTACCTAATAGTTTCACATAAACTAGATTTGAATTCTTTGCTTTGCTTGAGGCTGGTCTTCATCTTTATGCGGATCAAAAGTCACCTCCAATGGAACTGAGAGGGGTTGGTGGTATACTAATCGCATTAGACTCATCCTGAGTTGGATTCCAAGTCTATGTGAATAGGGGGGTACTGTATGACACGACCTCTTGGCTAAAGGCCAACTAGAGTCTCCACCTCTAGAACGCCTCTATTTCTACCTCCTCACTGGTGGAGGTTGAGCCATCCTACCCACATGTCCATATGATGGAATGTGGGTGGAATGTGATCTTGATCTATTTCTTCTTCATTTCCCCTTTCTTGTTCACTTGGACTTTTATTTTTCTTTTCATTTTCTTTTTTAACTTTTCTTTTACTTCATTTTCTTTTTTCTTTGGTTTTGCATTTGCATTTTGTCCAAGTTCATGAGAAAGGGTGTTTTGAGGAAGATAGTAGGTCCATTCCTCATAAATCTCAATCTCTCTAAGTGAAAATGGCTTTTCATCTCCATTGATATGGTACTCAATTCCATCTTTAATGAACTTGATGCACTGATAAAGGGAGGATGGAATGATCTTGTTATGATGTATCTAAGGCCTACCAAGCAAAGCTGAAGAAGTATTCAAATCAATGATGTAGAACTTGGCTTTAGTCTTCTAGTCACCTATCTCCAATGACACTATGGAACCTAAAGCTCATTCACCTTGATCATTGAGTCCTCTCAACATCATCATATCTCCTCGGAGTGTGGATAAGTTGATCTTCAAATAGGCAAGGGTCTTTAGACTTATAATGTTCACCGATGCACTTGAATCCATGAGAACCTAGGGAGTCTGAACCTGTCCATATGGACTATGATGTAGAGGGGACAATTGTGCTCCAAGTCCCCTAGAAGAAGGTTTTCACCTAGAAGGTGATCCCTTGGGATTTTTTTGCATACTGTGCTTCCTCACCTATAGCGGTTAGCTGAGCTAAGCATATCTCAGGATCAAGGAGAGCCTTGATTAGTGATTCCCTCATCTCTTTGGATAAGACAAGGGCATCATATATGTAGCTTAGATGATAACTTTCTTAGATGAGAAAGGACATTCTAGTCTACCTTCGGCTAGTCTTCCACAAGCATATACAAGGATGGAGCATCTTGTGGAATGGCTTCTTGATCTTCAGTACCAATGACTTGTTTCCCTTTATCTTGAGGTGCTTCCCTAGTAGGTAGAACCTTTCCACTACGGAGTTTGACTTTGGTGATCTCTTGAGGCAAGTGGTGGAAGGTTCTACCTGCACATTAGACTCACCTACAGCTTCTCCTATGGGACCCTTAGAATCAGATGATTCCAAGTCTATCTCAAGAGGTGAACCCATAGTATTCAGAGTTAGAAATTCTAACTTTGAATTAGAAAGATGAAGATTAGAATTATAGTTATTTAGACTTGAAGAGTTATCATTAGGAATAGAAGAAGACAACCCATTAGAAGTGACATAGATGTAATTCAAACTAGCTTTATTCTTCAATTTCTTGGAGTTATTTGTGGGTACAAAGTAGATGTCAAGTAAAGTGAGTGGAGTAAGGGATTTGATGCCCTCACGATACAAGAGTTCTACTAGTAGAAAGAGAAAAGTGGCGAAGTTGAAGAGTCATGTAAGTGGTGAAGGATGGAGGTTGGACACGCTCGGTGGCAATGCTAAAGGGCTATCCCAGTCGACACATACTGCGCTATTCTTTGAGCTCTCACTTTCATAGAGTTGGTACTGGCAACTTGCAAACCTTTCCTGGTGTTGGAGGTTTGAGCATACTCAGACACCTGTAAGGAAAGCTTCTTGATCTTTTGAATTATTTTCTTAGAGGTTTTAGACAAAGAAATGTCCCAACCTTCTTTAGTTTTGGTAGGATCACATGTATCCCCAAGGATTACCCTAATGGAACTAGAAGGTTATTCCATAAGATATTCCTTTGGGATAACTATAGCACTAGTCTTGAAAACGTGTTCAAGCCATCCTTGAATGTGAAGCAATCCTCCAAAATATGCTGTATATGGTGGTAAGGGTTTGGATCATGACTTTTGCCTACTTCCTCAAGTCTCCTAGGCTTGGGTAGATGAAAATCAAGTTTCTTTAAGAGATTCTTAAAGATTTTCTTGATTACCTCCCTCTTAAAATAATAAGGTTTGTTTAACTTATCTAAAAGAGTAGGTGGACCATAGCTACTTGGTGGTGGGTATGCATGCCACTAGTGGTGGCGGTGGGCGGTGGTTGTGGCGGAGAGGCTGTGGAGGATAGGCTACCTCGGTGGTGGTAAAGGAGGTGGAGGCTACTGAGATCGTGGTCTCTGATCTCTAGTGGCTTCCCCAGCTTGTCCGCACAGCTTCTTTTCATAGACCTTCTGCGGCTTCTGCTTAGGCAACTAATCTTGAAAAGGCAATTGTTTGGCCTCTCCTTATAGACTACCCTCCTTGTTGATTACCTTCTCAAATATCTTGATAGTGAAGCCCTTAAGCATGAAGGCGATCGAGCCATGGATATTCTTCAAGAGAATCTCAATGGAATACTATTCAAATAGCTAAGGTTCACACTTCATACTCAAGTTATGCCATGGATTATAATCAATAAGGGACTCATAGTGTTATTGTGCTATGAGATCACCTATAGTAACCCTTTATTGAGCTCCACAAATCTCTTGATGAAGAGTTGCTCTCCAAATGTCTTTCTTTATTGGCGGTTGACATACCAATCAAAAGTAATACTATTACAAAAAGGAAGAAAAAAAGCATCCACACCTACGTTTGCTGCAACAAAATATGCTATATGATACCTTGGGTTTCCACTTCCATCAAAGCTTTTGAAGGAAGGAAGAACAAAACCCTTAGGATATTGGAGAGCATTGAATTCCTCTAGGTAGGGTCTACCCTTTGGAACTGATGATCCTCCTTGGAGCCAAAGCTTCTTCACTCCTCAACCATGGATGTTTTATGTCCTTTTCTTGTATGGAGGTACTTTCCACTACCTTCTTATTGCTAGTGCTACCTTGCTCAACGAGGTAGAGTCTTGGTGGGTCCAAGACATGCACTATTCAAACATGACTATAGTAGGATGAACTAAAGGGGCTTGTTTACGAAGCCGACACTGCTAACAAGTCTTGTAACGTGCCATTCTATCAATCTTCTCATTCATCCTCAATTGATGTCGAGTGCTAGGCTAATTCTATGTCTTCGATCCTCATCACCTTCCATAGCTTGCTATTCCCTAAGAAGAGATCCTCTAGTGTCACCATGCAGACTCCAGCTGAGTCCCCCAACAAGTCATCTTCTTTGGGATCGAAGTTGACTTTCTCTTCATCTGATCAGTCGTACCCCAAGATCTCCCTCTTCTCCATGAAATAATGCGCAACTATCTCATCTAAAGTGTGATCCATCTGAGTAGGTACACATAGTCTAGGCTGACCGGTGTGATCACTATCATGCCGGCACCGACCTATCATTAGAGTCAATCCTATGTGGACTACTTTTGGATGAATGACACTCTGCTATTCTTGTATAAGAGGGGTAACAATCTAGATGTTCCACTACTGGTGTATCATCGAATATCTAATAACTCACCATCTCACATTATTGTATAGGCTAAGTTGGTGAAGGGACAACCATGATGTTTTGGTTTCCACTTTCACCACCATTGGGCAGAAGGTCAGCGAGAGCTCACCTACCATAATGGTGGTGTAGAAGGTAGGATCCCTTGGCCGGATCACCAACGGGGTGCACTTTTCCCAGGATGTGGCCTTCAGGCCTTAGAAAAGATGATGTAACTGGCTGATGGTGATGACAAGGGTAGAGTGGTGGGGTGGAGACACCATCGACTCTCTATGCATAGGAACTACCCTCCTATGGTGGCTAGTCCTAGTGAGAAGGATACTGTCAGTATGGTTAGCACGGGTAGCATGCAGAGCTGGAAAATCAATCAGAGCAGACACTGCTGACTGACGGCTGAACCTACATCTCTCCTTGCTAGTATTATATGTTGTATGGGCTTCATGGGCCCTCTCTTGGTGAATCTACTTCCCCATGCTACGGGGGATGATGGATCAAGATTAAACTGTGAACTCTAGTCCTTATGCTCACGGCATAAGAAAGATCAGAAGGCATAGACCTCCCTCTTGAAACTAGCTAAAAATGAACCATTGGAGGATGTGATGAGCGGATCCTCCCAACATCCTCTTTTTTGATCCAGAGGAAGGATGGAACTAGTTTTCTATAACCAGTGGTGAAGTAACAATGAGAAACTCATTAATGAATGGGCTAATGTCTCTAGCTCCCTGGCGATCCACGGTGGGTATCATGCGGTTCTTATTCCTATTGTATGGGTAGGATGGGAGGAGTGAGCTAGACCCATACTCAAATGTGAGGCAAGCCACGAGAGCCATACCCTTAGAGGGTATAGATGAGATGGTGCTAGCCCTCACTACATGAGAAACCACGGGTGTCGCAATGAGCTGTACTCGCACTATTGGTATTCTATGCTGGACTTACTCCACACTTTCTTTCAATGAGAGATCAGTCAGAGGGTAAGTCAATCCGATGGAGACTACTTGATCATAGTGGTCCTATAGCGGTGAGGAGTGCCCTCACAAGTAATCTGGCTCCTCAAATCCTCAACCAAAGTGAATCAGTGTATGGTCGAGGAAGTTGGCTTGATCCAAAGCCGATCCATACCATGTAAGAGGCTGGCGAACGCTACTTCATTATTTGTAAGAATCAGCAATGAGAAATGAGTTTGTATCAGATTTTTGTCTTTATATATTTTTGAATTTTGAATTTAAAAATTTGAACCCACATCCAACAACTTGGAAGTGTTAAGTGGGGTTCAAATGGATTTGAGAAAATTGATTGAAAGAGGAATTTGAATATGAATCCAACTTTAACAAATTTAGGTATGTTGAAATATGAATTCAAAATTTTTTGACAAGGATGGTTCCATAGGTTCATGTTTGTTTTTGAATTTGAATTTTTGATTTGAGGACCCCTTTTTTAACAAATTTAGGTATGTTAAAGTAAGGGTCATTTGATTTTGTTTTTGTTTGATTGTTTTGGAATTTTTACTTAGCAAATTTAGGTATGCTAAGTGAAGTATTTGAGAAAGTGATTGTTTCTTTTGTGAATTTTTGTTTTGATTTTGGAAAATTTGGAATTCTCACTTAGCAAATTTAGGTATGCTAAGTGAAGAATCCAAGTGTGTTTTGTTTGATTTTTTTAAAATAGGATTCTTAGCAAATTTAGGTATGCTAAGAAAATCCTAAGTGTTTCATTTTTGTTTTGATGTTTTGATTTTTTTTTGAAAGGTAGGATCCTTAGCAAATTTAGCTATGCTAAGAAAATCATAAGTATTTCATTTATTTTGATGTGATTGAAAGTGGAGATTTTACTTTAGCAAATTTGGTATGCTAAACATGAAGTCCTACTTAGTTTTGTGAAATGGAAATTTCACTTAGCAAATTTGTATGCTAAATGCAACTCAAATGGTGTGTTCAAATTTTTTGATTTGTTTTGGTTTTGAAAATGGAAACTTCTCCTTAGCAAATTTGGTATGGAAGGGAGTTCAAAAGGTGTTTGAAGATTTTGTTTTGATTTTGGAAACTTCACTTAGCAAAATGAAGTTCCAAAAAAATGTGTTTGAAAATTTTGATTTTAGATTTGGATACTCTACTTAATAAATTTGGGTATGTTAAATGAAGTTCCAAATGTGCTTCGAAAACTTTTTTTTGGATTTTGGATTTGGAGACTTCACTTAACAAATTTAGGTATGTTAAATGAAGTTCCAAAAAGTTATTTGAACATTTTGAAATATGATTGTTGATTTTTGATTTTGGATTTGGAAACTTCACTTAGCAAATTTGAGTATGCTAAATGAAGTTCAAAATATATTTTGAAAATTTTTGAATTTTGGATTTGGGGACTTCACTTAACAAATTTAGGTATGTTAAATGAAGTTCCAAAAAGTTGCTTAAAATTTTTTGAAATATGATTATTGATTTTTGATATTGGATTTGGAAACTTCACTTAGCAAATTTGAGTATGCTAAATGAAGTTCAAAAATATGTTTTGAAAAATTTTGAATTTTGGATTTGGGACTTCACATAACAAATTTGGGTATGTTAAATGAAGTTCCAAAATGTGTTTAAAATTTTAAAAAAAATGATTGTTAGGTTCTAATTTTTGAAAGAGAGGACTCCCATTCAATAATTACTTTGTGTGTAATTATTGCTTTTTTGAAAGAGAGGAATTCCAATTTAATCATATGTGAGATATGTTTAAGTGGGATTTCCCAAATGATATTTATTTTTAATTGGAATGAAATCTTCATTTAATAAATTTGAGTATATTAAATGAAGATGTTCATGTGTGCTTTCTGAAAATTTTAATTTTATTTGAAGATGAAACTTCCATCGAATATGTGTGATGATATTGAATGGAAATATTCATGTATGCTTTTTGAAAACTAAATTTTTTATTTTGATTTTTGAAAAGATGATTGTTTATTTTAAAATGAAATCTTCATCAAAGTGAATTGAAAAGAGATATTCATTTGTGCTTTTGGAAAAATTTATTAGTTTTATTTTTGAAAACTCCTACATGTAATAATTATGAGAATTGTTAAATGAAAAGATAAAACTTTTGGAAAATATTTTTTTTAAGCTTTTTTTTTGAAAAGATGCTTTTGAAAAGCAAAGTCTTTATGGAAGATCTATTTTATCTTTATTATTTTAAGATGAACCTTTCCTTATCATGAAAATGATAAGGAGGAATCTATAATGTTTTCTTTTTTATTTAGATTTTTTTTATTTTTACCCATTGGAGAACCCATGGGGTTTTAAGACCAACAAGGAATGCGGTCCTAAAACCTAAAAATGTTGGCTAACTCAACTTAAGAATGAAATGAGCTAAGTGGCAATGGAAAGAAGGATAGTCTTGGACTCATACCAAAATACAAATCCACTATCGATACTCAAAGACAACGATCATTTACAAAAGATGGAGAGAGGAACCATCCCTAGTCAAAAAAAATTTGTGGTAAAAATTTCTATAGAGGTCACCTTCAAATTGTGGGAGAAATGAAAGGGAAAGCATATAGAAATTTTTCTTTTTTAGGACATGTAGATTAGATGTACTTATTCAGGTGATCGAGTACATTATCAAGGAAATAGTGTACTATCTCAAGAGATAGAACTCACTACCCTTTAATGGACCTAATCATCACAATAAGGACTCCTAAAGATGATGGGTCTGCATATGTACTAGATTCTTCCCTACTTTACATGGAAAAGTAAAGCGGGTTTATTTTAAACGGGTTCATTAAGTTCCCTGGCAAGCCCCCCATAGTTTTACATCTAAGGCATGGGATTCCTTAAGAAAACTCTCATTAAGGTAAATGATCATTATCTTCAAAGATTTCAATAAGAAAGGACTATCGATTAGTTCATTTTGAAAGATCAAATGATTGATTAAGAGAGGAGTTATTATCGAAGCCAAAATGGGAGATTAGTAGGAGATGGCCATGATGCTAGGAAACCTGAGCATCTCAAACTATCCTATAGTTGGGCTTTACATTTTGAAATTGATTTAGTTTGTTTGAGTTGCATTTTCATTAGAAATTTAGGACTTATGATTCCTTAACACAAGATTAAGAAATGCCTAAGAGGTGAGGAATTAAGCTTAGGGCCCACAAAGGAGAAGCAACCTCGAACCTAAATCTAGGAGCTTTGGCAGGGAAAGCACAACCTAAACCTAAGGCAAAAATGGGTATTTGGTTTGTCTCCACAGAGGACAAACCACCACGACATGGACTTACAACAGGGGTGGCAACTAACTCCTCTGATTTTAAATACATGTAGGCAAGTCTTTATGCTTATGCAAGATAGCTAGGTTGTTATTTATTAGAAAGAGACTAAGTCCTTAAACTCACTCCCTAAAGAGACTAGATCATGTAAAGGGACATGCTTCAAATGACCTAAAAGTAATGAAATTCAAATTTCATTTTATTTTTATTTTGGACAATTATTTTCCTCTTAATATTCATATGACTAATGCATGAGAAATAAAGTTATTGGCCAAAATCGGTGAGAAGAGAGGAGGAGAGTTTCCACCATGGCTCTCAAAGGTCAAGACAAGTTTCTCAGCAAAGGTGGAAGCCTCTTCAAGAGTGAAATAAGATGAATTTGTGCATGATATTATAAAAGAAATACTCATCCAACTAAGGGGTTGCTAATTCTTTTATCTTGATTTTAAACCTAAGCTTTAGGTGACACTATGAGTTCTTTATTTTTAATTTGAATTATTAAATTGGGTAAAATATTTATTTTTTCCTAAATAGCCTAATCCACATCCAGGCCATACATAAAGCAAAGAAAAAACTAGTAAAAATATGCCACTTAATGCAAAAGCTAAACAAATCATCAACAAATTTATAAATCTAATCGCAAAAAGAATAAAAGGCCATTGTTGTTGGGCATCATCGCACAAACTCAAAAATATCAAATTGAGTAGCCGAACTCTACCCTTATACAACCCAGATTACAAATGAATTAGAACAATTAAGAAATTCATTTATGGGGTCTTCAAGCTTTATTTCTTCTTTTTTCTTTTCTTCTTTCTTCTTTGGTTCCTTCTTTTGGATGGTTGGAAGGTAGATGATCCAAGGCTTCACATGGTACATAAGGTAGGATTTTATGACCAATACTCATCCTAATCCCCATAATAATCATTCCAAAATCCTAATTGCACAAATTTACATGAAAAGGAAGAGTGGAAATCTAACTAATACCTTTAAAATAAGGGTTAGCTAAAACAAACCACACAAATCCCAAGCATGTATATTGGACTTATCACCCCACACATAGGTGACTAAGTCCACTTGGCCTATTGGATTATTCTTAGGGGTATAAAGCACCTGCAAGCAAAAGCATTTATATTTTTATTTATGATAGTGCCCCTTAAGCACAATCTCCTGCAGAAAAGAATAGTTAGACTAAGAGCATCCTACCCTTCATTCTATGAGCATACACCCTAACATCCAATCTAAAATATATATCACAAAATAAAACAAAACATCAAACCATGCACCAACCTAACCTAAAGCTACAAGTGGTGACTTAGGCTAATGTGTGTGCTTTGAAGGTTTGTGTGGTATGCTTAGCTATGGCTTTAGGTCTAAATTTTCTAAGTGTGGAAACATATTCAACTTAGAGGAGGGTTTCATTTAAGTTGTTTAATTATTTTAGGTTGATTTTATCTCATGTTTTGATTAGGTTCAAGTGAATTCTACAATTAATTACTAAGTTATGAACAGAGGGAAAGAGAAGAAAAACTTCTCTTTCCTTACCTAACTTAAGTAATTTATAAAGTTGATTCACATTTTAGTTTTATTTAGGTGAATGTTTTGATTAAATATATTAATTAATCCTAAGTTTAGATGAACTCTAAACAAACCTATTCAAAAGAAATGCATTTTATGATTAAATAAAATGAATCAAACACATAACACATTACTCCATTTCTTTCCCAACATGTATAACATGCATATGGATGAATCTAAGCATATCTATCACAAATGAGAATATTTAACATACTTATGATGCATGCTAAGTAATTCCATTTAAGGAAATTTAGAGGATTAAGATGCATGATTTTCTTTAGTAGAAAAGGGTTTCTTTATCCAATTTTCACATACACACATAAGAGTAAGAAAGTCATAAGTGAGTATAGCACCATTGTTAACCAGAGGTGTAAGGTACAAGACCTACTTAGGGGCTACTTAAAGCCTCACAACCTCGAGGTTGTCCAGGACTAATATACTTTCCTTAAATACAAACATGTGTAGAATGAAATGGAAAGAAAGAATGCAAAGTTGTTATAAATGGATTCATTTTTCTTTATGCAATTTATGTATGCAAGTATAGGTAGCCCCAAGGTGATAGCATAGGGTTGAATAAGATATGGAATTAGGTGAGTATTAGATCCTTTTCAAATGAACCATATATCTCACCAAATTCTATTCAAAACTATACCAACATAAGAGAAAGGAAACCTATACTAAGCATACCTTTATAATCTTTCACATGCAAGCTATAATTAAAATATAAGTAACACACTTTCATATTTGATAATTGATTTATATGTTTTTTAAAATAATTTGGATTTAGTAGTGATAAAGCCACTCATATTTCTACTTTAGCCAACACATGCAAATTTGACATAAAGTAAACAATTTCATTTTAAATTTGAATTTGAAAAATATGAATGCATGAAACCACATGACATAAAAATTTAACATGTTGGAGAAAGATTCAAAGCAATGAAAGAATGTAAACAAATTCACTTTATTTAAATCCTAAAGACATTCTTATGGAATAAGAATGTTTAAAATAAATCAAAGTGTATTCAATATGGTTTTTATTTAGTTTGAAGTTTGACTTAATTTTGAAAAGGTGAGTTGAGTTTGTTGTTCTTAACCCATTCCCACATATGGTTGATATTTTTTGAAATTTTTAGATGATTAGATTCATTTTTAAGTATTGATTAGGTTAAGGTATGAATTAAGTAACCTAATTAAACCTTACCTCCATCACATAGTTAACCAAATAATTATGAGCCAATGAGATGACATAAAACTCACAAAGAATTTAAATTTTCAATGCACCTAATAAGAAAAAGGCCTAATGCAATTTGGCTCATAATTAATGGTTAATTAAACTAAGGGGTTTAGCTTAAGTAATTTCAAAACACCCTTTCACACATATGAATTGGGTTTTGATTTTCTTAATTAACTTAAAATTAAACACCTAAGTATCTACCCAAAGTAGATTAATTAAGTTATGGAACTTTTTTAGAATTTTTAGAAATTAATTAAGGGGATAATTAGTGAATTAACCCTAATTAAAGAGAGAAAGAGAGGTTTAGGGAATAGCTTAGGGGAGATGCCCCAAAAATTTTTCATAAACCTCCTATCTTCTAGATCTGACCTTAATCAACCCTAATCATGGATTAAAACCACTAATCACACCCTAATTATGCTTAATGAGGTTAATAGAGTAATTAGGAAATCCATATGCAATTCTCCTAATTAAGCCTTCAATAAATCCCAAGAAAATTAGGGGAGGTAGAGGTCATCCCCTAAAACATACCCAATAAGTTTGGGATTAATCAGAGGTTTAATTAAAGATAATTAGCAAAATAATGTTTCCAATAAAACCCAAAAAAGAATATAATTCAAAACCCATTGAAATTAAAAATATTAGGTTGAATTATCTTTCCATAGAAATTTATTTCATATTTTTTTAATTTTATTGAGAGAGATATGAATTTTAGAAGATCCCTAGATTAATTAGAATTAAATAAAGCTAATCTAATCCCCCCACGCTCACGGCGTGTGGCGGCAATGCTTTACGCATCGTGGTGAGCATCTTATAATCATCAAATCTAAAGGTGGCATGATGGTGGGCACTTTGATCTTGTATTCGATCAAAGATCGGGTGAGATCTCCCACGTTTTAAAGGATAAAAGAAATTATAAATGTGGGAATAATCTTAGTCATCCATCAAAATGCATGGATGGGCCAAGATCTCCCCTTCTTCCCCTTAGATAAATAGAGATCATCCATGATCTAGGGAGGATCAAGCTCGATTGAGCTTGATTTCAAACAAGACTTAACCCACACCATCTAAAGCCAATGAGCAACATCCAATGGTGGGATTTGCATGAATTGAAAATTTCCTTCATAAAGGACTAACCTCTATGCTAGGTGGTTGGAAAATTCCATACCTTGGAGGTGATCACGATGAGGTAGCTTCATCTAGTGGAGATGAAGCCCTGTTAAAATTCTAGCCTTGGGGTTGAGTGACTTGCCCTATGGACCAACACCACTTCAAGATCCTTGTGGCTTTGATCCAATTGCTCCTCTCTTTGTTATGGGAACTCCAATGGAAGTTTGAGTGAGCTACAGTCCGAGAAGTGTGCAAGAGGGGTGAGGTGGTTTTATGTGGAGGAAGTTCAATTGGATTGAGCTCCCTATTTTCACACTATGCAAAAGCGAGAAGGAAGTTTGATTTTCACTCTAAGGAGGGCTGAGGAATTGCTTGACTCCTAGGTTCAATCTAAATGAGGAATGATTATTTTGAATTCAATTGGGAGTATATCTCCCTTGAAGGATGGGACCACATAGCTTATTTGCCATTTTGATCCAATTATTCATAATGGGAGGGTGTTTGATCAGTTAGATGTTTGCACATGGTCAGTTTGAGGCCTTGAGTGGATTTCCAACCTCCCATGTGCTTGAAATTGAGTGGAAGAGGGAGTTTGAATTTGTCATTTTGACCCATGGGGTAGGGTTTGGCCTTGGGGCCAATTGGGGTAACCCAAACCCATTGGGTTGGGTGCCACTCTTCATTGGTCCCTTGAGCTACTAGGAAGGCATCAAGTGGATATGAAGAGGGTATGACCCAAAATTTGTTCTATGGCCTAGGTATAGGATGGTCATTTTGCTAATTTTTCAATTTGGATAGGTTGGGTATGTGGAGAAACTAGGTTTGGCCAAGTTTCATGAGATTTGGAATTCATTTGATAAGGTTTGGCTCATGTTGACCCATTTAGGTCAAAATGGGTCAACTTAGGTCAAGTTGACCAATTGGTCAAACTGGGTCAAACAAATGGGTTGGGTCAAGTTCTTATGACCATTTGAAATGTTTTGGTGGCTTCAGTTTGATTCAATTTGGTATAGTTTTGAATTTGGCTCATATATGACTTCATTTAGGTCAAATGGGTCAAGTTCACCTATTTGACCCATTTGACCTATTTAGGTAGGTGAAGGGTAGGTTTAGGTTAGGTTAGTCATATGGGATTGGTATCTTTATTTCCAATCAATTTTGGTTAAGTTTAAATTTGGCTCAACATGACCCCTTTAGGTCATGTTGGTCTCAATTGGGCTAGGTTAGGTCTAGTTGGCCAATTGAGGCTTTGGTCAAGTTCAACAAGTGATTTGGAATGAACTTGACCCATTGGTTTGGAACAATTTGGCTTAGATCAAGTTCTGACACATTTTGACTTTTTAGGTCAAGTTGGGTCAACTTAGGTTAAGTAACCAATTGGGCTAGGTTAGGCTCAAATGTTGGCTTGGTCAAGTTCAAACATAAGTCATGAGTGAACTTAGATCAATGGTTTCAATTAATTTGGCCTATGGTGAATTTTATAGGTTTCATTTTGGGCTAAATGTTGACTTGGTCAACCCTTAGGTTTGACTTGGTTTGACCCAATTTGATTGATTGATCATCCTATGATGATTGTTGATCATGATGAGAGATATAGATGAGTTTGATTCAATCCAATTTGGTTAGGATTAGAATTTGGCTCATAAAGGGTACTTTAGGTCACTTTGGGTCAAGTGAGCCTAAGTGGGTCAAATGGCTTGGTCAAAGCTTGATTTGAGCTTGATTGATCTTATATATGGACTTATGATTGAAATATAAATCCATTTGCAAGTGGTTTGAAGTCAAATGGGTTTTGATCTATTTGACAATTTCATATTCAAAGGAAGAACATGAAATTTTGGCTTTGATTTTGAACTAGGTTTTGATTTGGTGATTGAAGTTTGGATTTATATATGGGTTCATGATTGTAGGGTTGATTGAATCATGAAGGAAAATCAAGAGTTTGGCTTGATTTGAAGTTGATTTGGCTAAGTTCAAGATTTTGACTGAAAGGCTTAGGTTGGATTTTGAGTGGGTTTGAGTTTGATTTTTGGAATTGGTTTGATTGATTTATATTTATATTTTATTTATATATGTTAATATAAATGAGAATATAAATGGATCATAGAAAATTTCATGGATTTGAAGGGTTTAATCGATTTGGGCTAAGTCCATTAAGAAGGATTTAAAGGACTTAGGAAAATTTCATGAAGTTTGGAGTTTGAATTTTTGAATTTGGTTTGATTGATTTATATATCTAAGAATATAAATGAGAATATAAAAGAATTGAGAAAATCCCATGACTTTGAGATGATTTGATCAAGATTTAGGCTAAGTCCATTAATGGAAAATTATGGACTTAAGAAAGATTTTAGATTTGGAATTTAATTTGAGAATTTGATTTGATTGATTTGTATTTATATTTCATTTATATATGTGAATATAAATGAGAATATAAATGTGTTTTGAGAAAATCCCATGAGTTTGAATTAGTTTGATTAAGGTTCTCGATAAGTCCTTTAATAGAATATTAAAGGGACTTGAGAAAATTTTATGAATTGAGTTGGAATTTTGAGTTTAGTTTGATTGATTTGAATTTATATTTCATTTATATATGTGAATATAAATAGAATATAAAGAATTATGAGAAAATCTCAAAGATTTGAATTGGTTTTGATCATGATTTTGGTTAAGTCCTTAAGGGAAGATTAAGGACTTAGAAGTATTTGGACTTATGAATTTTGATGGATTTTAATCATGGGTTTCAATCATAGATTTCAATCATGGATTTCAATCATATGGAGTTGATTGGAGTTTGGAGAAAATCAAATAGAATTGATTAGAGTTTGACTTGACATAATGAAAAGTGAAAGTTTAAGTAAGGGAAACTAACACCCCTAAGGCATGACCTATTCCAATGGCTAACTCTTCAAGTCTCTACAGTGGGTTGAGTGTCCACCTAATCACTAGTTGTATCTTAAGACTAAGGAACTCTTAAAGTCTAAGATGGGTCCTATGTCTAAGATGGAAGGTTGAGAGCTCATCCTAAAAATGAGGTCAACACCGACCTAGGGCTGCCCGTCTGTTTGCGACAATCATGCTAGAAAGAATGGGTAGTAAACTTACATCTTCTAAAGCGGAATGACTGCCGAGGCAACCTATTTGTGAAAAAATAGATTGAACCCGATCTAAGGAGACTAAGACGAGTGCCAACAGGGGACTTATCTTAATTCAAGTGTAGTGACAATTCCTATAGGGAGTTCTCGACCGCCTAAAGATAGGATGCTGTTTGGGAAAGGGCCACTAAGGGCTTGAATTCCTAATTCACAAGTGAATAGATTTGTTTGTTTATTTGTTTATTTATCATGGATCGTGTCAATTTGCAAGGGATCATTCTAAGAATGAGCTTATATCATCCTAGACCTATTTCAAATTTACTAAACTAAGGGAGAATCTACGAATCTATTGAACAAATTCTCCAACCATAGGGGTGGCTACTAAGAAGGGGGGACTATCCAATCCAAGAGTAACTTGGGTAGAGTTTAAATGGGGTCACAAAGGACGTGATCCAAGTAGAGTGCCCGTAAGGGAGAGGGGCCACTAAGGGGTTGATCCAAAACCTTGGAGAAGATAATATCTGTAGGTATTCGCTGGCCAACTCAAGGAGAAAGCATGGGGACTCACATCTATCAAGAGTGGTGTATCCACCGGGTGAGTCGCTATTAGCATAGAGAACATCAACCAACCTAAGGTGCACAATGAGTTTGCAACAATCGGCGAAAGGATCCGAGATTCACATCCTCCTATAGCCGATTGTTGGGATAGTCGTCTTACTCGACAGTGCTTATCCGACTGGACTATTGAGTGAATGCCACTAGGGGACTTATATTAACTCAAGAATAGTCAAGAGTAAAGGAGTCTCTAGGGGACTTATCCTAAACCTCAGATATACTTAACCTACTCAGTGCATAATGGTTAATTCAAGAAGAAAGCACGTGGACTCACATCTTTTTAAACAAAATCAACATGAGGTAGCTTATTAGCTGGGCAGTGAGGTCTACCAAACTAAGAAGGTGCTCGTTGGTTTGCAATGGTCAAGTCAGGAAGAAAGCACGGGGACTCACATCCACTGGACAAGTGACCACTAGGGTGACATACTAACAAGGTTGCATGTTAGCCCAACTTAGAGCAGCTAATGAGTTAGTGCCACAGGGGGCTTGCTCTCACATCAAAATAGCTCGACATAAAAGATTTGTGTTTGTGTTTGTGTTTGTGTTAGAAGAAAAGGATGCCTCTTAGGTTCTTTATACCTATCCTAAAAATATGCTAGGGAATTAATGAAATGGTGCCATGAATGGCAGTTGTGATCCCACCAAGAAAGGATGCTGCTTGGGTTCTCTTACACCTAACTTAGTTGTGCTAGTCAAAATAAGATGCCTCTTGAGGTCTCTCACACCTATTCTAGTAAAACTGGCGAATTGTGTTTGATTGTATTTGTGTTGTGAAAGAGGGATAGGATGCCACTTGGGTTCTCTAACACCTATCTTAAACACGTCATGGAAAATTCACAAAATAAGCAAACAATGCTTCGAAAGAAGGAAAGATTTTGATGAATTAGAATGAAATTTTTGTCTTTTGATGATAATTATTTTCAAATATGTTTTTATTTGTAATATTTCTTCAAATAGAGCTCATTAATTAGAAGCATAAGGTGTTCCCATTTAGAAGCAATAAGCTGATAAGATCATCCTTGGAAGGCTTTTTTCTATGATAGAAGGGTCTTCCCAAGTGGGTTCAAACTTGCCTCCCATCTTTCGATAGGCAACAATTGCTGTCCTTAGAACTAGGACAAGCTCTCGAACTTGAAAAGCTCTAGGGCGGACTAGCTTATTATGAGCTTGAATCATTTTGGCTTTGTATAACTCAAGGTTCTGGCACGCCCGTAGGCATCTCTCCTCCAAACCTTCGAGCTCTTCTAACTGCAACTTTGCATTATGCTCTATAGTGATTTTGCTACCCATTACTATCTTTAGTGATGGGAGTTGAACTTCTAATGGTAGAATAGCTTCAGACCCATACACTAAAAAGAACGGGGTAGATTAAGGTGGAGTTTTGTATGTGTTGTGGTAGGCCCACAAGGCTTCAACCAATTACTCATGCCACTATCGCTTGTTATCATCGAGTGTCTTCTTTAGTATCTAGATGAGAGTTTCATTGAATGCTTCTACTAGGCCATTTTCCTTGGGATAGTAGATGGTGGAGTATCTCTAATCTATACCGTATCTCCTAGCGAAGCTATTAATCTTGGTGCTTTTGAATGCAGTACCATTATTAGATATAATTCATCGAGGAACCTGAACCCACTTGCAAAAGTAGTCATTGGTAGCTAAGATGAATCGATGACCCTTGGAAGAAGGAGGATCGATCGGACCCACTATGTCGGTACCCCAACACTCAAATGGCCATGAGGCTAATGTAATATGTAGAACATTGGGTGGTTGATGCAAGACCACATTGTGTACATGACATTGATGGCATCTCCTAGTCACATTCATGCAGTCTATACTCATCGAAGACTAGTAGTATCCTAGTCTCTTGTGCTTTACTTTCATCTTCAGACTGGAATGATGCGCTCCACATAACTGAATGTACCTTGATTACGATCCTAGCTTCATGTTTGTCTAAAGAACATAACCAAATTTGATCGAAAGATCATCGGTACAAGGTGCCATCCACGAGAGCATAAGAAGAGCTCTTTTCTTCATCTTATGGGCTTGTGATTTCTCTTGAGGTAGTTTGCCAGCTTTCAAATAATCTATGAACGGTTTCCTCCAATCCAACACCTCATCTTTGTTTGCAAAGGCAACCTACCCTTCAAGAGAAAGTTTCTCAATGAATTCATCATTAATAAGGGATAGGATTTGTCTATTTTGGACCCTTATTGGAATGAACTCATCTTCCAGACATGCCAATTCCTTGGCAATTTTGGCCAAAGCATCTACTATTGCATTCTCTCCTCAAGGGACCTTATAGATGGTGATCTCAGTGATTTAGGCCAACAGCTTCATGGTATACTCGTGGTAGTGATGAAGCTTAAGTTTTAGAACCTTGTAGGACCTGGTAATCTGGTTGATAACCATCTAAGAATCCCTATAGATGTTGATGCTCTTGACACACACTGTAATGGCTAACTCTAGACCGGTAATCAAAGCCTCATACTCAGCTTCATTATTGGTGCAGGGATTAGAGAGATAGTAAGAGAATCTCATCACATGTGATTAGAGTTAAGAGAACTATTCTTTATCGCCTTTCACGGAAGAGTAGACCATGGTTCTTCTCTTTTGTGAAAGGAAACCAACCTCCCTTAGAATGATAAAGCATCTTAGATATGCCAACCACCCTTGGAATGATCTGAGTTGAGTTAAAGTGGTGGCATTTCTAAGATAGCTTTGATCTTTTCTGGATCTATCTCTATTCCCCGGTGTCGGACAACATCCCAAGGAACATCCTTAGTCATTATAAAGGGAAGAACTTGGGAGATCTCAATCATCCATCCATGCATTTTGGATGGACGACTGAGATAATTACACATTTAGAATTTCCTTAGCCATTTTAAAACTGTGGGGAGATCTTTGGCCATTCAATCTTTGATTAGAAGACAAAGATTAAATCGTGTGCGCCGCCAACCATTTGGGATTTAACAACTTAAGTAAACACCTCACGATGTGATGCGTGTAAAGCGCGCTGACCGCCACCACCACACGTTGCGCCATGAGCTAGGGGATTAGTTAAAAATGTTTTAATTAATTTTTATTAATCTAGGGATCTTCTAAAATTCATAACTCTCTCTAGAAAATTTAGAAAAATATGAAATAAAATCCAAAGGAAAGATAATTCAACCTAGAATATTTTTAAATTAATTTTAATGGGTTTTGAATTATTATTTTTTTGAATTTAGTTTTTATTGGAAACTTTATTTTGCTAATTATTTCTTAATTAAGCCTCTGATTAATCCCATATTTCTTGGGTATGTTTTAGGGGATGACTTCTGCCTCCCCTAATTTTCTTGAGATTTATTAAAGACATGATTAGAAGAATTGCATATGAATTTCTTAATTACCCTCCTTTTGTAATTAAGCATAATTAGGGTATGATTAGTGGATTTAAAAATGATTAGGATTGATTAAAGTCAGATCTAGTAGATATGAGGTTTAGGGAAAAATTTTAGGGTATTTCCCCTAAGCTATTCCCTAAACCTCATTTTTCTCTCCTTAATCTCCTATTCATTAATTATCCCCTTAATTAATTTCTAAAAATTTTAAAAAGTACCAGAACTTAATTAATCTACTTTGGGTAGATGGTTAGGTGTTTAATAGCTAAGTTCAATTAAGGAAATCAAAACCCAATTCATATGTATGAAAGGGTGTTTTGAAATTACTTAAGCTAAACCTCTTAGCTTAATTAACTTTTAATTGTGAGCCAAATTGCATTAGGCCTTTTCCTTATTAGGTGCATTGTAAATTTAAATTCCATGTGAGTTTTTTATGTGATCTCATCGGCTCATAATTATTTGGTTAATTATTCTAAGGTTGTGTAGGTAAGGGTTATATAAGTTACTTAATTCATACCTTAACTTAATTAATACATAAAATGGATCTAATTATCTAAAAATTAAACAAAAATATCAAACACATGTAGGAATAAGTTAGGAACAACAAACACATTCACCTTTTCAAAATTAAATTAAACTACAAACTAAATTAAAATAACTTTGAATTCACTTTGATTTATTTTAAACTTTCTTATTCCATAAGAATGTCTTTAGGATTAAAGTGAAGCAAACTTGTTTACATGCTTTCATTACTTTGAATCTTTCCCCAACATGTTAAATTTGTATGTCATGTGGTTTCATGCATTCATATTTTTCAAATTCAAAATTTAAAAATGAAATTGTTTGCTTTATGCCAAATTTGCATGTGTTGGCTAAAGTAGAAATATGAGTGGCTATTATCACTACTAAATCTAAATTATTTTCAAAACATATGAATCAAATACCAGATCTAAAGTATGCTACTTATATTTTAATTATGAGTTTGCATGTGATAGATTATAAAGGCATGCTTAGCATAGGTTTCTTTTCTTTCTTATGTTGGTATAGTTTTGAATAGGAATTTGGTGAGGTGTATGGTTCATTTGAAAAGAACCTATCACTCACCTAATCCAATATATTATTCAAATCTATGCTACCTCTTAAGGAGGGTTACCTATACTAGCATACATAAATTGCATAAATAAAAATGAATCCATTAATACAACTTTTGCATTCTCCTTTTCTATTTCATTTCTTTTATACACATGTTTGTATTTAAGGAAAGTGGTATATTAGTCTAGACAACCCCGAGGTTACAAGACTTTAAGTAGCCCTAAGTAGGTCTTGTACCTTACACCTCTGGTTAACAATGACACTGTACTCACTTATGCATTTCTTACTTTCATGTGTGTATGTGACAATTTGGATAAGGAAAACCCTTCTACTTAAGAAAAATCATGCATCTCAACTTCTAAATTTCCTTAAATTGATTGCTTAGCATGGATCATAAAGTGTGTTAAATACTCTCATTTGAAAGTATAGATATGCTTAGGGTCTATCCATATACATGTTATATATGTTGGGAAATAAATGAAGTAATGTGTATTATGTGAATTTTGATTCATTTCATTTAATCATAAAATGCCTATCTTTTTGAATAGGTTAGTTTTGAGTTTATCTAAACTTAGGATTAATTAAAAGATTTAATCAAAACATTTACCTAAACAAAACTAAAATGTGAACCTACTCTAGAAATTACTTAGGTTAGGGAAGGAAAGAGAAGTTTTCTTCTCTTTCCCTCTCTTCGTAACTTAGTAATTAATTGTAGGATCCACTTAAACCAAATTAGAACATGAAATAAAATCAACCCAAAATAATTAAGCAACTTAAATGAAACCCTCCTCTAAGTTGAACATATTCTTCACACTTAGAAAATGTGAACCTAAAGCCATAGCTAAGCATAACACAAAAAGCACAAACATTAGCCTAAGTTAAAACTTCTAGCCTTAGGTTGGGTGGGCATGGTTTGATGTTTATTTTATTTTTTGATATATGTTTTAGACTGGATGTTAGGGTGTATGCACATAGAATGAATGGTAGAAGGCTCTTAGTCTAACTATTATTTTCTACAAGGAATTGTGCTTATGCTACATCATCTCCATTGTGTCCTGTATGTGTCAAATCCTCATTTAATTCAAGTATACTAAGATCATTTTTATACATCTTAACCAAGTCTTTTAGGTCTACCTCTACCTTTCTTAACATAAGGCAAATCTAATGCATCTACTCTCTAATCGGTCATGGACGTAGATGCTTTATGTGGCCAAACCATCGAAGGTGACTCTCCCTAATCTTATCTACCAGAGCTACTCCAACTTTTTCCGAACATACTCATTTTGCATTCTATCTCTAAGGGTAAAGCCACTCATCCACGAGCATCCTCATCTCTGTAACACTTAACTTAGTCTTATGTTTCTCTTTTCTTGGCCAACATTACGCACCATAAGTCATTGCGGGTCTTATCACCATCTTATAAATTTTCCCTTAAGTTTAAGTGGAACTTTTCTATCACATAATAGGCGGATGCATTCCTCCACTTCAACCATCCAACTTGAATTTTACTAATAACATCTCCATCTATTTCACCATCATTTTGAACAATAGAGCCTAAATATCAGATAAACTCACTCTTATTAATGACTTGATCACCTAAAGTCACAACACTATCGCTAAAACTTCTACAACTAAAATTACACTCCATATATTTAGTTTTAGATCTACTTAAATGAAAACCTTTAGACTCTAAAGTTGACCTCCATAATTCGAGTTTTGTTGGACTCCCTCTAGTCTTATCAACAAGAAGAATGTCATCGACAAAAGCATACACCAAGGTACATCTTCTTATAAATTCCTCCTAAGAACATCCATAACTAAAGTAAAAGATAAGGGCTTAATGTTGATCCTTGATGTAATCCAAGCTGAAATAGGAAAATATTTTGTCAATCCTCCTTGTGTTTGGACACAAGTAACAGCTCTAGTATACATATCCTTAATGACTTGAATATAACCAATATTAACTTCTTTCTATTCTAGAATTCTCCAAAGAACATCTCTTGAGACTTTATCATAAGCTTTCTCTAAATCAATAAATATCATATGTAGATCCTTCTTATTTTCTCTATGCTTCTCCATCAAACCTCTTAACAAATGTATAGCATCCATAGTAGATCTACCTGGCATGAAACCAAACTGATTGTGAGAAACTTCTGTATCACATCATAACCTATGCTCAATTACTCTCTCCCATAATTTTAATGTATGGCACATTAACTTAATTCCTCTATAATTTGCACACTCTTGTGCATCACCTTTATTCTTAAATATAGGAACCAACAAACTCTTTCTCCACTCATCTGACATCTTTTTAGTCTTTAAAATAACATTAAAAAGATTTGTAAGCCAAGAAATTCCATGATCTCCTAAACATTTCCACACTCCTATTGGAATATTATCCAGTCCTACTACTTTTCCACATTTCATTTTCTTTAAAGCTTCACTAACTTCAGATTTACTAATACAACGATAAAAATGAAATTCTCAATTTTTGTTTAGGGTATTAAGGTTGCTAAAATCAATCGTACCTTCAGATCCTTCATTGAAAAGTTTATTAAAATACCTCATCCACCTATTTTCAATATCTTTTTCTAAGAAAAGCACTTTATTATTTTCATCCTTAATACCCCTCACTTGAACTATGTCTTTACTTCTCCTATCTCTTTGGTTGGCTAACTTATACATACATCTTTCACCTTCTTTCATTATCTAATCTATTGTATAAATCACTAAAAGCTAAATTTTTTGCATCATATATTGCTTTCTTAGAGTCTCTGAGACCATTTTATATCTTTCCCAATTCTCAGTTTTACATCTAAACTAAGTTTATAACAATGCTTCTTATTTCTTATCTTTTCTTGCAAACTCGACTCCACCACCAACTATTCTTATTAAAGAAGCTTTTCCTTTTGATTCAAGCACATCTTTAGCAACTTGCTTAATTTCACTTGATATTTTTTTCCCACATAACGTTAGCTTCCTTATGAACATCCCAAACTCTAATTTCTATTAGCTTGCTCTTAAAAATATTTATATTTGTGTTCTTTAAGTGTCCCCATCTAATCCTAGGATAATAATTTAGTTTATTTTTTCTCTTACAACCTATCATCTTAAAATCTAAAACTAATAGTCGTTGTTGGGTACTTAAAATTTCACTTGGAATGACCTTACAATCTTTACAATCTAAATGATCTATTTTTCTTATCAAAAAATAATCAATCTATGTTTTACTAGATCCATTTTTATAAGTAATAATATGTTCATCTCTTTTCTTAAATAAAGTATTAACAATTACAAAATCATAAGCTAAGGCAAAATCTAATATAGTCCTACCTTCTTCATTAGTCACTCCAAATCCATAACCACCATGAATACTTTTAAAATCTTCTACCACTCTACCAACATGTCCATTTAAATCTCCCCAATAAATACTTTTTCTTCAAGAGGTATCTTTTGTATTAATCCCTCTAATTCATTCCAAAATTTTTCTTTTGAGCTTACCTCCAAACCTACTTGAGAGGCATAGATACTTATAATATTGATAATCTTAGTATCAACAATAATCTTTAAAGCTATAATTCTATCTCCACATCTATTAACACTTATAACATTATCCTTCAAACTTTTATCTATAATCACACCTACACCATTTCTATTTTGACTTTTACCTGAATACCAAAGTTTAAAATCTAAACTATCAATTTCCTTGGCCTTCTCACCAACCCATTTAGTATCTTGAACACATAAAATATTTATCTTTCTATGAACCATAATATCTATTAATTCCATTAATTTACCGTAAGAGTACCTATATTCCAAGATCCTAACCTAATTCTAGTTTCATGGACTAACTTCTTTGCGCATCCATCCATAATGTGGGAACCCTTGCTTATTTAACACGCAGCGATCGTGCTCTAGCACATTTTTCACTGTATTCAAGCCATACAATGTGTCACTTCCAGGGGACGCCCTAGCATTAACACAATGATTTAAAGGGTTCATGTCATGATTATTTTGACAAATTTTACGCTGGCTGTCGACTACCTAACGCAACCCTCCACTTTTTGCATCCGGACATGAGACCGGCAGTGGTAGTGTTATCATAAATAAAAATATAAATAGGGCTATGGTGATAAGTCCAATATAATCTTGGGATTGTGTGGTTTGTTTTATCTAACCTTTATTTTATAGGTGTTAGGTAGATTTCCACTTTTCCTTTTCATGTAAATTTGTGCAATTAGGATTTTGGAATGATTGTTATGGGGATTATGATGAACATTGGTCATAAGATCTTATCTTATGTGCCATGTGAAGCCTTGGAGCATCCACCTTCCAACCATCCAAAAGAAGGAACCAAAAGAAGAAAGGAAAAAAAAAGAAGAAGAAAAAGGAAAAGAAGAAAGAAGAATAAAGCTTGAAGACCCCCATAATAATGAATTCCTTCTTAATTGTAATTTAAATCATTTGGAATCCAGGTTGTACAAGGGTAGAGCTCGGCTACCCACATTTGATATTTTAGGTTTGTGTGGTGGTGCCCACCCACAACGCCTTTTATTCTTTTTATGATTAACTTTATAAATTGATTGATGATTTATTTAGCTTTTGCATTAAGTGGCACACTTTTCCTAGTTTATTTCTTGCTTTATGTATGGCTTGGATGTGGATTAGGCTCTTTAGGGAAAAATAAATTTTTTACCCAACTTAACAAATCAAAATAAAATTAAAACAACTCATAACCTCACCTAAAGCTTAGGTTTAAAATCAAGATAGAAGAATTAGCAACCCCTTAGATGGATGAGCATTTCTTTTGTAATATCATGCACAAATGCATCTTATTTCACTCTTCACTGGAGGGCTTTCACCTTTGCAAGAGAAACTTGGCTTGACCTTTGAGAGCCATGGTGGAAACTCACCTCCTCTTTTTTTTGCTGATTTTAGCCAATAACTCTATTTCTCATGCATTAGTCACATGAATCCTATTATCCAGAGTCAAAATAATTGTCCAAAATGAAAATAAAATTAAATTGGAATTGCATTAGATTTAGGTCCTTTAAAGCATGACCCTTTACATGATCTAGTCTCTTTAGGGAGTGAGTTTAAGGACTTAGTTTCTTTCTAAATAAACAACAACCTAGCTATCTTGCATAAGCATAAAGACTTGCCTACATGTATTTCAAATCATAGGAGGAGTTAGTTGGCGACCACCCCCAGGCAGTTCTAAGTCCAAGCTGTCAGGTGATTTGTCCTCTCTTGTGGAGGCAAACCAATTACCCATTTTTGCCTTAGATTTAGGTTAAGCTTCTGGCCCTCACCGAAGCTCCCTAGATTTAGGTTCTCAGGTTGGTTCTCCCCTTTGCGAGCCATAAGCATAATTCCTCACCACTTATGCATTTCCTTAATCTTGTGTTAAGGAATCTTAAGTCCTAAATTTCTAATGAAAAATGAAACTTAAACAAATTAAATCAATTTCAAAAGTATAAAGCCCAACTATAGGATAGTTTGAAATGCTCACTTGGTTTCCTAGCATCATGGGCATCTCCTACTTATCTCCCATTTTGGCTTTGCTAATAACTCCCTCTTTTGATCAATCCCATTTGATCTTTCAAAAATAAACCAATTGATTGATAGTCCTTCCTATTGAAATCTTCAAAGACAATGATCATTTACCTTAATCGAGAGTTTTCCTAAGGAATCCCCATTCTTTAGGATGTAATTAACTATGGGGGCTTACCCCTATAAGGTACTAAATGAACTTGATTTAAAATAAACCATGCTTTACTTTTCCATGTAAAGTAGAGGAAGAATCTCTGGTACATATACAGACCCATCATCCTTAGGAGTCTTTATTTGAGGTGATTAGGTCCATTAAAGGGTAGTGACTTATGTCTTTCGAGATAGTACACTATTTCCTTGATGATGTACTTGATCACCTGAATAAGTACATCTGTAGATCTACATGGCATTCTAAAAAGATAAATTTTCTATAAGTCTTGCCTTTCATTTCTCCCCAATAGATTTGAAAGGCGACACCCCTAATAAGAATTTTTCTCCACATCAATCTGATTTTTCACAGTGGAGTTAAAACACACCCTTCTCCCCAGTGGACCACTAAATCATATAAAAACAAGTCAAACAAACAAATCAAATTCAAAACCAACCTCCTAGTGGAGCTAAATTAAACCAACCCCCCTAGGAGAGTCTAAATCAAAGAAATCCAACCAAACTCTTATTCCTAGCCGATACTTCCCCAAACTAATATATGAAAGCAAACTCAAATCCCAATCCCTAATGGATAGCCCAAACCCTTCCCTTGGAAGGTTCATATACCCCGATCCCTAGGGCTGAGCCCATATCTCTCAGATATGCCTCCAAATCAATTTAAGCAAAACAAATTAAAGTCAATTTGATCTTAATCCCCAGTGGATTATAGATTCTTATCACTTTATCCCTAAAAGATTTTCTTCTTTTATGCCCTCGACATAGACCCCTCACATGTCATGTCCAATGCATGTGTGATCCCCTTGCAGATCTCCATCCATGTCCTTGACATGGAATTCTCATCAAATCTTATTTCTTCTCTTATGCACACTTTTAATACTTCAACCAAAAGTCAAACAATGTATTCATTAATATTACATCATCTTAACATTGTAATCAACATTTTATGATTTGTGATGGTGCAAGCTCAAACTAACTATACAATATCATGCTAAACATATTATAGTGTGAATTAACACACTATATTATATTATAATATATGATGTTATGTTATAATTTGCTATAATATAATTTATTGTCTAACATTAGACCTCATTAAAATCACTTAAAAGGAACAAATAACAAAGTTTTCTCAAAATATGAATAATATTTATTTTGGATGTAAAATTATTAATTTTCTATTAGAAATGGTACAAAATAGCATAATTTTGGTGTTGCTTCTTGGTGGGTGCCATGAATTTGGCCAAATTCTTCCATGTCATCCTTCAAATTAACATGTTTTGTGAGTTTTTACACAATGTATTATAACAAAAATAACATACTAAAATGTACAATAACATTTAATAACACACCACCACATTCATATATATCTGATGTTATATTGTTATGTACATTATATTTTAATATGCTTTCATAAATATATTATCTCACATCACACCTTAAAATGAATCACTTTAAGCAAAAAATTTGGTTGAAAAATAAACATTTATTTTGGATGCAAAATTCCATTCTTTTGATTAAATGACACACCATAGCACACCCCCAATGATATTCCTTAAAGATTACCTTAAATT
The DNA here is from genome assembly GCA_021442155.1 of Cymbidium sinense. Classification (NCBI taxonomy): domain Eukaryota; kingdom Viridiplantae; phylum Streptophyta; class Magnoliopsida; order Asparagales; family Orchidaceae; genus Cymbidium; species Cymbidium sinense. Next base: position 14,615,967 of record CM038229.1, on the reverse strand, counting down.
TTGCCAAATAACATCTTCTCAGCCCATAAATCAATATTTTTATGAATTATACTAGTACAAACTCTACTACATCATACTATAATAAACTAAAATATGCTAAATAAGAAGTAGTAATACAAAATAGTTTGCTATAATGCATGATGCTACACTATGTTATGGCATCCTATATTATAATACACTATAACATATTATATTATATTATATTATATTGCATATCACATCACAAGGGATTGCTTAAGATAAAAAATCATAAAATTAGTCTAAACAATAAAAAACTATATATTTTAGTCATATCACTAATATATTTTAAATTAGAATAATATTTTATGATGTCATGCTCTTCCTATTATGAATTTGGCCAAATTCCACCATTTTAATGTGTAAATCAACATTTTTATAAATAATGCTAGTGTTGGCTTGATTGCATGATTGTAAAATACTAAAAGAATTTGAAATTCACACAACAATATATTATGATATATGATGATATACTATGTTACCACATATAATATTTATTTTGAACATAAAATCTTACTTGTTAGATTACAAGTGGCATAGCACACCTTTGGTACTACATCCTAATTCCCACTTCAAATTTAACAAATTTCATCATCTGATTTATTAAATCAATATTTTTATGATTTATATTCACATAGATAATAGGGCACAATACCATAATATACTAAAACATTTCAAAACATCTTATAACATCTGAAAACACATCACTACATGCACAAATATATGATGCTACATTATACTATAATATATGATATTATAATATGATTTAGGGTTAGGGTTTAGGTATTCAAATCTCTAATAGCCAAGGGAAAGTCTCTTGAAGAAATTTTCTTTAGCTACCATAACTATGTTAGGATTATGCCATTATTTAGATCTACTCCTAATGACATCTTTATTCAAGGTTTTGAGATTAGGGTTTAAGGTTACTTTAGAGTTTAGGGCTTAGGGTTTAGGGTTTAGGGTTTAGAGTTTGGGGTTTAGGGTTTAGGGTTTAGGGTTATAGGTTTTAGGGTTTAGGGATTTATTATTTTAGGGTTTAGGGTTTAGGGTTTAGGGTTTAGAATTTAGAGTTTAGGATTTAGGGTTTTAGGGTTTAAGGTTTAGGGTTTTGAGGTTAGGGTTTAGGGTTTAGGGTTTAGGGTTTAGGGTTTAGTGTTTAGGATTTAGGGTTGAGGGTTTATGGTTTACAGTCTTTAAGGTTTAGGGTTTATAGTTTAGAGTTTAGGGTTTAGGTTTTAGGTTTAAGGTTTATGTTTTAGTTTATGGTTTAAGGTATTTCTTTAATAAAGAACAAATTCAGATTCAATATTTCTTCTTTTCTATTTCATCAACCAAGAAGCACCCCAAGTTTTCTAAGACACAAGCGTCGACATAGATAATAAATGAGCACCCATAGAGCAAATCAAAAACCCTAGATAAGTAGAACCATCCCTATAAAGACATAGTTCCATAAGCAGCAGAATGGATCAACCATTCTTTAGTTTCTCCAGCTCCCATCAGAACCACACCCACCTCTCGAGAGCGAGATCCTCCATCATATCCCCAATCTCTCCCTCCACCACCACCATGGCTATAACCTTCCTTGCTCTTCCTGCCTCCATAACCACACCCACCACCTCATATCCACCAACACCTCGGACCCCACCACCACCGCGATAACCGCCTCACCTTAGCCTCCACTGCTAGATCTAGATAGAGCATGGGCGTGATGTTCTTCAGTCAGGTTTTCCCATTCTTAGGGTTTAGGTTTAGGTTTAGGTTTATTAGGTTTTAAGGTTTAGGTTTATTTTTTAATTTATTTAGTTAAATTAGGTTTAGGTTTTAGGTTTGGGGTTTAGGGTTTCAGGTTTTGGGTTAGGGTTTAGGTTTATTTATAATTTATTTAATTACATTAAGTTTAGGTTTAGGGTTTGGGGTTTAGGGTTTAGGGTGTACAGTTTAGGGTTTAGGGTTTTAGGGTTTATGCTTTTTATAGTTTAGGATTTAGGATTAGGGTTTGAGGTTTAGGGTTTAGGGTTTAGGGTTTTAAACAAAAAATTAAATAAATGGTAGATTTAGGTTTATTTAGCTTATTTTTTTATTTAATTTAGTTTATTTTATTTTTTATTTATATTTTGGTTTATTTTTATTTTATTTAGTTTAGTTTATTTATTTTAAGTTTATTTAGTTTAGTTTAGGTTTTTAATTTACTTTATTCTTCAAGTTTAGGTTTAGGTTTTAAGTTTATTTTTTAGTTGAGTTTTATTTTTATTTATTTTTTAGGTTTAGGTTTTAATTTTTATTTTTAGGTTTAGGTTTAGGTTTTAGATTTTTATTTTAGGTTTACTTTAATGTTTTATTTTTTTTTTAGTTTAGGTTTAGGTTTATTTTAGTTTATTTTAAGTTTAGGTTTAGGTTTAGGTTTGGTTTTATTTATTTAGTTTATTTTACTTTAGGTTTTATTTATTTTATTTATTTTAGATTTTTAGGTTTATTAGTTTATTATTATATTTTAATTTATTTTATTTAGGTTTGGTTTAGGTTTTATTTAGGTTTTATTTAATTTATTTAGTTTAGGTTTTTTAGTTTAATTTGGTTTTTTATTAGGGTTTAGGGTTTAGGGTTTAGGTTTAGGGTTTAGGGTTTAGTTTAGGGTTTAGGTTTTAGGGTTTAGGGTTTAGGGTTTAGGGTTGTAGGTTTAGGGTTGTATGTTTAGGATTTAGAGTTTAGGGTTAGTTTTAGGATTTATGGTTTTTTTTTAGAAAAAAATTAAGTAAATGATAGGTTTTGGTTTATTTAGTTTATATTTATTTGTTCTAAGTTATTTTATTTTTTATTTCTATTTAATTTTGTTTTTAATTTTTATTTAGTTTGGTTTATTTATTTGTGGTTTATTTATTTTAGTTTAGGTTTTTTATTTTAGTTTATTTTTTAGGTTTAGACTTAGGTTTATGTTTATTTTTTAGTTTAATTTTATTTTTATTTTATTTTTTAGGTTTAGATTTTATGTTTATTTTAAGGTTTAGGTTTAGGTTTTTATTTTATTTTTTTAGGTTTAGGTTTTAAGTTCTTATTTTAGGTTTATTTTTAAGCTTTATTTTTTAGTTTAGGTTTAGTTTTAATTTTTGTTTATTTTATTTTATTTAGTTTAGGGTTTAGATTTAGGTTTAGGTTATATTTATTTTACTTTAGGTTTAGGTTTATTTTATTTTTATTTTAGGTTTAGTTTTTATTTTTTGTTTAGGATTTGGGTTTTAATTTTTATTTATTTTTAGGTTTAAGTTTTTATTTTATTTTATTTTATGTTTATTTTATTTTTATATAATGTTTATTTTTATTTTATTTTGATTTTTTATTTTTAGTTTTATTTTATTTTATTATTTAGTTTAAGTTTTTTTTTTAATTTAGTTTTTTTATATTTTATCTTTAGGTTTAAGTTTAGGTTTTAGTTTGGATTTTTACTTTATTTTATTTTATGATTTTATTTAGGTTTATGTTATTTTATTAATTTTTTTTAGGTTTTATTTAGTTTAGGTTTAGGGTTTAGGGTTTAGGGTTCAGTGTTTAGAGTTTAGGATTTAGGTTTTAGGGTTTAGGATTAGATTTTAGGGTTTAGGGTTTAGGGTTTGGGTTTAGGTTTTAGGGTTTAGGGTTGTAGATTTTAGGGTTTACAATTTATGGTTTAAGGTTTAGGGATTAGGGTTTTAGGGTTTAGGGATTAGGGTTTTAGGGTTTAGGGTTTAGGGTTTAGGGTTTGGGATTTAGGGTTTAGGGTTTTAGGGTTTATTTGCTTATTTTTATTTTTATTTTTTTTAAATTAAGTAAACTTGTATGTTTAGGTTTATTTAATTTATTTAGTTTATTTTTTATTTATTTTAGTTTAATTTATTTTTTATTTTTATTTAGTTTAGTTTACTTATTTTAGTTTATCTTTTAGGTTTAGGTTTAGGTTTGGGTTTATTTTTTTGTTTAGTTTTATTTTTATTTTATTTTTTAGGTTTAGGTTTTATTTTTTATTTTTAGGTACAGGTATAGGATTTTATTTTAATTTTTTAGGTTTAGGTTTTAGTTTTGTATTTTAAGTTTATTTTTAGGTATTATTTTTTAGTTTAGTTTTAGATTTTATTTATTTTAGATTAGTTTATCTCAGTTTAGGTTTAGGTTTAGGTTTAATTTATTTTAGTTTAGTTTATCTTAGTTTAGGTTTATGTTTATATTATTATTATTTTAGGTATTTTTATTTTAAGTCTAATTTTTATTTTATTTAGGTTTTTATTATTATTATTATTTTGTTTAGCTTAGGTTTTTATTTATTTTATTTTAGTTTAGTTTTTATTTTTAATTTAATTTTTTTAGGTTTAGGTTTAGGTTTAGGTTTAGGTTTTAGTTTATGTTTTTATTTTCTTTTGCTTTAAGCTATTTTATTTATTTTATTTTAAGGTTTTATTTAGTTTAGGTTTAGGTTTTTAGCTTTTTAGGGTTTATGTTTTAGGTTTTTATTTTTGGTTTATTTTTAGGTTTTATTTTTTAGTTTAGGTTTAGGTTTACTTTTTGTTTATTTTATATTATTTAGTTTAGGATTTTGGTTTAGGTTTAGGTTTTAATTATTTTAGTTTTATTTATTTTAGTTTAGGTTTAGGTTTATTTTATTTTGTTTATTCTATTTTTATGTTTAGTTTAGTTTTTATTTTTAGTTTAGGCATTGGGTTTTATTTTTTATTTATTTTTAGGTTTTATTTTTAGGTTTATTTTTTAGGTTTAGTTTTTTATTTAGGATTTATTTTATTTTATTTTAGGTTTATCTTTTTTTATATTTAGTTTTTACTTTATTTAGCTTTTTTATTAATTAGTTCATTTTATTATAATTTAGTTTAGGTTTTTATTTATTTTATTTTAGTTTATTTTTATTTATTTTATTTTTATATTTAGGTTTAGGTTTTAGTTTACATTTTCATTTTATTTTATTTTTATTTTATTTAAGTTTAGTTTTTTATTTATTTTATTTTTAGGTTTAATTTACTTTATGTTTAGCTTTTTAGGTTTTTAGGGTTTAGGGTTTTATGATTTAGGGTTTTAGGGTTTAGGGTTTAGGGTTTAGGGTTTAGGGTTTATTTGTTTAGGCTTTAGGGTTTAGTTTAGGGTTTGGGTTTAGGTTTAAGGTTGGTTTATGATTCTAGTTTAGGGATAGATGGTTTAAGTTTTAGGGTTTAGGGTTTTAGGGTTTATGGTTTAGTTTAGTCAGTTAGGATTCTGATTTAAGTTTAGGGTTATGATTTAGTTTAGGGTTAGTTTAGGGTTTAGGTTTTTTATGGTTAAAGTTTAGGTTAGGTTTAGATTTAGTTTTAGGTTTAGGTTTTAGTTATTTATTTAAAATTTAGGGTTTAGGTTTAGGGTTTAGGGTTTAGTGATTTTTTTTAAGAAAAAAATTAAGTAAACCATTAGGTTTAGGTTTGTTTAGTTTATTTTTTATTTATTTTATTTAATTATATTTTTAATTTTTATTTAGTTTATTTTATATTTTATTTAGTTTTGTTTATTTATTTTAGGTTTATTTATTTTAGTTTACTTTTTAGGTTTATGTTTACTTTTTAGTTTAGTTTTATTTTTATTTTTTTTTTAGGTTTAGGTTTTATTTTTATTTTTAGGTTTAGGTTTAGGTTTTTTTATTTTATTTAGGTTTAGGTTTTAGGTTTTTATTTTAGGTTTATTTTTAGGTTTTATCATTTAGTTTAGGTTTAGGTTTACTTTTAGTTTATTTTATTTTATTTAGTTTAGTATTTAGGTTTTGTTTATTTTAGGTTTAGGTTTTGGTTTTATTCATTTTAGTTTAGTTTATTTTAGTTTAGGGTTAGGTTTATTTTATTTTGTTTATTTTATTTTTATTTTATGTTTAGGTTTTTTATTTTTAGTTTAGAGTTTTATTTAGCTTTATTTTTTTTATTTAGGTTTATTTTATTTTATTTTACATTTACTTTTATTTTATTTAAGTTTTATTTTAGGTTTAATTTATTTTTTTAGTTTAGTTTTTTTATTTATTTTATTTAGTTTATTTTTATTTTATTTTTTATGTTATTTTATTTTTTAGGTTTAGGTTTAGATTTTAGTTTTATTTTATTTAGTTTATTTATTTTTTATTTTATTTTAGGTTTTATTTATTTTAGGTTTAGGTTTTAGGTTTTTAGGTTTAGGGTTTATTTAGGGTTTATGGTTTTTTAGGGATGTTTATATTTAGGTTTTAGGGTTTAGGGTTTAGGGTTTAGGGTTTTAGTGTTTAGGCTTTAGGTTTATGTTTTTAGGGTTTAGGTTTAGGGTTTAGGTTAGTGTTTAGGGTTTAGGTTTAGGTTTTATAGTTTAGGGTTTAAATTTAGGCTTAGGGTTTAGGGTTTTTGGGTTTAGGTTTTAGGTTTAGTTTAGGGTTTTAGGGTTTAAGGTTTTAGGTTTAGGGTTTATGTTTTTGTAGGTTTAGGGTTTATTTGTTTTAAGGTTAAGGGTTTAGGTTTATTTAGTTTAGTTTATTTAGGGTTTAGTTAGTTTTAAGTTTAGGTTTAGTTATGGTTTATTTATTTACTTTTTTATTTTTTTTTTAATTAGAGTTTTGGGTTTATTTTTTTTATTTAGGGTTAGGGTTAGTTTAGTTTAGGTTTAGGGTTTAGGGTTTAGGATTTATTTTAGGGTTTTTTTTTATTTAGTATTTAGTTTATTTAGTTTATCTTATATTTATTTTATTTTATTTATTTTATTATTTTAATTTAGTTTATTTTTATTTTTCTTTAGTTTAATTTATATATTTTAGGTTTATTTATTTTATTTTATGTATTTTATTTTTGTTTAGGTTTTTTATTTTAGTTTATTTTTTTGTTTAGGTTTAGGTTTATGTTTAGTGATTAGGGATTAGGGTTTAGGGTTCATGTTTTAGTTTAGGGTTTAGGGTTAAGGTTTATGTTTAGGGTTTAGGGTTTAGAATTTTTTTAGGGTTTAGGTTTAGGGTTTAAGTTTAGGGTTTAGGTTTAGGGTTTAAGTTTAGGGTTAGGTTTAGGTTTAGGTTTAGGGTTTAGGGTTTAGGGTTAGTTTTAGGGTTTAGGTTTAGGGTTTAGTTATTAGGGTTTAAGTTTAGGGTTTTATGGTTTAGGTTTAGGTTTATTTAGTTTCTTTAGTTTATTTTATATTTATTTTAGTTTATTTTATGTTTTATTTTTATTTAGGTTTATTTTTTATTTTTAGTTTAGTTAATTTTAGGTTTAGGTTTAGGTTTATGTTTATTTTTTTGTTTAGTTTTATTTTTATTTTATTTTTTAGGTTTTGGTTTTATTTTTTATTTTAGTTTAGGTTTATTTTTATTTTATTTTTTTTAGGTTTAGTTTATTTTTTATTATTTTTTAGGTTTTATTTTTTAGTTTAGTTTAGGTTTCTTTTAGTTTATTTTATTTTATTTATTAGCTTTAGGTTAGTTTAGTTTATTTTAGGTTTAGGTTTATTTTATTATTTTAGTTTAGGTTTAGGTTTTAGATTTTATGTTTAGGCTTAGGGTTTAGTTTAGAGTTTTTTTTAGTTAGGTTTAGGGTTAGTTTTGGTTTAAGGTTTTTTGGGTTTAGGGTTTAGGTTTAGATTAATTTAGTTTTTTTAGGTTTAGGGTTTATGGTTTAGGGATTAGGTTAGGGTTATTTAGGTTTAAGTTTAGGTTTAGTATTTAATTTAGTTTAGGTTAGTTTAGGGTTTAGGTTGTAGGTTTAGGGTTTATGGTTTAGGGTTAGTTTTAGGGTTTAGTGTTTAGGGTTTATGGATTAAGATTTATTATTTAGGGTTTGGGGTTTAGGGATTTTTTTTAAAGTTAAGTAAACCGGTATGTTTGGGTTTATTTAGTTTATTTATTTTATTTTATATTTTCATTAAATTTATTTTCCATTTTTATTTAGTTTAGTTTATTTATTTTAGGTTTATTTATTTTAGTTTAGGTGTTTTATTTTAGTTTATTTTTTAGGTTTAGGTTTAGGTTTATGTTTATTTTTTAGTTTAGTTTTATTTTTAATATATTTTTTAGGTTTAGGTTTTTTTTTTTATTTTAGGTTTAGGGTTTAGGTTTTATTTATGTTTAGGTTTAGTTGTTTATTGTATTTTTTTAGGTTTAGTTTTTAGGTTTTATTTTTTAGTTTAGTTTAGGTTTATTTTTAGTTTAATTTATTTTATTTAGTTTAAGGTTTAGGTTTAGTTCATTTTAGGTTTAGGTTAGGTTTTACTTATTCTAGTTTAGTTTATTTTAGTTTAGGTTTAGATTTATTTTATTTTATTTATTTTAGGTTTACATTTTTTTTTAGTTTAGGGTTTAGGTTTTATTATTTATTTATTTTTAGGTTTTTTTATTTTTTAGGTTTAGGTTTTATTGAGTTTTATTTTATTTATTTATGTTCATTTTATTTTATTTTATGTTTAGGTTTGATTTTATTTAAGTTTTTTATTTTTAGGTTTATTTTATTTTTTAGTTTAGTTTAGGTTTTTATTTATTTTATTTTAGTTTAGTTTATATTTTTTATTTTTTTTAATTTTTGGGTTTAGGTTTAGGTTTAGGTTTCAATTTAGGTTTTTATTTTATTTTATTTTATTTAGGTTTAGGTTTTTTTATTTGTTTTAATTTTAGGTTTTATTTAGTTTAAGTTTATGTTTTTAGGTTTTTAGGGTATAGGGCTTTAAGTTTGGGGTTTACGGTTTAGGGTTTATGGTTTATGGTTATCAATTTTAGGGTTTAGGTTAGGTTTAGGATTTAGGGTTTAGAGTTTAGGGTTTAGGGTTTTAGGGTTTAGGGTTGTAGGTTTAGAATTTAGGGTTAGTTTTAGGGTTTAAGGTTAGGGTTTATTTATTTCTTAAAATTAAGTGAACTGATAGGTTTAGGTTTATTTCATTTATTTTTAGTTATTTTAATTTTTTTATTTTTTGTTTTTATTTAGGTTTATTTTTTTATTTTTTATTTTTTTATTTATTTATTTAGTTTTTTTTAATTTAATTTATTTAGTTTATTTTATTTTTTTTATTTTTTTATTTTATTAGTTTAGTTTATTTTATTAATTTTAGTTTAGTTTAGTTTATTTTATTTTTTATGTTTTTAGGTTTATGTTTAGATTTAGTTTAGGTTTATTTTTTATTTTTTAGGTTTATTTAGTTTGGTTTAGGTTTATTTTAGGTTTAGGTTTGGTTTAGTTTATTTTTTTAGGTTTTGGGTTTAGGATTTAGGGTTTAGGTTTTTTGGGTTTAGGTTTAGGGTTTTATTTTTAGGTTTTGGTTTGGGTTTTAGAGTTTAGGGTTTAGGTTTAGGTTTTATTTTTGGGTTAGTTTTAGTTAGGTTTTGGGTTTTTTTTTTGAACAAATTCAAATTATTTTTCTTTTGCTTAGTTTATTTTTTTATTTAGTTTATTTTATTTTTTATTTTTATTTATGTTTATTTTTTATTTTTATTTAGTTTAGTTTACAAATTTTAGATTAATTTATTTTAATTTAGGTTTTTTAATTTAGTTTATTTTTTAGGTTTAGGTTTAAGTTTAGGTTTATTTTTTAGTTGAGTTTTAATTTTATTTTATTTTTTAGTTTTAGGTTTTATTTTTTTTTTAAGTATAGGTTTAGTTTTTTATTTTATTTTTTTTGATTTTGGTTTTATTTTAGGTTTATTAGGTTTTATTTTTTTAGTTTAGGTTTAGGTTTATTTTTATTTTATTTTATTTTATTTAGTTTAAGGTTTAGGTTTTTTTTATTTATTCTATTATGTTTTATTTATAGGTTTATTTTTTTGGTTTAGATTTTTACTTAGTTTTTATTTTATTTTATTTTAGGTTTATTCTAGGTTTATTTTATTTTTATTTTACTTTTAGTTTTTATTTTATTTAGGTTTTTAATTCTTAGGTATATTTTATTTTTTAGTTTTGTTTAGGTTTTTAATTATTTTATTTTAGTTTAATTTTATTAGTTTATTTTATTTTATTTTTAGGTTTAGGTTTAGGTTTTAGTTTAGGTTTTCATTTTATTTTATTTAGGTTTAGGTTTTATTTATTTATTTCATTTTTAGGTTTTATTTAGTTTAAGTTTAGGGTTTATTATTTATTATTTTTAAGTTTATTTAGTTTATTTTTTAGTTTTAGGTTTAGATTTAGGGTTTAGGGTTTTAGAGTTAGGTTTTAAGGTTTAGAGTGTTTTATTTAGGTTTAGTTTAGGGTTTTAGTTTTAGGGTTTTAGTTTAGGGTTTGGTTTAGGGTTTTAGTTTAGGGTTTTAGAGTTTAGGGTTTAAGTTTAGGTTTAGTGTTTAATTTAGGTTTAGGTTTTAGTTTAAGGTTTTAGTTTAGGGTTTAGGTTAGGTTTAAGTTTAGGGAGTTTAGTTTATTGTTTAGGGTTTTAAGGTTTAGGGTTTGGGTTTAGGGTTTAGGTTTAACTTAGGTTAGGGTTAGTTTAAGGTTTAGGGATTAGGGTTTAGGGTTTAGTTATTAATTTAGGTTTAGGTTTAGTTTAGGTTTTAGAGTTTAAGTTTTATGATTTAGGTTTAAGTTTAAGTTTAGGGTTTTAGTTTAGGGTTTAAGTTTTAATGGTTTAGTTTAGGGTTTAGGGTTAGGGTTTAGGTTTTAATTTTAGGTTAGGAGTTTAGAGTTTTAGGTTAGGTTTAGGGTTTTTAGGGTTTAGTTTAGGATTTTTTTAGGTTTAGATTTAGGGTTTAGGTTTAGGGTTTTAGGGTTTAGGTTTAGGTTTAGGTTTTAGGTTTTATGGTTTATATTTTGGGTTGTAAAGCTTAGGGTTTAAGTTTTTTTGTTAGTTTTAGGGTTTAGGGTTTAGGGTTAGTGTTTTATTTTTTATTTTTATTTATTTTTTAAATTAAGTAAACTCGTAGGTTTAGGTTTATTTAATTTATTTTCTATTTATTTTAGTTTATTATATTTTTTATTTTGATTTAGGTTTATTTTTGTTTTTATTTAGTTTAGTTTATTTATTTTAGGTTTATTTATTTTTGTTTAGGTTTTTTATTTTAGTTTATTTTTTAGGTTTAAGTTTAGGGTTAGGTTTATTTTTAGTTTAGTTTTATATTATTTTTCTTGGTTTATGTTTTATTTTTATTTTTTGGTTTAGGATTAGGTTTTTATTTTATTTTTTTTAGGTTTAGGTTTTAGGTTTATTATTAGGTTTTATTTTTTAGTTTAGGTTTATTTTTAGTTTATTTTATTTTATTTAGTTTCGGTTTAGATTTAGGTTTAGTTTATTTTTGGTTTAGGTTTAGGTTTTTTTTTCTTATTTTAGTTTAGTTTATTTTAGTGTAGGTTTAGGTTTAACTTATTTTTATTTTAGGTTTTGGGTTTAGGATTTATTTTTTATTTATTTTTAGTTTTATTGTTTAGGTTTAGGTTATTATTTAGTTACATTCAACGATGAAGACTTACTCTTAGAGACGACTGAGCACAACCGCCTCTTTAAATTACAGTGGATGTTGGTAGATATAGGCTATCCAGAGTTGTGGTTTACCCAGGTGTATCAGTCAAAATTATGAGTCTAAGAACCCTTGCCTACTTGAGGATCGACATCTCCAAACTCCAAAAATAAAGGATGATGTTGAGAGGATTGAATAAACAAGGCAAGAGGGCCTTGTGGTGTTTATTTTTGGATGTATGGGGGTGGGTACTTTTTGAGGTGATCGGGTACAACATTGAGGTATGATGTACTATCTCGATAGATAGAGGCATCACCCTATAATGGACCTAATCACATAATAAGGACTCCTGAGGCATGCTGGGTCTTCGATTGTATTAGAGATTTTTCCCCAACTTTACATAGCTGAATAAAGTAGGGTTAATGTTAAACTAGGCTCTTAAGTTCTCTATGGACATAAGCCTCCAAAGTTAATTACATCCTAGGAAATAAAATTTCTAAGAATACTCTTGATTAAAGTAGACAATTATCATCTCCAAATATTTCAAGGTTAGACTATCAAAGGATTTGTTGTATTTGGAAAATCAATTAGGAATGTTCAAGGAGAAGACATATTTTTGGAATCCAAATGAAATAAGTAGGAAATGCTAATGATACTAGGAAGCTTAGTGAGCATTCCAATCTATCCTATGGTTGGGCTTTATAATTTTGAAGTTGAGGAGATTTATATGTTTTGAGTTGAAATTTAATTAGATTACTAGGGCTTGTAATCCACCAACAAAACGTTGTGGGAATGCCTAAGAGGTGAGGATTTATGCTCGTAGCATGAAGGAAATAGCTACCTCGGATACTAAATCTAGGGAGCTTTAGTACGAGCTAAAGCACAGCCTAAATCTAAGCAACAGGTGGACATAAGGGTTTGCTTCCACAAGAGATAATAAATTGTCGACTTTCGGACTTATAGCACTGAGAGTGGCCTAACTCCTCCTACAATTTTAAAACCATGTAGTCGGTCTTATGAATTGCAAGATAGCTAGGGTAGTTATTTAATTAGAAGAGACTAAAGTCCTAAACACACTCCCTAGAGACTAGAGCATGAGTGGTATAAGCGTATGACTTAATCTATAGATGCAAAATCCTTTCAAATTTTATTTCATTTTAGACACATTATTTTGATAGAGGCTTTACGATTTCTTATGCCTAAATGCATGATGAAATAGGTTATGAGTCAAATCAGCTAGAAGAAGGTGTTCTCCACCACAAGGGATGCCCTCATAGGTTAAGCATTCCTTTATTATGTAAGGATGGAGATCCTTCATGTTCAGAGAAAGAATATACATATGATGTGAAACATACAACCATAGCTAAGGGGTTGCTAAATCTTTTAATTATCTTATTTATGTCTTAGGCTTTATGATGAGGTTTGAGTTGTTTAAAATTTAGTTATGAGTGATTGGGTAGAAAAGTTATTTTTTTTCTAAAGCCTAATCATTCAAACCCACACATTAAAGCATCAATCATTTAAGAAACTATGAAAAGCATGTCTAATGCACAATGTAAATATAACATCAAATAATTATATAAACTGTAAGAGAATAAAAGGCTTGCGTTGATGCGCCATACTACGAAGAGAGAAAAGATGGGTATTTACTCTTATACAAGGAATATGAAAGAATAATTATAATTGTACTAAATGCTATGGGGGTCTTCTTTCTTCATATCTCCATTTCTAATTTGGTTCCTTCTTTGATTTGGATGGTGCTTGCTTCAAAGGCATCATAGGGCACCCCAGGATAAAGCCTTATGGCCACTGCTCATCCTAATCCCCTATAGCACTAATCCTAATTCCTATTGAAAAAATTACATTTATGTGGAAAAGTAAATCTAACTACACATGCAAAGTAGAGGTTAGCTAAATATACATATAATCCCAAGCAATTGTATTTATAATTTGGACTTAGTACCCTACACATGGGTAACTAAGCCCACCTTTCCTAACTTGGATTATGCTTAAGGATTTAAGCAACCTGTAAAAAGAGCATTCACATTTATTTTTAAGTATCCCTTAAGCTTAATCTCCTACAAAAAAATATGATTAAGCTAATATTGTCCTATCAACTAGTCTACAAAACATACACCCTAACAACCAATCTAAAATACATCAAAACATACATCACATCATACACCATCTAACTAAGCTAGAAGTGGTGACTTAATTCTAATTTGTGTATTAAGGCTTGTGTGGTAAGTCTTGTTAAGAATTAGTGTTATATTTTCTAAGTGTAGAAGGATTCAATTTAACATGAAAGGTTGATTTCACTTGAAGTAGTTTAATTGATTTGGAAATTTTAATTTGTGTTTTGTTTTGTTTCATTTGATTACACTTAGCAACTAAGTGTTATAAAGAGAGGAAAAGGGATTGCCCTCTTTCATCCCTACCTTAAGTCATTTCTAAAGCATATTAATTTGATTTAGTTCTCTTTAGTGAATGGCTTATTAAATGATGTAATTAATCCTAAGTTTAGGTCCACTTTAAATAATCCTACTCAAAATGAAAGCTTTCTTAAGATTAATTTAATTCAATTACTACCACATGACATATATTAACTCATTCCTTTCCATCACATGTAACATGCATATGATTTAATCCTAAGTGTATCTATACATGCAACATATTTTAGCACACTTAAATGATGAATGTATGTGTATGTTTATAATTTATATTTTATTTGATTGAATTATTTAAGCATATTAATTTAAAACTTTATCCAAATTCTTATACAAAAAGGACAAAAAAATGAAATTAAATAAGCATGTGCTGTTGTTAAACTAGGGAAGTGAGGTAATCAAATGACCTCCTTGGAGCTAGCTAAAGCCTCGTATTCTCGGGATGTCTAGACTATATACCCATTTGCATTCAAACATATGTAAATTTGTACATGAACATAGAGTAAGCTCCAAATCATATGGCTAATTAATTTAACCACTTAGTCAATTATGAATGCATGCAATTTTAATGTAAAATGGGATTTTCATTCACTAATCACATATACATATACATGTACAAAGATATAGGCAAGTACGTGTCAATGTTAAACCAGGGAAGTGACATAATCAAATGACCTCCTTGGGGTTAGCTAAAGCCTTGTATTCTTCGGATGTCCACACTATATACTTGCTTTTCTTGGTCACACATGGATTTATACATAAATGAGGGAAAGAAAACCATGCAAAGATTGTATATTTTTTTTGATTGAATCATTTACATATATGAATTAAAGCTCTATCAAAATTGTAATGTTGAAATACATAAGAATGAAATCAAATGGGTACGTGCCATTGTTAAACCAGAGAAGTGAGGTAATCAAATGACTTCCATGGGGCTAGCTAAAGCCTCGTGTTCCCAGGATGTCCAGACTATATACCTATTACCATTCAATCTTATATAAATCAACACATGAATAGAGGAAAGAGAACTCAACATTCATACACTTAAGCTATAAACACATGCATTTCTTATGTATTTATAACTAGCATCATAACACATTATATTCATTTATAAGCTTTTGAAAAATACATTTGGATTTAATAGTGATAATAATAAATAAATTAAATACGCAAAAGCTTACATAAAGAAAATCATTTTATTTTACTTGATTTTGAAAAGATGGATGCATGAATTCAAATGACATACCAAATTTAACATGATTGGAAAGAGGATAATCAAATATAAGCATGTGATTCATTTTACCAAACTAGTTCTTAAGGACAATCAAATCAAATAAGATTATTTAAAGCAAACCAAAGCTTCTTTATTAATTAAATTTTGGACTTGAGTTTATTTAAAGAGGAGAAGTGAAATCATCACTTGTTGTTCTAAACCCATTCCCACATTAGTGATTTGATTTAATATATGAAAATGTAATTAAGTTGATTTTATGGGTTAATTAAGTTGAACCCTTAATTAGATGAATTAATTACCCTTACATATGTCACCTTAAAATAATTAACTAAATAATTATGAGCCAACATGATATGCATGAAAAAAAACTTTCAATGATCCATGAAATAAATCTAATACAATTGGCTCATGATTAATAGTTAATTACACAGGGACTTAATTAATTACTCTTATAATTTTTCCACACATGTGGACTAGCCATAATTTCATTAAACTCCTTTGGGTTATTAAACACCTAAAGATCTAATGATAATTAATTAAGGTTTAATGTGATTATGATTTTGATTTGATTAAGTGATTTAATTAATTAGTTAAATCTTAATTAGTTTCATTTTAAAAAAGGGTGAAATGAACTTAGGGAAAGGGTCCCAACCCTATTCCTTAGTTCACTTACTGTTGAACAATGATTAATAAACTTAATTAACCAAATTATTACTGTTCATGGGATTAATTAACCATTAATTAACTTAAAGAGTAGTTAAGGTTTAATTAGTCAATTTTCCTAATTAAATGAGCAATAAATCCCAAGAAAATCATGGGAGGTAGAGGTCATCCAATTAAATTAACCCATAAAATTTGGGATTAATTGCTCAAGTAATTAAGAAGTAATTAAGCTAATTAATTTTGTAATTAAATCTGAATTACTATTCAAAATTAGTTAAGATCATTTTTAATTAATTCTCCTCTAAAATACCTCTAAAATGAGTATTTATTTGCATTTTTTTATTTCTCTATAATTTTTTATGATTTTTTAGAAGTTTCGGTTAAAATGATTAATTAATCTAATTAAAGCCTAATCGGTTGGCGCCATGGCAGCATGATTACTTAAAACTTATCAACTTCGGTGCATGGCGATAAACACGCTTTCTCATCCGCTGTCCCATCTAAGATCGGATGGGTACAATTAATCCCATAGCTTAATAGGATTAAATAAAATTGATCTAGCAAATTTAAACATGATCGTTCATTTTGATCATATGGAATGGATGGTGTGTGATCTAACATCACACGAGTGAGAGAGAATGGAGTCCATCCACCATTGCTCACTTGATCCAAGCTTACCCAAGCTCGGATCAACTCCAAAAGGATCCCGCACCTTCACAACATCAATCAAAGGGGATCCAATGGTCAAGATCACACGAGATGCAGGTTTTCATCTAAAAGCTCCAACCCATTTTTGCCAAAGGATCAATTTTGGAAGCTTACTAAGGATGGAGCTCAAGATCGGTGGCTCGAATGATTGAGGAAGCTTCATATAGTGGAGACAAATCCTTATTGAGCAATTGGATCAATTTCTCAATGTTTGCTCAGAAAGCCATAGATTGATGATTTGGAGCTCAACTTTGATCGAAGTCCCACCTTTGGAGCTCGAGAAGCTTGGGAAATGATTTATTCTTTCTCAATGAGGCCTAGGGAAGGTGTGTGCCAAGTTAATTTGAGTTTGATGGAGAAATGGAAAAGTTTGGTCAGAAATGAGAGTGTCTTATTTCTAGATGGATGAGAATGGCATTTTTCGATCGAGGAATGAGCTTGGGGACTTAAGGAATGGTTCTAGCAGCTTCTCTTGCATAGCTAGGGCTCTAAAGAAGGATTTTTGTGTGTGTTCGAGTGGAAACAAGGGGGTATATACCCCCCTTCATCTTCATCGGATGGTGGGATCGGGTTTGGCTTCTAGTGGCCGTCCAACCATCTCCGGGAGTCATGGGTGGCAGGGAGGACGTGAGTTGGCTCGACTCGGTTGGTTGAAGGTTTGGAGGTGGCTTGTCAAGGAGAAATAATGGGTGTCTTATGGGTTTCAAATGGTCCAATGGGGAGGGTGAGGTGATTTCACCTCCCATGGGTCATGGCCAACCACCCCTTTGGTCAGTTGAATGTCTAGGTGCCTAGGTGGATCATTGAGTACCAAGTGGCCAAGGAATAAATGACCAGTTATATAGTGATTTGTCTCATGTGATGCTCTTAACCCAAGGGTAGAATGATCATTTAGCATTGGATTTGATTTGGGTAGATTTGAAATGAGCCAAAAGTGGGTTAGCCCAAATTTCAAGTCAATTGGAGTTTATTAGGTTAGGTTTGGATCAATTTGACTCATTTAGGTCAAATTGGATTATGTTGGGTCAAGTTGACCAATTGGTGAAATTGGGTCAAACTAAGGGTTAAGTCAAGTTCATATGATCATTAGGGATGTTTTGGTTCAATAGGTTTAGTTTAGTTTAGGTTAGAATTGATTTTGGCTCATTTGAATTCATTTGGGTCAAATGGGTTAAGTTGAACAATTTGACCAAATTGGCCAAATTAGCTTCGGTTGGGTGTTGGTTTGGGTTTAGTTGACCAATTGAAGAAGGTTGTAGGCTTTGGTTTCAATTAATTTGGATTTGGTTTTGATTTAGGCCAAGTTGAACCTTTAGGTCAACTTGGCTAAGTATATCAATTGTGTTCAATTGGGTCCAATCATGGCTTTGACCAAGTTCAACAATAAATTTAGAATTAACTAGAGCCATTGGTTGCAATCAATTTGGTTTATATTTTGATTTCACCCAATTTAGTCTTTTAGGTCAATTTGGGTCAACTTGGGTCAAGAGGGCCAATTGGGTTTGGTTTGACTCAATTGAAGGTCAAGTCATATTCAAATATTGATTTTGAATTGGTATGAATCATTAGTTTCAAGGGATTTGGCTTATGTTGCAATTTGGCTAGTTTGGGTTCATATGGGTTAAGGGGTTGACTTTGTGAAATGATGAAGTTGACTTGGGTTTTCCAATTTGAATATTTCAAGTCAGAAGGGTTAAGCTGGGTTTGAATTGGGTTGATTTTGGTTTGGTTTGATGATTGAATATTTCATTTATATTTGTGAATATGATTGGAGGCATGATTGATTCATGAGAAAATCAATTGAAGGTTTGGAATGAAGGAATTTGGCTAAGTCCATGGAGTTGGGACATGTGGCTTAGGTTTGGATTTTGATTTGGTTTGATTTAGTTTTGATTATTTAAATGTATATTTCATTTAAATTTGTGAAGATGATTAAAAATATGATTAATTTGTGAGAAAATCAATTGAGTTTGACTTGATTTGGATTAATATTTGGCTAAGTCCATGGGATAGGTCATATGGCTTAGGAAGGGTTTTGATTTAATTTGATTTAGTTTTATTTAGTTTGGATCATTTGAATGTAGATTTTATTTATGTTTAGGAAGTTGATTGAAGATATAAATGGATTATGAGAAAATCAATTGATTTTGGATTGATTTGGATTAAGATTTAGCTATGTCCATGTGATAGGTCATATAGCTAAGGAAGGGTTTCAAGTTTGGATTTGATCATGGGATTCAATCATTTGGTTTTGGAATTTGGGTTTGGATTTGAATTGAAATTTGATGTTTGAATTAGACTTGAGGTTTGGTTTGAGAAGGTGAGCATGGATTGGATTTAGGTTGTAGGGTAGGTGGATTATCTTAATCCCAAAGGCATAACCTAATCCTATGGTTAACCCATCTAAGTCTTTTGGCTTAGGTTAAGTGTTTACCTAATTATTAGAAGTGTCTTATGACTAGGGAAGTCTTAGTGTCAAGAAGACTCCTAAGTCTAAGATGGGAAGATTGAATCTGCACTCCAAAAGTGAGGTCAATAAGCCTTAGGCTCCATAGTGTTGCCCTTGGAGATAGATGATTGGAAGACCGAAATTGAGTTTCACCTTGTAGACTTAGACACAACTTGACCTCCACTAGGAAGATGAAAAGGCCAGTTCAGAGGAAGTTCTAGGAGTGGAAAACCTCCTTATTAGCCACCTTACACCTACTATCCTTATAGACTTAGAATCTAATTCATAGGATGAGTGTTATATGGTTAGCACACCAGACATCCCTTCTCAGTAGATTCCATTAGAGGTGACACTTGAGCCAGATAGCGATGAAGACCGGGCTCCAAAGAAAACCATAACTCTATCCAAGTCTATATGTGAAACAATTAGGTATTAATTAGGAACCTTAGCTCTAACCCCACTTTCCTTTCAAAAAGTTAAGGGTTTGGTAGTTAAGGAAGTCCCTAAGTCATCCACAGGTGTAATGACTCAGAGGTTTATTTCTAGGAGCATCATCCTCAAGTCACGAAGTTAATGTAAAGCTTGAGAATGATTCATATGAAGATTTAATAGAATTACCTTTTGATTGGTACTTGCCTTGTGTTCATAATTTAGCAAAGAAAGGTTTAATCCACATACTTGGTTAAAGCATAGGTTAAACTACCTCAAAATATTATGGAAGAACAAATTCAAAGGCTCTCAATCAAGACGAGACTAGGATTCGATATAGTGGGTCCAGTCGATGATGATGATTAGTCATTACCAATCATTTAGAATCTGATAGGTTCTTTTCAAATCACATTAAATCATATGTGGAGCATTGCTTAGAAACTTTAGATGATCCAGATATTTTTGAAGTCAAAGATGCACCACCATAGTTTGAAGAAGAGATCAAGTCAACCATCGATGAGCTCGAAATCAACTTAGGCGAAGAAGATCCAAGCGGACATATATGGTTCTTTGTTGAATGAAATTGAAACCAATGACTTGGTTAGGCTATTGATAGAGTTTACGGACTACTTTTCATGGAGTTATGAAGAGATGCCTGGATTGGCTCCTAATGTAGCAGTCCATAAACTAGCAATAGGGAATATTGCTAACCCTATCAAGCAAGCTCCTAGATAGATGCGATTAGACATAGAATAGTAGGTCATTTATAAAGTCAAGAAACTAATCGATGCTGGCTTAATCTAAGAAGAAAAATACCCTACCTTGTTAGCCAGTGTCATCCCTGTTAAGAAAAAGAGTGACCAAATTCTCATATGCGTCAATTTTAGGGATTTACATAAGGCATATCCAAAAGATGAATTTCCACTACCAATCCTGGAGCTGATGGTGGACATTGGCTCATCTCATGTAGTCTTCTCCTTCATGGATGGCTCATCACGGATATAATCAAATAAAGATGGCCCCAAAGATGAAAGAAACACTTTTAAAATCTTGATCAAAATTTATACTAAGGTCATGCCTTTCCTTAAAATGATGGTGCTACATACGGGGGAGACTTCGAATGTTTGAACTCATTCAACATCAAGTTGAGTGCTATGTCAATGATCTCATGGTCAAAAGTAGAGAAAAAGAAACTCTTTGACTTGAGTAGTTTTCGAACAGTTAAGACAATTTAACCTCAAAATGAACCCCCTAGAGTGTGCATTCAGAGTAGCTTCAGGGAAATTCCTTAGGTTTTTTGTCCGACACTAGGGAATCAAAATCAATCAAAAAAAGATCAAGACGATATTAGAAATGCCACCCCTAAAAGTTTAGCTCAACTCAGGTCATTCTAAGGGTGGTAGGCATTCTAAGATGCATTATATCCAACTTATCGAGAAGATGTCAGCCATTCTCAGCCCTTATCAAAATGGATGCCAAGTTCAAGTGGGATGATAAGTGTAAGCATGCCTTCAAAGACATCAAGCATCACCTAATGATGCCATCGGTTCTAGTAGCCCCTATCCCAGGCATGCCACTTATACTTTACACTATTGCGTTAGATGACTCCCTTGGTGCTTTGTTGGCCCAAGGCAATGATGAAGGGATGGAAAATGCACTCTACTACCTCAACTATCATCTAATCCCTACTGAGGCTAATTATCCACCCATTAAGAAGCATTTCCTAGATTTAATCTTTGCATCCCGAAAGCTATAACATTACATTCTTTCTCATAAGGTGAATTTAATCTCTATCATCAATCCACTACAGTATCTCATGACCACAAGCTATCTGATGGTTGGAATCACGGTCCATGATCCCTCTCATAATTTGACATTACCTTCATACCCCTGGTCGGTGATAGTACAAGAAAGCAAATTTCTTAGCACACACTTCTGGCGACTCTTCTTAGTGAGGATCTCCCAATGAACAAATCATGAACTTAGGGACTAGCATTCACCATTGGGAGATGTACTTTGATGGTGGCTTCCTCTCAAGGAGAAGAACTACAATGCTATTCCGGGAAGGGGTAGGAATAATTCTCTTAACTCAGATGATTTGATGAGATTCTCATATCATCGTCCAATCTTGCACCAACAAAAGCAAAACTCGGTACCTTTTCCCAGTAGGCATCTATCTTTCGTTAGTGTCGAAAACTCCTTATAGAATTTCCTAATTACTCTTGAGTTGATATAAGTTCAATGACATTCACTCATAGTCAAAGTCGGGTTTGATTTGTTGCTACCATCAAGTCACCCCAACAGTTGTTCCCTGCCTTTGAAGATGTAAGTATGCTACTTCTTCTTCCTAGCACCATTACACAAAAGACAACCCCTTGGCTAGCTCTACCCCAGATGACTATCCCTTTAGATTTGTAAATCTGAGGCAGGACAAGTCTGATATAGCCCCTTCTCAATTGGTCCATTGCACACCGACATGGTCCATAAATTAAATCTATCAAATTTGATCGAGCTCACATCCCCAGTGAATATGCCCTCAATTCAAAATCAAACTAAACTAAACAAACCATATCTAATCTAATGAAATTAAGATAAAATTAATCCTGACTACTTTTGAGTTGACATAAGTCCCCAGCAGCATTCACTTAGTAGTTGCCCTAGGTTAGGTTTGATTGCATCCAAAAGGTCACCCCAGCTATTGTTCCTTTCTTTGGAAGATGTAAGCCTATTACGCCATCTTCCTAGCACAACCGTTGCACACCGAAAGGCAACCCATAAGGTTGGCTAGCTCTACCCCACATCCGGTAGGCTATCCTTTTGGATTTGTAAACCTGAGGTAGGTCAAGGCTGATATAGCCCCTTCTTAGTGACTCCAAAGCACACTAATAGGGGCCAAACATTAACTCAGATTAAATTAAACTTAATATGATTTTGTCTAGTGGAGTTAAATCACACCCTTCTCCTCAGTGCAGCCCCAAATCATATATAAAGTTGCCAAGCAAATAAATCAAATTCAAAACCAACCTCCCTAGTGGAGCCAAATTAGACCAACTCCCCCAGTAGAGTCTAAATTAAAGAAATACAACCAAACTCTTATTCCCAGTGGATACACCCCCAAATAAATTTATGAAATCAAACTCAAATCCCAATCCCTAGTGGATAGCACGAACACTTCCCTTGGAAGGTTTATATACTTTCCTTTAGCATCCACATCAATTCATTAATCTTAAGATTATAGATTCTTTTCCAATCATATAATCAAATCAATTCAAACCTTATCCCCAGCAGATTTTTCTCTTCTATGCCCTCGACATATATACCACACATGTCATGTCCAATGCATGTGTGATCCCCTAGCGGACCTCCCTCCATGTATTTGATATGGAATTTTAATCAATTATTCTTTCTTCTCTTATGCACAACTTTAATACTTTAACCAAAAGCCAAACAATGTATTCGTTCAACCTTCAAATTAATATTTTTGTGAGTTTTGACATAATGTACTATAACAAAAGTAAACTATACTAAATTATACAATATCATTTAGTAACACACAACCATATTCATATATATGTGAAGTTATATCGTTATGTACATTATATTTTAATATGCTTTCATATAATATATTATCTTACATTACACCTTAAAATTAATCACTTTAAGCAAAAAAATTATAAAATTTGGTTGAAAATTGAACATTTATTTTAGATGCAAAATTCCATTCTTTTGATTAAATGACACACCATAGCACACCCCCAATGATGTTCCTTAAATTTTACCTTAAATTTAGCCAAATGCCATCATCTCAGCCTATAAATCAATATTTTTATAAATTATACCAGTACAAACTCTACTACATCATACTATAACAAACTAAAATATGTTAAAACAAGTAGTAATACACAATAATCTATAATGCAAGATGCTACACTATGTTATGGCATCCTATATTATAATACACTATAACATATTATATTATATTATCATATCACATCACAAGGGATTGCATAAGATATAAAATCATAAAATTAGTCTAAATAAAAAATTATATTTTAGTCATATCACTTACATATTTTAAATTGAAACAATACATTATGATGCCATGCTCTACCTATTATGAATTTGGCCAAATTCCACCATTTTAAGGTCTAAATCAACAATTTTATAAATAACGCTAATGTAGGCTCGACTGCATGATTATAAAATACTAAAAGAATTTAAAATGCACAGAACAATATATTATGATATATGATGCTATACTTTGCTACAACATATAATATTTATTTTGAACATAAAATCTTACTTTTTAGACTACAAGTGGCTTTCACACTACAACCTAATTCCCACTTCAAATTTAACAAATTTCATCATCTAATTTATTAAATCAATATTTTTATGATTTATATTAATATATATAAACTGTAGGGCACAATACCATAATATATTAGAACATTTCAAAACATCTTATAACATCCAAAAACACATCACTACATGCTCAAATATATGATCTTTTATATCTATAATATATGGTATTATAATATGATTTAGGGTTAGGGTTTAGGGTATTCAAATCTCTAGTAGTCAAGGGAAAGTCTCTTGAAGACATTATATTTAGCTACCATAATTATGTTAGGATTAGGTCATTCTTTAGATCTACTCTAATGACATCTTTATTCAAGGTTTAGGGTTAAGGTTTAGGGTTAGTTTAGGGTTTAGCGTTTAGGGTTAGTATTTATTTTTATTTATTTTAGTTTATTTTATTTTTTTTCATTTTATTTAGGTTAATTTTTTATTTTTATTTAGTTTAGTTTATTTATTTTAGTTTTGGTTTTTTATTTTAGTTTATTTTTTAGGTTTAGGTTTATGTTTATGCTTATTTTTTTAGATTAGTTTGATTTTTAGTTTATTTTTTAAGTTTTAGTTTTAATTTTTATTTTTAGGCTTAAATTTAGGTTTTTATTTTATTTTGTAGGTTTATGTTTTAAGTTTTTATTTTAGGTTTATTTTTAGGTTTATTTTTGTTTAGTTTATTTTATTTATTTCAGGGTTTTGGTTTAGTTTATTTTAGGTTTAGGTTTAGGATTAGGTTTTATTTATTTTAGTTTAGATTTAGGTTTATTTTATGTTGTTTGTTTTAGGTTTAGGTTTTTTTTTAGTTTAAGGTTAAGGTTTTATTTTTTATTTATTTTTAGGTTTATTTTTAGGTTTAGGTTTTTATTTAGTTTTTATTTTCTTTTATTTTTGGTTTTATTTTTATTTTACGTTTAGTTTTTATTTTATTGCAGTTTTTTTTTTTTAGTTTAGTTTTGGTATTTATTTATTTTACTTTGGTTTAGTTATTATTATTTATTTTAATTTATTTTTATGTTTTGGTTTAGGTTTAAGTTTACATTTTGGTTTAGGTTTTAGTTTAGGTTTTTATTTTTCTATTTTTTCTATTTTATTTAGGTTTAGGTTTTTTATTTATTTTATTTTTTTAGGTTTATTTAGTTAGTTTAGTTTTAATTTTTTAGAGTTTAGGGTTTAGTGTTTAGGGTTTGGGATTTAGAGTTTAGGGTTTAGGTTTAGGGTTTAGGATTTAGAGTTTAGGGTTTAAGCTTTAGGGTTTAGGGTTAGCTTAGGGTTTAGGGATTGTTTAAGGTTTAGGTTTTAGGGTTTAGGGTTTTAATGTTTTGGGTTTAGGGTTTAGGGTTGAGGTTTAGGGTTTGGGGTTTAGGGTTTATGGTTAGGGTTTTTTTATTTTGTTTTTTTTATATTTTAATATTTTTTAAAAAATTAAGTAAACTAGTAGGATAAGGTTTATTTAGTTCATTTAGTTTTTATTTATTTATTTTAGTTCTTTTTATTTTTTATTTTTATTTTGGTTTATTTTTATTTTTTATTTATTTAGTTTATTAATTTTAGGTTTACTTATTTTAGTTTATGTTTTTATTTTATTTTATTTTTTAGGTTTAGGTTTAGGTTTAAGTTTATTTTTTAATTTAGTTTTATTTTTATTTTATTTTTTAGGTTTAGGTTTTATTTTTTTATTTTCATGTTTAGGCTTAAGTTTTTATTTTATTTTTTTAGGTTTAGGTTTTAGGTTTTTATTTTAGATTTATTTTTAGGTTTTATTTTTTAGTTTAGGTTTAGGTTTATTTTTAGTTTATTTTATTTTATTTAGGTTTTAGGTTTAGGTTTAGGTTTCATTCATTTCAGGTTTAGGTTTTATTTATTTTAGTTTAGTTTATTTTAGTTTAGGTTTAGGTTATTTTTTTTAGTTTAATGTTTATGTTTTATTGTTTATTTATCTTTAGGTTTTATTTTTAGGTTTATTTTTTGGTTTAGGTTTTTATTTAGTTTTTATTTTATTTTAGATTTATTTTATTTCTATTTTAGGTTTAGTTTTTATTTTATTTAGGTTTTTTATTTTTTATTTTAGTTTAATTTTTTTTTATTTTATTTTATTTTTGTTTTTATATTTTATTTTATTTTCTTTTTAGGTTTAGGTTTAGATTTATGTTTAGGTTTAGATTTTAGTTTAGGTTTTTATTTTATATTATTTTTTATTTTATTTTGGTTTAGAGTTTTTATTTACTTTATTTTTAGGTTTTATTTAGTTTAGGTTTAGGTTTAGCCTTTTAGGGTTTAGGGTTTAGGGTTAGTTGAGGGTTTGGGGTTTGGGGTTTAGGGTTTATAGTTTAGAGTTTAGGGTTTAGGGTTTAAGTTTTGGGGTTTATGGTTTAGGCTTTAGGGTTTAGGTTTTAGGGTACAGGGTTTTGGGTTTAGGGTTTAGGGTTTAGGGTTTAGGGTTATCAGGATTTAGGGTTTAGGGTTGAGGGTTTAGGTTTTAAGTCAAGGGTTCAAGTTTTAGTTTAGGGTTTAAGGTTTTTGGTTTTTTTAACAGAGAATAGATTCATATTCAACAATTCTTCTTTTTGATTTCGTCAACCAAGTGACACACTAAATTTTCAAAGACACAGCTGATAGATAAAAATGAGCATGCATAGAGCAAATCAAAACAGATAACTAGAATCATCTCTATAAAGATAGTTCCATAAGCAAATGTTAGTTTTGTTCTTTAGTTTCTCCTCCCATCGAAAACCCGATCTCTTAGTAGTAGGATCCACAATCATATCCCGATCTCTCCCTCCCACCACCATGGCTGAACCTCACTCTCTCCTCCATAACCACCACCATTGCTCCAACCACCTCCATACCACACCTCAGATCCCCACCACCATGATAATTGATGCCTCCGCCTTCATCTCCACCTTGATCTAAGCACTTGTTGGCGGTGATGTTCCTAGTAGGTTATGCCCATTCTTAGGGTTTATATTTAGGTTTAGGTTTATTAGGTTTTAAGATTTAAGTTTATTTTTTAATTTATTTAGTTACTTTTAGTTTAGGTTTAGGGTTTGGGGTTTAATGTTTAGGGTTTAGGGTTTAGGGATTAGGATGTATTATTTAGGGTTTAGGGTTTTAGGGTTTATGCTTTTAGGGTTTAGGGTTCATGATTAAGATATAGGGTTTAGGGCTTAGGGATAGGTTTAAGTTTGTAGGTTTAGGGTTTAGGGTTAGTTTTAGGGTTTAGGGTTTATGGTTTAGTATTTAGGGTTTAAGGTTTTTTAAAAAAAAAAAATTTAGTAAACCAGTATGTTTAGGTTTATTTAGTTTATTTTGTTTATTTTTATTTATTTTCGTTAATTTATTTTTATTTTCATTTAGATTTATTTTTTATTTTTATTTAGTTTAGTTTATTTATTTTAGGTTTTTTATTTTAGTTTAATTTTTAGGTTTATGTTTTTTTTAGTTTTATTTTATTTTAATTTTATTTTTAGGTTTAGGATTTATTTTTAGTTTTAGGTTTAGGTTTAGGTTTTTATTATATTTTTTTAGGTTTAGGTTTTAGGTTTTTATTTTAGGATTATTTTCAGGTTTTAATTTTTATTTTAAGTGTAGGTTTATTTTTAGTTTATTTTATTTTATTTAGTTTAGGGTTTCAGTTTAGGTTTTATTTATTTTAGTTTAGGTTTAGGTTTATTTTATTTTGTTAATTTGATTTTTATTTTAGGTTAAGTTTTTAATTTTAGTTTAGGATTTGGGTATTATTTATTATTTATTATTAGGTTTTACTTTAAGGTTTATTTTTTAGGTTTATGTTTTTATTTAGTTTTATTTTACGTTTAGTATTTTCTTTATTTAGGTTTTTTATTCTTACCTTTATTTTAATTTTTAGTTAGTCTAGGTTTTTATTTATTTTTTTAGTTTATTTTTATTTTTGTACTTTGTTTTCTTTTTAGGTTTAGGTTTAGGTTTTAGTTTATGTTTTTATTTTATTTTATTTCTTTATTTTATTTCAGTTTAGGTTTTTTTTCTTATTTTATGTTTAGGTATTATTTACTTTAACTTTAGCTTTTTAGGTTTTTATGGTTTAGTGTTTAGGGTTTATGGTTTAGGTTTTAGGATTTAGGGTTTTAGGGTTTAAGGTTTTAGGATATAGGGTTTAGGGTTAGGGTTTATGGTTTAGGGTTTAGGCTTTAGGCTTTAGGCTTTAGGGTTAGCTTAGAGATTAGGGTTAGTTTAAGGTTTAGGGATTAGGGTTTAGGGTTTAGGCTTTAAGAGTTAGGGTTTTTAGTGTTTAGGGTTAGTTTAGGGTTTATGGTTTAAGGTTTTATGGTTTAGGGTTTAGGGTTTAGGGTTTAGGGTTTAGTGTTTTGGTTAGGGTTAGGGTTTAGGGTTTAGGGTTTAGTGTTTAGGGTTTAGGGTTTAGGGTTGTAGGTTTTGGGTTTAGGGTAAGTTTTAGGGTTTTGGATTTAGGTTCTGATTTAGGGTTTCTTTTTTTAAAAAAATTAGTAAGGAGATTTTAGTTTATTTAGTTTATTTTATTTATTTTAATTTATTTTATTTTTTAGTTTTATTTAGGTTTATTTTTATTTTATTTAGTTTAGTTTATTTATTATATGTTTATTTATTTTAGCTTTACTTTTTATTTTAGTTTATTTTTTAGGTTTAGGTTTATGTTTATTTTTTAGTTTAGTGGTATTTTTATTTTATTTTTTTGTTTGGTTTAGGTTTTATTTTTTATTTTTAGGTTTAGGTTTAGTTTTTTATTTTATTTTTTTAGGTTTAGGTTTTAGGTTTTTATTTTAGGTTTATTTTTAGGTTTTATATTTTAGTTTAGGTTTAGGTTTATTTTTAGTTTATTTTATTTTATTTATTTTACAGTTTAGGTATAGTTTATTTTAGGCTTAGGTTTAGGTTTTATTTATTTTAGTTTGTTTATTTTAATTTTGGTTTAGGTTTATGTTATTTTGTTTATTTGAGGTTTTGGTTTTTTTTTAGTTAGGGTTTAGGTTTTATTTTTTATTTATTTTTAGGTTTATCTTTTAGGCTTAGGTTTTTAGTTAGTTTTTATTTTATTTTCATTTTATGTTTATATTTTATTTTATTTAGGTTTTTTTTTAGTTTAGTTTAGGTTTATATTTCATTTATTTTAGTTTAGTTTTTATTTTTTTTATTTTAATTTATTTTTACATTTAAGTTTAGGTTTAGGTTTTTATTTTATTTTACTTTATTTTATTATTTTATTGAGGTTTAGGTTTTTTTAATTTATTTTATTTTTAGGTTTTATTTAATTTAGGTTTAGGTTTTTAGGTTTTTATTGTTTAGGGTTTAGTGTTTTGGATTTGGTGTTTAGGGTTTAGGGTTTATGGTTTTAGGTTTTAGGGTTTAGGGTTTAGGGTTTAGGTTTAGGGTTTTAGTGTTTAGGGCTTAGGGTTTACGGTTTAGGGCTTAGGGTTTAGGGTTTTAAAGTTTATTGTTTAGGGTTTAGGGTTGTGGTTTAGGGTTTATGGTTAGTTTTAGGATTTAGGGTTTAGGGTTAAGGTTTTTTTATTTTTTTTATTTTTTATTTTCTTTAAATTAAGTAAAGCTTGTAGGTTTAGGTTTATTTAGTTTATTTTATATTTATTTTAGTTCATTTTATTTTTTATTTTTTATTTAGGTTTATTTTTATTTTTATTCAATTTATTTTATTTATGGAGTGCAATTTTAGTTGTAGAACTTATAGTGGTAGTGTTGTGACTTTAAGTGAATAAGTCATTAAAAGGAGTGAGCGATTTAGATATTTAGGCTCTATTGTTCAAAATGATGGTGAAATAGATGGAGATGTTATTAGTGGAATTCAAGTTGGATGGTTGAAGTGAAGGAAGGCATTTGGCCTGTTGTGTGATAGAAAATCTTAAACTTAAGGAAAAATTTTATAAGATGGTGGTAAGACTACAATGATTTATAGTCTTGAATGTTATAAAAGAAGCATGAGACTAAGCTAAGGGTTGCATAGATGAGGATGCTCGAGGATGAGTGGCTTTACTCTTAGAGATAAAATACAAAATGTTTATGTTCGAGAAAAAAGTAGTAGCTCGATTGGCATATGAATAGTGGCCTTGTTTTCCACATAAAGCTTTAGTCAATGGAGGAGAGTAGATGCATTAGATTTTTCTTATGTTAAGAAAGGTAGAAGTAGACCTAAAAAGGCATGGTTAAGATGTATAAAAAATTACCTTAGTATACTTGAATTGAATGAGAATTTGACACATAATAGGACACAATGGAGACAAAGGATTCATGTAGCTGACCCCACTTAGTGGGATAATGGCTTATTGTTGTTGTTGATGTCATAGTTTAGTTTATTTATTTTAGGTTTATTTATTTTAGTTTAGAATTTTTATTTTAGTTTATTTTTAGGTTTAGGTTTATTTTTTAGTTTAGTTTTATTTTTATTTTATTTTTTAGGTTTAGGTTTTATTTTTTATTTTTAGGTTTAGGTTTAGGTTTAGGTTTTATTTATTTTTTTTAAGTTTAAGTTTTAGGTTTTTATTTTAGGTTTACTTTTAGGTTTTATTTTTTAGTTTAGTTTATGTTTATTTTTAGTTTTATTTTAGTTAAGGTGTAGGTTTAGGTTTTATTTATTTTAGTTTAGGTTTAGGTTTATTTTATTTTTATTTTAGGTTTAGTTTTTTTTTGTCTAGGGTTTAGGTTTTTTTTTTTTTTTTTTTTAAGTTTTACTTTTTAGTATATTTTTTAGGTTTAGGTTTTCATTTAGTTTTTATTTTTATTTTATTTTTATTTTAAGTTTAGTTTTTATTTTATTTAGGTTTTTCATCTTTTAGTTTAGTTTAGGTTTTCATTTATTTTATTTTATTTTAGTTTTTAGTTTTTATTTTATTTTCATTTTAGGTTTAGATTTAGGTTTTAGTTTAGGTTTTTATTTTATTTAATTTTGGTTTAGGTATTTTATTTATTTTATTTTTAGGTTTTATTTAGTTTAGGTTTAGTTTTTTGCTTTTTAGAGTTTAGGGTTTAGGGTTCAGGATTAGTTGATGGTTTATGGCTTAGGATTTAGGGTTTGGGGTTTAGGGTTTAAGGTATAGGGCATAGGGTTTAGGGTTTAGGGTTTAGGTTTAGGTTTAGGGTTTAGAGTTTAGGGTTTTTAGGGTTTAGGGTTTAAGGTTTAGGGTTTTAGGGTTTAAGGTTTTAGGATTTAAGGTTTAAGGCTAGGGTTTAGGGTTTAACGTTTACAGTTTAGTGTTTAAGCATTAGGGTTTAGGGTTTTTAGTGTTTAGGGTTTAGAGTTTAGGTTTAGGTTTAAGTTAACAAGGATTAGGGTTAGATTTAGTTTAAGGATTAGGAGTTTAAGTTTAGCTTTAGGGTTTAGGGTTTTGAGTTTATAGTTTAGTTCATTTAGCATTTATAGTTTAGGTTTAGTTTAAGTTTAAGTTTAGGTTTAGGTTAGGGTTAGTTAGGTTTAGGTTTAGGATTTTGGTTTATAATTTAGGGTTTAGGATTTAGGGTTTATGTTTAGTTTAATTATAAGTTTAGGTTTAGGGTTTAGGTTTAGGGTTTAAGTTAGTTTTAGGTTTAGTTTAGGATTAGTTTAAGTTTAGGGTTTAGATATAGTTTTAGGTTTTTTTAAAATCATCTAGTTTAGCTTTATTTAGGTTATTTTTTATTTATTTTAGTTTATTTATTTCTTATTTATGTTTATTTTTTATTTTTATTTAGTTTAGTTTATTTATTTTAGGTTTACTTACTTTAGTTTAGGTTTTTATTTTAGTTTTTTTTTTAGGTTTGGGTTTAGGTTTTTATTTTATTTTTTTAGGTTTCTGTTTTAGGTTTTTATTTTATGTTTAGTTTTAGGTTTTATTTTTTAGTTTAGGTTTGGGTTTATTTTCAGTTTATTTTATTTTATTTAGTTTAGGTTTAGGCTTTATTTATTTTAGTTTAGTTTATTTTAGTTTAGGTTTAGGTTGATTTTATTTTCTTTATTTTATTTTTATTTTAGGTTTAGGTTGTCTTTTTTACTTTAGGATTTAGGTTTTATTTTTTATTTATTTTTTAGGTTTTATTTTAAGGTTTATTTTTTAGGTTTAGGTTTTTATTTAGTTTTTATTTTATTTTATTTTATTTTGGTCTTTTATTCTTAGGTTTATTTTGTTTTTTTAGTTTAGTTTAGGTTTTTATTTATTTTATTTTAGTTTATATTTATTAGTTTATTTTATTTTATTTTTAGGTTTAGATTTAGGTTTAGGTTTTTATTTTATTTTGTCTTTTTATTTTATTTAGGTTTAGGGTTTTTTATTTACTTTAGTTTTAGGTTTTATTTAGTTTAGGTTTAGGTTTTTAGGGTTTAGGGTTTAGGGTTCACGTTTAGGGTTTTAGGGTTTAGGGTTTTCAGGTTTTGGGTTTAGGGTTAGGGTTTAATGTTTAGGGTTTAGGGTTTAGTGTTTAGGCTTTAGAATTTAGGGTTTTTAGAGTTTAGGGATTGCAGTTTAGGGTGAGCTTAAGGTTTAGGGTTAGTTTAGGGTTTAGGGTTTAGGGATAGTTTAGGGTTTAGGGTTTAGGGTTTAGGCTTTAAGCTTTAGGGTTTAGGGTTTTTATGGTTTAGGTTTAGGATTTAGGGTTAGTTTAGGGTTTAGGGTTTAGGGTTTAGGGTTTAGGGTTTAGGGTTAGTTTAGGGTTTAGGGTTTAAGTTTAGGGTTTAGGGTTTTAAAACTAAGTAAATAGGTTTAGGTTTATTTAGTTTATTTTTTATTTATTTTAGTTTATTTTATTTTTTTTTTTTTAGGTTTATTTATTATTTTTATTTAGTATTGTTCATTTATTTTAGAATTATTTATTTTAGTTTAAGTTTTTTATTTTAGTTTATTTTTTAGGTTTAGGTTTAGGTTTAGGTTTATGTTTATTTTTTATTTTTATTTTATTTTTAGGTTTAGGTTTAGGTTTAGGTTTTTATTTTTATTTTTTAGGTTTAGGTTTTAGGTTTTTAGTTTAAATTTATTTTTAGCTTTATTTTTTAGTGTATATTTAAGTTTATTTTTAGTTTATTTTATTTTATTTAGTTTAGGTATAGGTTTAGGTTTAGTTTATTTTAGGATTAGGTTTAGGTTTTATTTATTTTTGTTTAATTCTTTTAATTTAGGTTTAGGTTAATTTTTTTTATCTAATTTATTTTTATTTTAGGTTTGGTTTTTTTAGTTTAGGGTAAAAGGTTTTATTTTTTATTTATTTTTAGGTTTTAATTTTTATTTAGTTTTTATTTTATTTTATTTTAAGTTTATTTTATTTTTATTTTACATTTAGTTTTTCTTTTATTTAGCTTTTTCATTATAAAGTTTATTTTATTTATTTTTTTTATTTTATTTAATTTTTAAGTTTAGGTTTTAGTTTAGGCTTTTATTTTATTTAGGTTTAGGATTATTTATTTATTTTATTTTTAGGTTTTATTTAGTTTAGGTTTATGTTTTTAAATTTTTAGAGTTTATGGTTTAGGATTTTTTTTTTCTTTTTTTTGAAAACCCACAACGGGGAGAATTTTATTGCCATAAAGAAAGGATTACAAGGTTTATTGTTTTTGGTTTAGGGTTTAGGGTTTTAGGGTTAGGATTTAGGGTTAGCTTAGGGTTAGTTTAGGGTTTAGGGTTTAGGCTTCAGTGTTTAGGGTTTATTGTTTAGGGTTAGTTTAGGTTTTAGGGTTTAGGCTTCAGTGTTTAGGGTTTATTGTTTAGGGTTAGTTTAGGTTTTAGGGTTTAGGGTTTAGTGTTAGTGTTAGGGTTTAGGGTTAGTTTAGGGTTTAGGGTTTCTTTTTAAAATTAAGTAAACTGGTAGGTTTAGGTTTATTTAGTTGATTTAGTTTATTTTTATTTATTTTAGTTTATTTTACTTTTTATTTTTATTTAGATTTATTTTTTATTTTTATTTTGTTTGGTTTATTTATTTTAGTTTATTTTTTAGATTTAGATTTAAATTTATGTTTATTTTTTATTTTAGTTTTATTTTTATTTTATTTTTTATGATTTATTTTATTTTTTATTTTTAGGTTTAGGTTTAGGTTTTTATTTTATTTTTTTAGGTTTACGTTTTAGGTTTTTATTTAATGTTTATTTTTAATTTTTTTAGTTTAGGTTTAGATTTATTTTTAGTTTATTTTATTTTATTTAATTTTGGGTTTAGGTTTAGTTTATTTTAGGTTTAGGTTTAGGTTTTATTTATTTTGGTTTAGTTTATTTTAGTTTAAGTTTAAGTTTATTTTAGGTTTAGTTTTTTTTTAGTTTAGGGTTTAGGTTATTTATTTATTTATTTTTGAGGTTTTATTTTTAGGTTTATATTTTAGGTTTAGGTTTTTATTTAGTTTTTATTTTATTTAGGGTTTTGTGCCACCATCCTTCAAGATCTTTGATGGCAGTGGGAACCCATGATAACATTACACTTGAGCCGTTGTTGCAACAGGTGGCAACAACCTCCTCTTCCAGCCTTTTGTTAGCGATATCGGTGTTGCTTTTGATTGTACCGAGCGCCCTGGTTCGGTGAAGACTTTTGTTGAGTTGGAGCATCTCATCATCAAGAGGTTTCTTTGGAGCTCGGTGAGAGGGTGACTATACGACCTCATTGAGAAATAGAAACTCAACGAATCCCTTATTGATTACATTCTCAGGTGGTGCAACTGAGCATGAAATAACTATATGAATCGTATGCCATTGAGATTCTTCTCAAGAATATCCATGGCCGGATGCCTTCATGCTTATGGGCTTTACCATCAAAACATTAAAGAAATTAATCAACAAGTTGACTAGCCTATAAGAGGAAGACAAATAGTTTCCCTTTCTCGACCAATCATCTAGGCCCAAGCCGCATAAGGTGTTTGAGAATAAGCCAGGGATAGTTGAGTCAGTGGACAAAGGAAAGCAGCCAACTAGAGTTTAGTATGAGAGACTATGAACTCAGCAGCCTTCTATGCAACCTCCTCTTCCACCACCTCGGCCATCATATCACCTGACCACCATGTGACCATTTCCACCACCTTAATAGCCTACCCAGCAACGGTATTCATATCCATCGCTAGGTGGTTACTTTCCACCTACCCTTGCCGATAGATTGAATAAGCCATATTCATTC
Organism: Cymbidium sinense; assembly: GCA_021442155.1. Taxonomy (NCBI): domain Eukaryota; kingdom Viridiplantae; phylum Streptophyta; class Magnoliopsida; order Asparagales; family Orchidaceae; genus Cymbidium; species Cymbidium sinense. The sequence goes on along the minus strand of CM038229.1, from coordinate 14,581,216 downwards.
AAGAGGAAGGTAGTTAGGAAAATCTTCAAGCCATGATCCTAGTTATTACCTCTACCACCATATGTTAGGCCATGTCTTAGAGGATTGTATTACTTTTAAGGACAAGCTTGAGCTTTGCTACAAGTTGGGAGCCATAGTTTACCTTTATGATCCTACCTATTATGGTTCCAATCCTTTCCTTTATGACTACTACTTGATCTAGAGATATACTTAGCTCAGCTGACCGCTGCTAAAGAGGAGGCATGCCACTCTAAGGACATCTTAGTAGTTACATTCAGCGATGAAAACTTACTCCTAGGGATGACCGAGCACAATCGCTTCTTTAAATTACAGTGGATGTTGGCAAATATAGGCTATCCAAAGTTTTGGTTGACCTAGGTGTACCAGTCAATAATATCGGTCTAAGAACCCTTTCCTACTTGAGGATCGACATCTGCAAACTCCAAAAGAAAGGATGATGTTGAGAGGATTCAATGAACAAGTCGAGAGGGCCTTATGTTTACTTATTTTTGGATGTATAGGGGACACACTGATCATAATACTTTTAAGGTGATCAGGTACTACATTGAGGTATGATGTACTATCTCAAAAGATAGAGACATCACCCTACAATGGACCAAATCATGTAATAATGACTCTTAAGGCATGATGGATCTTCGAATGTACCAACAAGTTTTTCCCTACTATACATGGATGAATAAACTAGGGTTTATATTAAATCAGGTTCTTAAGTTCTCTACAGAGGCAAGCCTCTATAGTTAATTACATCTTTGGAAATGAAATTTTCTAAGAATACTCTCTATTAAAGTAGACAATTATCATCTCTAAAGATTTCAAGGTTAGACGATTAAAGGATTAGTTGTATTTGAAAAATCAATTAGGAAAGTTCAAGGAGAAGACTTATTTTTAGAATCCAAATGAAATAAGTAAGAAATGCTCTTGATACTAGGAAGCCTAGTGAGGATTCCAATCTATCCTATGGTTGGGCTTTATAATTTTGAGGTTGAGGAGATTTATATGTTTTGAGCTGAAATTTTATTAGATTACTAGGGCTTATAATCCACCAACATAAGGTTGTGGGAATGCTTAAGAGGTGAGGATTTATGCTCGTAGCCCAAAGAAAATAGCTATCTTGGATCCTAAATTTAGGGAGCTTTAGTACGAGCTAAAGCAAGACCTAAATCTAAGTGACAGGTGGACATAAGGTTTTACCTCCACAAGAGAGAATAAATTGTCTGACTTCTGGACTTATAATCACTTGGAGTGGCCGCCAGCTAACTACTCCTATGATTTTAAAACCATGCAGTCTAGTCTTATGAATTGTAAGATAGCTATGGTAGTTATTTAATTATAAAGAGACTAAAGTCCTAAACACATCCCTTAAGAGACTAGAGCATGAGTGGTTTGAGAATATGACTTAATCTATAGATGCAAAATCTTTTCAAATTTTATTTCATTTTGGACACATCATTTTGGCAGAGGCTTTAGGATTTCTTATGCCTAAATGCATGATGAAATAGGTTATGGGTCAAATTAGCTAGAAAAGGTATTCTCCACCACAAGGGATGCCCTCACAGGTCAAGCATTCCTTTTTCGTGCAAGAATGGAGATCCTTTATGTTCAAGAGAGAAAGAATATGCATGCATGATGTGAAACATACAACCATACATCTAAAGGGTTGCTAAATCATTTAATTATTTTATTAATGTCTTAGGCTTTATAATGAGGTTATGAGTTATTTAAAATTTAATTATGAGTGATTAGTTGGGTAGAAAAGTTATTTTTATCCTAAGAAACTAATTGTATCCAAGCCACACATTAAAGCATCAATCATTTAAGAAACTATGAAAAGCATGACATCCTGATGCACAATGTAAACATAACATCAAACAATTACATAAATTATCATAAAAGAATGAAAGGTCTGTGTATCAGATAGAGAGAAAGGATGGGTAGTCGATCTTTACCCTTATATAACCCGGAATATGAAAGAATAATTATAATTGTATTAAATGCTATGGGGGTCTTCTTTCTTTATATCTCCATTTCTGATTTAGTCCCTTTTTTGATTCAGATGGTGCTTACTTTAAAGGCATCATAGGGTACTCAGACAAAGCCTTCTGCTCATCCTAATGCCCCATAGCACTAATCCTGATTCCTATTGCAAAAATTACATTTATGTGGGAGAAGTAAATCTAACTACACCTTCAAAATAGAGGTTAGCTAAATATACATATAATCCCAAGCAGTTGTATTTATAATTTGGACTTAGCACCCTACACATGGGTAATTGAGCCCACCTGTCCTAACTTGGATTATGCTTATGATTTTAAGCAACCTGTAAAAAAGCATTCACATTTATTTTAAGCATCCCTTAAGCATAATCCCCTACAAAAAATATGATTGGGCTAATATTGGCCTATCATCTAGTCTACGAAGCATACACCCTAACATCCAATCTAAAATAATACATCATAAAATAAAACATACATCACATCATGCACTGTCCTAACTTAGAGCTAGAAGTGGTGACTTAATTCTAATGTGTCTATTAAGGCTTGTGTGTTTTGTCTTGTCAGGCATTAGTGTTGTATTTTCTAAGTATAGAAAGATTTAATTTAACATGAAAGGTTGATTACACTTGAAGTAGTTTAATTGATTTGAGAATTTTAATTTGTGTTTTCTTTCATCTCATTTGATTACACTTAGCAACTAAGTGTTATAATAAGAGGAAAAGAGGATTGCCCTCTTTCATCCCTACCTTAAGTCACTTTCTAAAGTATATTAATTTGATTTAGTTCTCTTTAGAAAATGTCTTATTAAATGATTTAATTAATCCTAAGTTTAGGTTCACTTTAAATAATCCTATTCAAAATGAAAGGCATCTTAAGATTAATTTAATTGAATTTCTACCACATGACATATATTAAATAATTCTTTTCCATCACATGTAACATGCATATGATTTAATCCTAACTGTATCTATACATGCAATATATTTTAGCACACTTAAATGATGAATGTATGTGTATGTTTAAAATTTATGTTTTATTTGATTGAATTATTTAAACATATTAATTTAAAACTTTATCCAAATTCTTATTCAAAAGGGACATAAGAGTGAAATTAAATAGGCTTGTGGCATTGTTAAAGTAGGGAAGTAAAGTAATCAAATGACTTCCTTGTAGCTAGCTAAAGCTTCGTATTCTTGGGATGTCCAGACTATATACCCATTTGCATTTAAACATATGTAAATTTATACATAAACATAGGAGGTAAGCTCCAAATCATGTGGCTAATTAATTCAACCACTTAGTCAATTATGAATGCATGCAATTTTAATGTAAAATGGGATTTTCATTTACTAATCACATATACATATACATGTACAAAGATAAAGGCAAGTACATGTTGTTGTTAAACTAAGGAAGTGAGGTAATCAAATGACCTCCTTGGGGCTAACTAAAGCCTCATATTCTAGGGATGTCCAGACTATACACTTGCTTTTCTTGGACACACATGGATTTATACATGAATGAGGGAAAGAAAATCATGCCAAGATTGTATATTTAGTTTGATTGAATTATTTATATATATGAATTAAAGCTCTATCTAAATTCTAAATTTGAAAAACATAAGAATGAAATCAAATGGGTACGTGTCATTGTTAAACTAGGGAAGTGACGTAATCAAATAATCTCCTTGGCTAGCTAAAACCTCGTGTTCCCAAGATCTCTAGACTATATACCCATTACCATTCAATCTTATATAAATCAACATATGATTAAAGGAAAGAGAACTCAACATTCATACACTTAAGCTATAAGCACATGTATTTCTTATGTATTTATAACTATCATCATAACACATATTATTATTCATTTATAATCTTTTGAAAAATACATTTGGATTTAATAGTGATATTAGCCATGCATATATTAAATTAAATTAACACATGCAAGCTTACATAAAGGAAATCCATTTTATTTTACTTAATTTTGAAAAGATGGATGCATGAATTCAAATAACATACCAAATTTAACATGATTGGAAAGAGAACAATCAAATATTAGCATGTGATTCATTCAACCAAACTAGTTCTTAAGAAAAATCAAATCAAATAAGATTATTTAAAGCAAACCAAAGCTTCTTTATTAATTAAGTTTTGGATTTGATATGATTTAAAGAGCACAAGAGAAATCATCACTTGCTATTTTAAACCCATTCCCATATTAGTGATTTGATTTAATCTAAGGAAATGTAATTAAGTTGATTTTATGGTTAAATTTAAGGAAATTTAATTAAATCAAATATTAGCATGTTAGTTATGCTGATTTTTAGGTTCTAATTTTAGTTTAGGTTTAGGTTTTTTTTAGTTTATTTTGTTTTATTTAGTTTAGTTTTAGGTTTAGGTTTAGTTTCTTTTAGGTTTAGGTTTAGGTTTTATTTATTTTAGTTTAGTTTATTTTAGTTTATGTTTAGGTTTATTTTATTTTATTTATTTTAGTTTTAGGTTTTTTTTTAGTTTAGGGTTTAGGTTTTTATTTTATTTTATTTTATTTAGGTTTAAGTTTTTTTATTTAATTTATTTTTAGGTTTTATTTAGTTTAGGTTTAGGTTTTTAGGTTTTTAGGGTTTAAGGTTTAGGGTATAGGGTTAGTTTAGGGTTTAGGGTTTAGGGTTTAGGGTTGTAAGTTTAGGGTTTAGGGATTGGGGTTAGTTTAGGTTTAGGTTTAGTTTTTTTAAAAAAAACAATTTAAGTAAACCAATAGGTTTAGTTTATTTTGTTTATTTAGCTTATTTTTTATTTATTTTAGATTATTTTATTATTTTATTTTTATTTAGGTTTTTTATTTTATTTAGTTTGGTTTATTTATTTTACGTTTTATTTATTTTAGTTTAGGTTTTTTATTTTAGTTTATTTTTTGGGTTTAGGTTTTCATTTATGTTTTTTTTTTAGTTTAGTTTTATTTTTAATTTTTTTTGTAGGTTTAGGTTTTATTTTTTATTTTAAGTTTAGGTTTTGATTTAGGTTTGGAGTTTAGGATTTAGGCTTAGGGCTTAGGGTTCGGGTTTTTTTATTTTTTTATTTTTCTATTTTTTTATTTTTTTAAATTAAGTATACTAGAAGGTTTAGGCTTATTTAGTTTTTTTTTTTATTTTAGTTTATTTTTTATTTTTATTTAGTTTAGTATATTTAGTTTAGCTTTATTTATTTTAGTTTTGGTTTTTTATTTTAGTTTATTTTTAGGTTCAAGATTAGGTTTAGGTTTATTTTTTTATTTAGTTTTATTTTTTATTTTTTTTAGGTTTAGGTTTTATTTTTTGTTTTTAGGATTAGGTTTAGGTTTTTATTTTATTTTTTTAGGTTTAGGTTTTAGGTTTTATTTTTTTAGTTTAGGTTTAGGTTTCTTTTTAGTTTATTTAATTTTATTCATTTTAGGTTTAGGTTTAGGTTTAGGTTTAGTTTATTTTAGGGTTAGGTTTAGGTTTTATTTATTTAATTTAGTTTATTTTAGTTTAGGTTTAGGTTTATTTTATGTTGTTTATTTTATTTTTATTTTAAGTTTAGTGTTTTTTCTTTATTTATGGTTTAGGTTTTTTTTATTTATTTTTAGGTTTTATTTTTAGGTATATTTTTTAGGTTTAGGTTTTTATTTAGTTTTTATTTTCTTTTTTTAGGTTTATTTTATTTTTATTTTATGTTTAGTTCTTATTTTATTTGTTTTTATTCTTAGGTTTATTTTTAGTTTAGATTAGGTTTTATTTATTTTATTTTAGTTTATTTCTATTATTTTATTTTATGTAATTTTTAGGTTTTGGTTTAGGTTTTTATTTTATTTTATTTTATTTTCATGTTTTATTTAGGTTTACATTTAATTAATTTATTTTATTTTATATTTTATTTTGTTTAGGTTTAGGTTTTTAGGGTTTTAGGATTTAGGGTTTAGGGTTTAGGGTTTAGGGTTTGGGGTTTATGGTCTAGGGTTGTAGGTTTTAGGGTTTAGGGTTTTGGGTTTAGGGTTTAGGGTTTAGGGTTTTAAGGTTTAAGGTTTAGGGTTTAGGGTTTAGTGTTTAGGCTTTATAATTTAGGGTTAGCTTATGGTTTAGAGTTAGATTAGGGTTTAGGGTTTAGGCTTTAGGGTTTAGGGTTTTTAGGGTTTAGGGTTTAGATTGGATTTAAGATTTAGGTTTTAGATTTAGGTTTAAGTTTAAGTTTAGGGTTGATTTAAGGTTTAGGGTTAGGTTGTTTAGGGTTTCAGTTTAGGTTTAACATTTTAGGTTTTAAGGTTTAGGTTTAGGTTTAGGTTTTAGGGTTTTAGGGTTTAGGGTTTTTCAGGGTTTAGAGTTTAGGGTTTAGGGTTTAGGGTTTAGGGTTTAGGTTTTAGGGTTTAAGGTTTAGGGATTAGGGTTTAGTGTTTAGGGTTTAGGGTCTAGGATTTTAGGATTTATGGTTTAGGGTTTAGGGTTGTAGGTTTATGGTTTAGAGTTTAGGGTTTAGGGTTAGTTTTAGGGTTTAAGGTTTAGTGTTAGTTTAGGGTTTAGGGTTTGTTGAGCCTTGAGGATTGGGATTTATAAAACTAAAACATACTGTTAAAGAAAAATCTACTAGATAGAAATAGAGACCCGGGAAGATTGGGATTAGAACAAGTTATTACATGGTTGAAATGAAATTGTTGTTAAAAAAAATACTTGTCTTTATCCTACTAAGATCAATTGTTAGAGTTTTACTTGCTAAAGCAAAAAAAAACAAAATTATAATTGAGTACATGAACAAATTTGAAGTATTCTTGTTGTCTTCTAAAATTAGGGAAAGATTAAGCTAATGTTGTTTAGATTTAGACAGACTTGGGCCCTAAACTTAAAAGAGACACTACATAAAATTAATTTGCATGTGGCTTTTCAACAAACTTTAGATTTCAAATAACATAAAAAATTCTTGCACCTAAAAGAATGTCATCAAATGTAGGAATTATTCTTTCCATGATTACATTGAATTCAAATGAATACATCTAAGTGAATTGACACTACTACCAATAAAAAATAGAAAAGATGATAGATGCTATGTTGAGATCCAAAATCTCTCTTAAATCATATTTTAGATGTCAACAAAAAATCTGTGAGTGTCCTAAATCTCTCATAACATTATGTCGCCTATTTCTAAGCATTGACTTAGGTGTTTTACTTGAGCTTTCCTCCTTTTGTGTTGAAGTGAATTATTCATTACATTATGTTTCCGTATTGAGTCTCAAACTAGGAGAGATAGTTTTGGAAATCCCTGTGGAGAGATATTGAGTTCAAATTATTTTAGTTACGCACTACTTATCAAGAGATTTTGTTAGATACAATCACTATCATAAAAATCTCATTCAGAAATACTTCGCATCAAGTCTCCCTAATTCGCCAACATCTCTAGCACAGTCTCAAAGCATTGAAATCATACTAAAGATAGCATTTTAAAGCACAGATTTAGCTCCTCGACATATCTGCTAAATAGAAAGAGCTGCAGTTGAGAATGCAATATCGATTAGAGAGGAGTTCTATTATTAGATAGGTTATCTCAGCTATATAAGAGGATTGCTCATAGATCGTCACTTAGGTGTCTAAACTTAAGAAGATTCTTTCTTCATTTCTCCATGAACAAGAAGCTACCCTTTGGCATCTTAATGAAACTTGAGAGAGGTAGTCTACTATGGCATATAAAGCTCATACAATTTTTATCTATATTAGAGAAATTCAAGCTAATCATCTCTAGCTGAAATCTCTTTTATTTTGTTTAGGTTTAGGTTTAGGTTTTTAGGTTTTAGGGTTTAGGTTTAGGTTTTTAGGTTTTAGGGTTTAGGGGTTAGGGTTTAGGGGTTAAGGTTTAGGGTTTAGGGTTTAGGGTTTAGGGTTTAGGGTTGTATGTTTTATGATTTAGGCTTTAGGATTTAGGGTTTTAGGGTTTAGGGTTTTTGCTTAGGGTTTATGGTTAGGGTTTAGGGTTTAGGGTTTATGGTTTAGGGTTTAGTGTTTAGGCTTTAACGTTTAGATTTTAGGTTTATGGAAGTTATCTTAGGTTTAGGGTTGGTTATAGTTTAGGTTTAATAGTTTTTTAGGTTTTAGATTAGTAGTTTTAAGGTTTAGGTTGTTTATAGTTTTAGGTTTAGATTAGGGTTAGGGTTTAGGTTTATAGTTTTAGGTTTTAGTTTAAGGTTTAGGGTTTAGGGTTGGCATTAGTGTTATGGTTTAGGGTTTAGGATTTAAGGTTTAGGGTTTAGGATTTAGGGTTAGTTTAGGGTTTACGGTTTAAGGTTTAGGGTTTTTTAGGGTTTAGGGTTTAGGGTTTTAGGGTTTATGATTTAGGGTTTAGGGTTGTCATTTTATGTTTTAAAGTTTAAGGTTTAGAGTTAGTTTTAGGGATTAAGGTTTAGGGTTTGTTTTATTTTAGGGTATGACATTAAGCCCCTAAAATATGTGGTGAAAATTTTGAAGATGAGATTTCTAAAAGAATAAGATATATACTTGCATCTTCACTCTCTATGGGATAAAATGGGGATGGAAATATACATCTTTTTCTCTTTATGCATTTTTGACACCACGTAGATCAGATGTTCTTATTGAGGGTGATTGGATACATTGAGGAGAGGTGTACTATCCTAAAGATAGTTGTCACCATCCTACAATGGACCTAATCACCTCAACAAGGACTCCAGGACAATGGGTGCAATGTGTACCAAAGATTCTTCCACTACTTTACATGGAAAAGTAAAGTAGGGCTTGTTTTAAATTGGGTTTGTTAAGTTCCCTATAGGGGCAAGCCCCCATAGTTAATTACATCCTAAGGAATGAGATCCCTTAGAAATACTCTCGATTAAGGTAAATGATCATTGTCTCCAAACATTTCAATAGGTAGGACTATCAATCGATTAGTTTATTCTGGAAGATCAAATGGGATTGATTAAAGAGAGGGAATTATTATCAAAGCCAAAAGAAGATAAGTAGGAGATGCCCGATGTTAAGAAAACTTAGCGAGCATCTCAAACTATCCTATGGTTAGGCTTTACATTTTGGAAATTGATTTAATTTATTTGAGTTGAATTTTTCATTAGAAATTTAGGGCTTATGATTCAATAACACAAGATTAAGGAAATGCCTAATAGGTGAGGATTTATGCTTATGGCCCACAAAGGGGAGGAGCAACCTCCAAACCTAAATCTAGGGAGCTTGGGTGAGGGCCGAAAGAACAACCTAAATCTAAGGAGAAAGTGGGTATTTGATTTGCCTCCATAAGAGAGGACAAACCACCAGACTGCTTGGACTTACAATCGCTGGGGGTGGCTGCCAACTAACTCCTCCTATGATTTTAAATTCATGTAGACAAGTCATATGCTTTATGCAAGATAGCTAGGTTATTATTTATTTAGAAAGAGACTAAGTCCTTAAACTCACTCCCTAAAGAGACTACATCATGTAAGGGTATGCTTCAAATGACCTAAATCTAATGCAATTCATATTTTATTTTATTTTTATTTTTGGATAGTTATTTTGACTTAGGCTAATAGGATTCATATGCCTAATGCATGAGAAATGAGATTATTGGACAAAATCAGTGAGAAGGGAGGAGGTGTGTTTCCAACATGGCTCTTAAAGGTCAAGCCAAGTTTCTCTGGCAAAGGTGGAAGCCCTCCAATCAAGAGTGAAAATAATATGCATTTGTACATGATGTTATAAAAGAAGTACTCATCCAGCTAAGGGTTACTAATTCTTTTATCTTAATTTTTAGCCTAAGCTTTAGGTGAGGTTATGAGTTCTTTATTTTTATTTTTGAATTATTAAATTTTGTAGGAGATTTATTTTTTCCTAAGACCCTAATCCACATCCAGGCCATACATAAAGCAAGGAAGAAACTAGAAAAAAGGATGCCACTTAATGCACAAGCTAAACAAATCATCAATCAACTTATAGAGCTAATCGCAAAAGAATAAGAGGCCATTGTGGTTAGGTACCACCGCACAAACCAAAAAGAATTGGGTAGCTCTACTCATATACAACCTGGATTATAAATGAATTACATACAATTAAGCAAGGAACTCATTATTATGGGGGTCTTCAAGCTTCATTTATTCATTCTTCTTTTCTTCTTTCTTCTTTGGTTCCTTCTTTTAGATGGTTGGAAGGTGGATGCTCCAAAGGCTTCACATGGTGCATAAGATGAGATCTTATGACCAATGCTTATCCTAATCCCCATAACAATCATTCCAAAATCCTAATTGCAAAAATTTCATAAAAAGGAAAAAGTAAATCTAACTAACACCTGCAAAATGGAGATTAGCTAAATAAATGACACAAATCCCAAGCATGTATACTGGACTTATCACCCCACACATGGGTGACTAAGTCCACCTAACCTATTGGATTATGCTTAGGGGTATAAGCACTTGCATAGCAAAAGCATTTGTATTTTATTTATCATAGCTCCACTTAAGCACAATCCCCTACAGAAGATAATGGTTAGACTAAGATCATCCTACCATTCATTCTATGCACATACATTCTAACATCCAGACTAAAATATATATCACAAAATAAAAGCAAAACATCAAACCTTACCTGTCCTAACCTAAAGCTAGAAGTGGTGACTTAGCCTAATGTGTGTGCTTTAGAGGTTTGTGTGGTATGCTTAGCTATAGCTTTAAGTTAGAATTTTCTAAGTGTGAAAAATGTTCAACTTAGAGGAGGGTTTCATTTAAGTGATTTAATTATTTTGGATTTATTTTTATTTTATGTTTTGATTGGGTTCAAGTGAATCCTAGAATTAATTACTAAGTTATAAAGAGAGGGAAAGAGAAGAGAACTTCTCTTTCCTTCCCTAACCTAAGTAATTTCTAAAGTGGATACATGTTTTAGTTTTGTTTAGTGAATGTCTAATTATATGTTTTAATTAATCCAAAGTTTAGATGAACTCTAAACAAACCTATTCAAAAAGAAAGGCATTTTAAGATTAAGTAAAATAAACTAAATTCACAAAACATACATCACTTCATTTCTTTCCCAACATGTATAACATACATATGAATGAGTCCTTAACATATCTATACATATAAATGGGAATATTTAGCACACTTCATGATGCATGCTAAGCATTTCATTTAAGAAAATTTGAATGTTTATGATGCATGATTTTCATTAAGAAACAATGGGGTTTCTTATCCAATTTTAACATGCACATATGAATGATTGAAAGGCATAAGTGAGTAAGATGCCATTGTTAACCAGGGGTGTAAGGTACAAGACCTACTTAGGGCTACTTAAAGCCTTGAAACCCAGGGTTGTCCAGACTAATATACCACTTTCCTTAAATGCAAGCATGTGTACAAAATTAATGAATGGAAAAGAAAGAATGCAACAGTTTATGTTGGTTGATTTATTTTGTTTATGCAATTTATATGTACAAGTATAGGTATCCTTCTTAAGTAATAGCATAGGAATGAATAGAATATGGAATTATGCAAGTGTTAGGTTCTTTTCAAATGAACTATACACTTTGTTAAATCCTATTCAAAACTATGCTAAAAGAGAGGAGAAGGAAAGAACCTACTCTAAGCACATCCTTATATTTTACTCACATGCAAACTTATAAGTAAGATATAAGTAACACACTTTTAGTTTTGATAATTGATTTATATATATTTAAAAATAATTTGAGTTTAATAGTGATAATAACCACTCATATTCTTAATTTAGCCAACACATACAATTTGATATAAAGGAAACATTTTCACTTTTAAATTTGATTTTTGAAAAATGGATGCATGAAACCATATGACACACATATTTAGCATGTTGGGGAAGAACTAAAGCAATGAAATCATGTAAACACATTCACTTTAATTAATTCCTAAAGATAATCTTATGAAATAAGAAATATTGAAGTAAATCAAAGTTTATTTAATAGGATTTTTGTTTGATTTTGAATTTGATTTAATTTTGAAAATGTGAGTTGAGTTTGTTGTTCCTAAACCATTTCCACATGTGTTTGATATTTTTGTTTAATTTTTAGGTGATTAGATTTATTTTATATTTTGATTAGGTTAAGGTATGAATTAAGCATGTTAATTAACCCTTACCTACACCACCTTAACATAGTTAATCAAATAATTATGAGCCCATGATATGACATAAAATCTTACAAAGAATTCAAATTTGCAATGCACCTAGGAAGAAAGGGGCCTAATGCAATTTGGCTCATGATTAATGATTAATTAAGTTAAGGGGTCTAACTTAAGTAATTTCAATACACCCCTCACACATATGAGTTGAATTTTGATTTCCTTAATTGAACTTAGGCTCTTGAACACCTAAGAATCTATCCCAAGTAAATTAATTAAGTTTTGGAAAATTTTATAATTTTAAGAAATTAATTAAAAGGTAATTAGTGAAATAACCCTTAATTAAGAGAAGATTAAGAAAGAAAAGGGGGTCTAAGGAATAGCTTAGGGGAAATTCCCTAAAATTATTCTCTAAACATCCTATTCACCAAAACCGACCTTAATCAAACCCTTAATTAACTTTAATTACATTAAGGGGTAATTATAAAATGAATTAGCAATTTCTCCAATTAAACCACCAATAAATCCTAAGAAAATTAGGGCAGGCAGAATTCATCCCCCAAAATACACTCATGAAGTTTGAGATTAATCAATGAATTAATTAGGGAGTAATTAGCAGATTATGATTTCTAATTAAACCCAAATTCAGAGAAAAGAAGTATTTAAAATTAATCAAAATCAATTTTAGAATATTCTATGTTCAATTATCTTTCTAATGCAATTTTTTTCATATTTTTTTATTTTTCTAGGTTGAGATATGAATTTTAGAAGTTTAGGAAATTAGTTAGAATTAAATAAACCCTAATTAATTCCTTAATCTACGACATGATGCATGCTTGGCGACTTCCTTACATGCACGTGCTCTGATTGGCCACTTAAACATCCCATCGTAGCACCGCGTGGTGGCGATGCTATGCACTTTTGCCTCAGCCATCCGATCAAGGATCGGATGGATGAGATTAAAGCCACCATTCAGAGGGGATAAAATTAATTATAAACCTTGTTTTAATCTCGATTGTCCATCCAAAATGCACGGATGGATGGTCAGATATCCTCCCTGTTCTTCCCTGTGAAAAATGTGTCAAAGAGAAGATCTTAGCTCGTTCGAGCTTGAATTGGATTGAAAATCAATCCACACCATCTAAACCTAATGATAAGCATATCTAACGGTCAAAATTCCATGGGATTAAAATTTCTTTCACAAAGCTCCACTCCACATTGAGTTTAATGGTCAGAAAATGGCATACCTCACCGAAGGTGATCACCGATGCTCGATTTCCTTAGAAGCTTTGTCTGGTTGAGACAAAGCTTTGGTGAAAGTTTGAGAGGCTGAGGTTGAGTGGATCTTCATATGGGTCACCTCCTCCTTAGTTTGAGCTCAGTTTTGATTGAAATGGATCCCCCCTTACTTCAAGGACTTGGAAGAGAGCTTAGGTAAGCTCGATTAGATTCTCTAATGGAGTGTGCAAAGGGAATTGAGTGGAGTTTGAGTGTAGAGGAAATTACAATTCAATGGACCTCCCCTATTTTCAAAGGATAAAAATTGAGAAATGTCAAATTCAATCTCCCTCTAAGAAGCTTAGGATCTCTTGCAAATGGATTCTATGACTCTCTAGGCTTCAATCAAATATGGCTATGTTGGAATTGAAGGGAATTACAGGGAGTATATCTCCCCCAATGGCAATCAGACACCTGAAGCTTCACTTTCCATTTTGGATCAATTTCCCTGATGTAGAAGGTTGTTTGAGCTATTAGAGGTGTCATGTGATTCATTTTAGGTCAGGGAGTGGATTAGTGAAGTCCCTATGTGCTCCATTTTAGTGGAGACATGATTCCCATGTGCCCATTTCAAGCCATGTGCTCGATTTGGCCCTTGGGTTTGGTTGGGATGACCCAAACCCATTGGGTTGGTTGCACCACCCTCCCTAATGTTCACTTGACCTATTAGGAGAGTATTAAGTAAGAATGAAGAGGGTTTGACCAAATTCTAAGTGAAATTGGCCAAAATTTGTTTTATGGCCTAGGGGTAAAATGGTCATTTGGATGATTTTTGAATTTGGATATGTTGGGTAAGTTGAGAAAACAAGTTTGGCCAAGTTGCATTGGATTTGAAGTTCATAAGGTATGGTTTGGCTCATGTTGACCCATTTAGGTCAAAATGGGTCAACTTGGGTCAAGTTGACCAATTGGTCAGATTGGGTCAAACTAAGGGTTGGGTCAAGTTCAAAAGACCTTTTGAAATATTTTGGTGGCTTTGGTTTGATTCAAATTGGTTTCGGTTTGAATTTTGTTTATATGACTTCATTTAGGTCAAATGTGTCAAGTTGACCAATTTGACCCATTTGACCTATTTGAGCTAGGTCATGGGTAGGTTTAGGTTTAGTTAGTCATATGAAGTGGATTGGTATTTTTGTTTCAAATCAATTTTGGTTAAGTTTGAATTTGGCTCAATATAACCCTTTTAGGTCAAGTTAAGTTCAAGGTCAATTGGGCTAGGTTAGGTCTAGTTGGCCAATTGAGGCTTTGGTCAAGTTCAACAAGTGATTTGGAATGAACTTGACCCATTGGTTTCAATCAATTTGGCTTAGATCAAGTTTTGACCCATTTTGATTTTTTAGGTCAAGTTGGGTCAACTTGGGTCAAGTGGCCAATTGGGCTAGGTTAGGCTCAAATGTTGACTTGGTCAAGTTCAAACATTGGTCATGAATGAACTTAGATCATTGGTTTCAATCAATTTGGCCTATGGTGGATTTTGGCTATGTTGGGTTTCATTTTGGCTAAGTGTTGACTTGGTCAACCCTTAGGTTTGACTTGGTTTGACCCAATTTGATTGATTGATCATCTCATGATGATTGTTGATCATGATGAGAGGCATAGGTGAGCTTAGTTCAATCCAATTTGGTTAGGATTAGAATTTAGCTCATAAAGGGTACTTTAGGTCACTTTGGGTCAAGTGAGCCTAAGTGGGTCAAATGGCTTGGTCAAAGCTTGATTTGAGTTTGATTGAACTTGCATATGGACTTATGATTGAAATATAAATCCATTTGCAAGTGGTTTGAAGTCAAATAGGTTTTGATTCATTTGACAATTTCAAGTTCAAAGGGTGAACATGAAAAGGATTTTGGCTTGACTTTTGAATTGAGTTTTGATTAAGTGATTGAAGTTTGTATTTATATTTGGATTCATGATTGAAGGATTGATTGAATCATGAAAGAAAATCAAGAGTTTGGCTTGATTTGAAGTTGATTTGGCTAAGTTCAAGATTTTGGCTTGAAAGGCTTAGGTTGGATTTCAACTAAATTTGAGTTTGATTTTTGGATTTTGTTTTGACTATTTGAATTTATATTTCATTTATATATGTAAATATAAATGAGAATAATAATGGATTATGAGAAAATTTTAAGGATTTGATGTGATTTGATCATGATCTAGGCTAAGTCCTTAAAAAGAAATTTAAAGGACTTAAGAAATTTTGGACTTTGGAACTTGACTATTTGAATTTGGTTTGATTGAAATAAATTTATATTTTATTTATATATGTGAATATAAATGAGAATATAAATGATTTATGAGAAAATTTCATGAATTTGAATTGATTTGAAGATGATCTAGGCTAAGTCCTTAAGAGGAAATTTAAAGGACTTGGAAATTTTGGAGTTTTGGAATTTGAATTTTGAGTTTAGTTTGATTGATTTGAATTTATATTTCATTTATATATGTGAATATAAATGAGAATATAAATGAGTTATGAGAAACTTTCATGAATTTGAATTGATTTGAAGATGATCTTGGCTAAGTCCTTAAGAGGAAATTTAAAGGACTTAGGAAATTTTGAAGTTTTGGATTTGAGTTTTGAGTTTAGTTTGATTGATTTGAATTTATATTTCATTTATATATGTGCATATAAATGAGAATATAAATTAGCTATGAGAAAATTTCATCAATTTGAATTGGTTTGAATATGATTTAGATTATGTCCTTAAGAGGGAAGGACTTAGGAAATATTTTGAACTTGGAATTTCAATCATCATGGGTTTCAATCATGTGTTTCAATCACGTGGCATTGATTTGAGTTTGGATTTTGACTTGAAGGAAGGAAGTAAGGAAGGTGTTTCAAGCTATAGGGTAGGTAGATTTTCCTAACACCCTAACATGGCATGGCTCATGTCTTCTAAGTCTCTAGGCTGGGTTGAGTGTCCACACTAGATGTCACTAAGACTAAGGAACTCTTAAAGTCTAAGAGAAGTCCCATGTCTAAGATGGGGTTGAGATCATTCTAAAATGAGGTCAACAAAGGGCTCCCAATAGATATGGTGTGACAAGGAACATGCGTGTTGACCAAATGATCAACAACATCGATCACAAGCACTAAAAGAGGCGATCTACTCCTTAACATGAGGTGTAGAAATCCTTAATGTAAAGTGGCTCTACTTATGTCAAGCACATAAGAGAGGGAAAGAGGAATCCACTAGGGATAGAATATGTGAACCTTCAACTAGGGAAGCAAGTTCAAGTCATCCATAAGGGGATGAAAGGTTTGATTTGATTTAAGTCTCACTGAGGTGAAACTTCCACTAAGGAAGAGGGTTAAATTTATCTCAATCTTTAGATTTGGATTTTAAGATGGGCCTGTTGGTTTTGCGTGTACGAGTATGGGCCACGGAGGCCTAGACCTAATTCAGATTTACCACTCCAAAAGGGTAGTCTACTAAACACATAGTAGGACTAGCCAATGAAAGGGATGCCTTTCGGTATGCATTGTACTAGGAAGAAAACATAGTAGACTTATATCCTCCAAAGTAGAGACCAGTTGCTGGGGCAATCTATTGGCAAGGCAACAGATTGAACCTAGAGGGTTGTGAATGTCAGGGGAACTTAGATCAACTCAAAGATAGTCAAGGTTAATTTCATTTTTTAGATTTGTTTTGATGGATTTCATTAGTTTGTGATGGATCATACTGAGAAGGAGCTTATAGACCTACCTTAGATTTGAACAAAGGGACTAGCTTTTCGGCCGATGGGAGAACTATCCAACCAAAGGATTGCCTTTCGGTTTGCAGTGATCAATTGAAAGGAAGAAAGCTTGGGGACTCACATCTTCCACTACCACTTTGGGTGATCGATTTCTTTGGGCAACAAACCAAACCCAACTGTCGGTTCGAGTCATGCTAGGAAGAATGCATCATAGTCTCACATCTTCCAAAGTAATGATTGTGGGGTAACTCTAACAAAATAGATTGAACACTAAGGGTACTGAGTGAGTGCCAATGGGGACTTATCTCAACTCGGTAGCGGTAATTCTATAGGAGTTCTACTACACGCCTAAGATAGGATGCCAGTTTGGAAAAAGGGGCCCTTTGGGGGCTTGAATTCCTAATCCACAAGCTAATTAATTTTGTTTATTTTGTTTAGTTTGTTTATCATGGACCCTATTAGTTTGCAAGGATCAAATTGAGAAGGAGCCTATATTAACCTAGACTTATCTCAAATTTATTGAACCAAGGGAGAATCTATGCATCCGCTGAACAAATTCTCCAACCATAGGGGTGGCAACTTGGAAAGTGGGACTGTCCAATCTAAAAGTAACATGAATAGTGTCTAAATGGGGTTATAATGGATGAGATCCAAATAGAGTGCCCATAGGGGATTGGGTGGCCAACTCAAGGAGAAAGTGTGGGAACTCACATCTTCCAAGAGTGGTGTATCCACAGGATGAGTCGCTATCAGCATAATGAACATCAACCAATCTAAGGTGCCCATCAATTTGTAATAATCAACCTAGAAAAAAAGCTCAGGGACTCACATCCTCTTATAGTAGGCGATTCTTTGGGATAGTGTGATTGATGGGTGTGATCCGACCTAGGCAAGTGAATGACACTTGGGGACTTACATTGTCTCAAATGTAGTCAAGAGGAAAGGAGCCTCTAGGGGACTTATCCTAAACCTCAAACATACTCGACCTAGTTAGATCATGATGATTAGTTCAAGAAGAAAGCAGGGACACACATCATCTTAAATAAAATCAACACAATATACTACTTGGCAGGCGGTCTACCACTAACAAGGAGTTTGTTGGTTTGCAATGGTCAAGTTAGAAAGAAAGCATGGGGACTCACATCCTCCAATAAGTGACCACTAGGGTGACATACTAGTGAGGTAGTATGTAGACCCGACTTAGAACAGCAAATGAGTGAGTGCCACAAGGGGATTTCTCCCACATCAAATAGCTTGAGATAAAAGATTTGTGTGTATTATTGTGCATGTGTAAAAGGGAATATGATGCCTCTGGCAGACTCTTACACCTACCTTAAACACGCTTGGAGATTTGATGAAGTCGTGCCATGAATGGAAAACAGGATTCCCACTAAGAAAGGATCTTTGCTTGGGATTCTCTTACACCCACTTAGTTGTACTAATCAAAATAGATGCCTCTTGGATTCTCTCACACCTATTCTAATAGCATAGGGAGATTGTGTTTGTGTTGTGAAAAATGGATAGGATGCCACCGGGGGACTCTTACACCCACCTTAAACATGTCACGGTAGATTCACAAGACAAGCAAACAATGCTTCAAAAGAATAGAAGAGTTTGATGAAATGGAATCATATTTTTGTTGATTGATAGAATTATTTTCAAACATGATTTATTTATGGGTAATATTTCTTTAGATAGAGCCCATTAATTGGAAGCATCTAGTGTTTCCCTTTACAATAATAAGGATAAGATCCTCCTTGGTAGGCCTTCATAAGGGGCCTTCCCAAGTGGGTTCAAAACTTGCCTCCCATCTTTCGATGGGCAATAATTGGTCTCCTTAGGACTAACACAAGTTCTCCTACTCAGAAAGACCTAGGGCGGACCAGCTTGTTGTGAGCTTGAATCATTTTGGCCTTGTATAACTCGAGGTTCAGGCGACTCTCCTCCAAACCTTCAAGCTCTTCTAACCTAACTTCACATTCTGCTCTGTAGTGATCTTGCTACCCAATGCTATCCTTAGTGACAAGAGTTGAACTTCTAAAGGTAGAATAGCTTCGGACCCATATACTAAGAAAAATGGGATTGATTGAGTTGGAGTTCAATAAGTGGTGCGGTAGGCACACAAGGCTTCAACCAACTGCTCGTTCCACTATCATTTGTTGTCATCAAGAGTCTTCTTCAATATTTGGATGAGAGTTTTGTTGAATGCTTTTACTAAGCCATTTGCTCTGGTGTCGTAGATGGTGGAGTATCTCTAATCTATACATTATCTTCTAGAAAAGTTGATCTTGGTTCTTTTGCATGTAGTACCTTTATCGGATATAATTCATCAAGGCACCCCGAACCTATATGATATGGTTCTAAAATTGAACCACATGTGACCTCTCTGAGTGGGATGGCTTCTTCTCACTTGAAAAAGTAGTCGGTGGCAGCTAAGATGAACCAATAAACTTTGGAAGAAGGAGGATCGATTGGACCCACAATGTCGATACCCTAACACTCAAATGGCCATGAGGCCAATGTAGGGTGTAGAATGTTGGGTGGTTGGTGGAGAACCAAACTATGTACCTGGCACTGATGGAATCTCCTAACTTCATCCATGCAGTCTATAATCATCGAAGGCGAGTAGTATCCTAGTCTCTTGATCTTTGTCTTCATCTTTGACCAGATTGTGTGCTCCGCATAGACCTGAATCTACCTCGATTACAATACAATGGGGTTCGTGTTTGTCTAAATAGCTAACCACATGGTCAAGGATCGGTCTGCAGATGCCATCAACGAGAGCGAGAGAGCTCTTTTTCACTTGATGGATTGTGACTTTTCTTGAGATAGTTGGTGTTGAAAAGTCTATAAATGGTTGCCTCTAGCTCCAACTTCCTTATAGGCAATGACAACCTCACCTTGATAGAAAGTCTCTCGATGAGTTCAGCATCAATAAGGGATGGAATTTATCTATTTTGGACCCTATTAAAATGGACTCATCTTCTAGACATGCCAATTCTTTGGCAAGTTTGGCCAAAGCATCTGCTACTGCATTCTCTGCTCGGGGAACCTTGTAGATGGTGACTTTGGGAATTTGGGCTAAGAGCTTCATGGTATACTTTTGGTAATGATGAAGCTTGGGTTTGAGAACCTTGTAACAATCGATTGATGACCGGGATAGGTACTAGGTGGCTTCACCAAATACTGCTTGATATCTTCAAAGGCATGCTTACACTTGTCATCCCACTTGAACTTGGCATCTTTTTTGACAAGTGCAGAAAATGGATTGCATCTTTTCGATAGGTTGGAGATAAAGCATCTTAGATACGCCAACCATCCTTGGAAAGATCTAAGTTGAGTTAAACTCTTAGGAGGTGACATTTCTAAGATATCTTTGATCTTTTGGATCTATTTCTATTTCCATTATTGAACAACAAACCCAATTTTTGAATTTTCTAAATGCATACTTCAGTGGATTCATTTTGAGGTTATATTATCTTAATCGTTCCAAAACTACTCTCAAGTCAAAGAGATGGTCTTCTTTTCTCACTACTAGATTATCAACATCTCAATGATGATGGATGAGTTCATTAAAATTTGAGTCATGGCGTTGGTATGTAGCACCGACATTTTAAGGGGAAAGGCATGACCTATAATAAAGATTCGATTGGGTTTGAAAAGTAGTGTTTCTTTCATCTTGGAGACATCTTAATTTGGTTGTAGCAGATGACCCATCCATGAAAGAAAATTGCATGAGATGAGGCGATCTCCACCATTAATTAATAGGAAGGAAACTCATCCTTAGGACATGCCTTGTTTAAGTCCCTAAAATTGATGCATATGCAAATTTGGCCATTCTTCTTCTTGGGATGACACTCTAACCATGTAGGATATTTTTCTTCACGATGAAAACATCGATCAATTTCCTGACTTCAAGAATGACCTGTTGTTCAATTTCTAATCGCATTCATCTAGGAGCTTACTTAATAGGGGTAGCATTAGGATCTATTGCTAGCTTGTGGGCTGCTTTGTTAGGAGATAATTCAGGCATCTCTTCATAACTCCATGTGGTATTTAAACTTCATTCAATAGCCTAACTAAGTCATTGGTTTCTTCTTCATTCAGAATGAAGATGTACATGAGGCATGGATTTTCTTCTATCCCAAGGTTGATTTCTTTAAGCTTGTCTATTGTTGAATGAATCTCCTCTTCAAATTAGTGGTGCCTCTTTGATTTGAGATCATGGATCATTTGAAGTTTCTAAAGTTTTAACACACTAAGAGTTGGGGGTGTGTGAAAGAACAATCAATTCCATGATTGGTAACAACTAATCATATTTCAGATCAGGATCCTTATTAATGATTCCCTCTCTCTTTAGATAAGACGGGCATCATATATGCAGCTTGATGGTAACTTTGTTAGATGAGAGGGACATTATAGTCCACTTTAAATCCTCCATAAGCTATCCATGGGTGGAGCATCAAAAGAATTCTCATCCTCTTGATGAGTGTTTCCCTTCTATCTTGACTTTTATGATATAAGCCTTCACTATGGAGGTTGAGTTTAGGTTATCTTGCCAATAATGGTTCTCCTCACATTCAATAGCTTCTCCATACCTCATGATGATTCAAATACATCTTAAATCCAAGTATTGAGTAGGAAAGTACAAATTGAAGAGGAAGATCAAGTTATTATAGTTATTTTTTTACTTGAAGAATTATCATTAAGAATACAATTGACAACTAGGGTGACATGAAGTAATTCCAAAGCTAGCTTTATTCTTCAATTTCTTGATTTGATTGGAGGTAGAAAGTAGAAATCTAAAAGTAAGTGGGATAAGGGATTTATGCTCTTATCTACCCATACGAGTTCTATAGTAAGAGAAGAACCAGCTAAATGAGGTCTTGATGTGGTAGCTCAATTAGACTAAAGGCTAATTGGTCGATGAGGTGATCATCTTCAGTAATCTCCGAGTTCACCAACTTAAACCTTCCTTGATGTTGGAGGTTTATCTTTGACACTTGGAAAGTTTCTTGATCTTACGGATGATCTTTTAGAGGTTTTGGATAAAGAGATATACTTTCTTGGTTTTGAAGGATCACATGTATCCCATGGATGAGTGGGCGGATGTTTGTTCCCAGGTATTCTTTGAATAACTTCTCAAGCTATGTTCAAGCTAGTCCTTAAATGTGAAGCAATCCTCAAATATAGCATAGCATATGGTGGTATGGGCACAGTTAGATCATGACTTTTTATCTTTCTAGAGTCTCACAGGCTGTTAGTTGAAAATGGGAGCTTCTTTAAGAATTCTCATCTTGATGACCTCTCTTAAATGAAAGGTGTGGCTTATCTAAAAGAGTAGATTAGCACATACATGGCTTTTCTTTAGTGAATAAGGAGGTGGCATCTTGGTATGGAGGTGATGCTATCTCGGTGGTGGTAAGGAAGGTGGAAGCAGTTTGAGGTTGTGGTCTCTTGATCTTGGTTGCTCATTTCTACCACTATCTTTCTCCCTTCTTCATAGACCTTATATGGCTTTTCTTTGGGTTGGTCTTGAAAAGGAATGTTTGGCCTCTCCTAGGAGGTGTTGATTAGCTTCTCAAATATTTTGATAGTGAAACCCTTAGCATAAATTGAGGGCCATGGATATTCTTTAGAATAATTTCAATAGATGTTGCTCAGAATATTATTTGATTTATACTCAAGTTATGTTGTGAATATAATCAAAAGGGACTCACAAGATGTTGTTGTGTAAAATGAGATCTTTTGATAACCCTTTTGCTAATCTTGACAAACCTCTTGATAAAGATTTCTCAACTTAGCATATTTTACTAAACCATTGAGTTTAATACCAAGAAAGCAACTTTGGCTAGTATAAGAGGTAGAATAGGGGTGATTCTGAAACATTGCAACAAGGGCCTTGGGGTAATATTATCTTTGATTTCACACCATCAAAGATTTTGAAGGAATGTGGCATGAACCCTGCGATATTGATTGCATCAATTCTCACAGGTAGGGTCTAACCTTTGGGCCGATGATCCTCCCAGCTTTAGATCTTCCTTCACTTCTTTAACCATGGATGATGTTTTCTCACAGAGGTACTCCCTTAAACCAATACATGCTAGTCTTGCATTGCTAGCAGGTAAGGTCATGGTGGGTCCAAGACATGCCTAACTTTAATTTTGGTCTGGTAGGTGGGATGACATGCTTATTTTTTTGAAATGAATCTTAATCCTCACATTTCTCCATCTGTTAGCTTTTCTTCAGTTAGCTCAGAAGGTGTTGGTGATTGGTGGGTTTTCTGTCAACCTCATCCTTCCATGGTTTTGCTCCAGGGAGGATCCTTGATTCACCATGGTCCATGAATCTCAATAAATCTCATCTTCTTGGGTGGTGATCTTCTCTTCATCCCCTTTATGCCTTTCTTCTTCTCAAGATGTTTGCTATCTCCAGAATGATCAATCTAAATGGAACAAATGATTTCTATTCTTGATCAAGAAATGCAGAAGCACCATACCTCACTCTTGGAAGAGAATCATCCCATGAGATTGTACTCACTAAAAGACACACTCATGGTTGCTTTCAAAAGTGGCCTCTGAGGTTATATCCCATTCTTTCACATATCATCTGCTCCCTCATAATAAAACATCTCCATCTGTTGAACTAATTGTGTTGGTGAAGGGATGACCCTTATACTTGATTGCCAATCCCTGCACCACTAAGGTAGAAAGGTTGATATTGGAGCTCAATTTCCTCAGGTATCACGATATTATGTAGTGGGATCCCTCATTTGAATCCTGCTTTATCTTCTCCCAGATATGTCCTTCATGGCCTTTTGATGGAATTGGAATCTTGTGGCGTGGCAGGTGATGGCACAGGGGTAGAGTGGTGTGGTGAAACACCCAACTTCATGAGCTATCTCCATGATTGGTCCCCAGTAGGATGTTATTTGTATGAATTCGCACGGTATCTTTGAGCTAGAAAAATCAATGAGTCTTCTCCGGCGGACCTACTTTCTCCTACTGGTGATATAAATAGATGTATGGGACTCTCATCTCTTCAAGATGTTTCCCCACCATGGGTGATGATAAATCTAAAATCAATGAGATCAATTTCGAGCGTTAATACTTCAGGTAGGCCCCATCATCACCTCCCACAGTAACTAATGAGTGAACCACTAGTGGAGGTGAAAAATCCTCAGCATCCTCTCATCACCCAGAAGATGGCGGTTTCCCATGCGAGGTGATCAAAGTAGGTACCTCCTCTACAATTGACCGCATAGTGGCCTCCATCTCCTTAGCAATCCTGGTATGATACCGCTTGATCATGCAGTTTTTATTTCTCATCTTGGTGATGGTAGGTAAAACCCCAAACCCAAATGGGGAGGCAATCTCCGGGATGGGAGGAGCCACCCTAAGAGCCAAAGAGTGTGTGAGTCTTGGGTGGAGAGAAATCAGAAAGGCACATCCCATTTGTCACTCCTCTGGCGGTTGATTCCATTGCTTTCCTTTTAATGAGGAGGAGATGTCAAAATCAGGGTAAATGATCAGATGATGCTACGCATGACCATCATAGTCCTACTGACAGTTGTGAGGGGACTGCCCTCATAGGTGATCTTTACTCCCTCAAATCCTCTATAAAAATGGATAAGGTGGACATGATCAGCTTAGGGGAAATTGGCCTGATCTAAGGCCAAGTCCATCGTGGGAAAGTGAACACAAACTTTGTGAGCGGCATTTCTAATCAAGCTAAGCGAAGATTGGTATCATCTTGTGATTGATGGTGAGAATTTGCAATATAGGAAATGAGTTGGGATCATATTTATATTTTCATTGATTTCTGAATTTGAATTTAAAATTTGAAACCACATCTTAGAAGTGTTAAGTGGGGTTCAAATGGTTTAGAAGATTTAGAATTTTGATTGGAAGAGGAATTTTTGAATATGAATCCAATTTCAACAAATTTGGGTATATCAAAAAGTGGATTCAAATATTTTTAGAAAGAAGCTTCCATAGGTTTATAATTGAAATTAGATTTTGATTTGAGGATTTCCTTTAACAAATTTGGGTATGTTAGTAAGGGGTCATTGATTTATTTTTGATTTGGTATTTTGAATTTTACTCTTAGCAAATTTGGTATGCTAAGTGAAGTGTTTGAAAATAATTGTTTCTTTTTTGTGGATTGTTGTTGATTTTGAAAATTGAATTCACTTAGCAAATTTATGTGTGCTAAGTGAGGAATAAGTGTTTTTTTTTGAAAGATTTTGAAATAGGATTCTTAGCAAATTTGAGTATGCTAAGAAAATCTAAAGTGTTTATTTGTTTTGGATATTTTGATTTTTTAAAAGTAGGATTTAACAAATTTGGGTATGCTATGAAAATCCTAATGTGTTATTTTGGTTGATTTGTTTTGATTGAAAGTGGAGAATTTACTTCAGCAAATATGGTATGCTAAAGATGAAGTTTTTTTTTATGGAATTTCACTTAGCAAATTTAGTATGCTAAATGAAATTCCAAAAGATGTTTAAAATGTTATGTTTTGTTTTGTTTGAAAATGGAAACTTCTCTTTAGCAAATTTGGTATGCTAAGAGTGAAGTTCAAAAAAGTGTTTTGAAATTTTTTTGAGAAATGGAATTTCATTTATCAAATTTGAATATGCTAAATGAAATTCCAAAGGTGTTTCAAATTTTTTGTTTTGAATTTTAAAAGGAGACTTCATTTTCAAATGAGGTATGCTAGAATGGATTTCCAAATGTGTTTGAAAATTTTTTGGTTTTGAATTTGGAGACTTCACTTTAAATTTGAGTTTACTAAATGAAGTTCCAAATGTTTTAAAAGGTTTTGAATTTGGAGACTTCACTTAGAAAATTTGAGTATGCTAAATGAAGTTCAAATGTGTTTGAAAATTTTTGGTTTTAATTTGGAGACTTCATCTTAGCAAATTTATGCTAAATGAAGTTCCAAATGTGTTTGAAAATTTTTGGTTTGAATTTGAAGACTTCACTTAGAAGATTTGAGTATGTTAAATACAGTTTGAAATGTATTTGAAAATTTTGTGGTTTTGAATTTGGAGACTTCCCTTAGCAAATTTGAGTATGCTAAATGATGCTCCAAATGTGTTTGAAAATTTTGGTTTTGAATTTGGAGGCTTCACTTAGCAAATTTGAGTATGCTAAATGATGTTCCAAATGTGTTTGAAAATTTTTGGTTTTGAATTTGAGACTTCACTTAGAAAGTATGCTAAATGAAGTTCCAAATGTGTTTTAATTTTGAAAATATGATTGTTAAGTTTTGATTTTGAAAAAGACTTTCATCTAACAATTTTGGGTATGTAGAATGGAAGTCAATCTTATTTTGCAAAAATGAAAATTTTGTTTTTTGTGTTATTGCTTTTGAAGGGGAGTTCCAACTTAATCATATATGGAATATGTTTAAGTGATCTCCAAATGATGTTATTTTTTTGGGAATGAAATCTACATTCAATAAATTTGGGTATATTGAATGAAAAAGTTCATATGTGCTTTTTTTTGAAAATTTAGTCTTGTTTGAAAATAAAACTTCCATTCAATAGGTGTGGGTACATTGAATGGCAAGGTTCATTGTGTTTTGAAAGTTTTATTTTTAATTTTGATTTTGATTTTTGGAAAGATGATTGTTCATTTTATTTTAAAAATGGAATCTTCATCAAAATGAATTGAGGGAAGATGTTCATTTGTGCTTTTGGAAAAGATAGTTAGTTTTATTTTTTAAGATTCCTACATGTAACAAGATGTTAGAGGGTGATTTAAGAAAATTTTGTGGAAAATATTTTATTATGTGCATTTTTTGGAAGAGTGTTTTTTATTATACATCTTTTTCTCTTTATGCATTTTTGACACCATGTAGATTTGTAGATGTTATTATTGAGGGTGATTGAGTATGACATTGAGGAGAGGTGTACTATTAAAAATGAGTCATCACTAAATGGATAATTCATGACTGAATAATGAGTCTACATTGTACCAAGATTCTTTTTACTGAAAATGAAGTAGGGTTTATTTAGGTTCATTAATTTGAAGCCCGAGTTTTTCTTAAGAATGAGATCCCTTAGAAATACTCTTGATTAGGATAAATGATCATTATCTCTTTATGATTTTTAATAGACTATCATGATTGTTTATTTTGGAAGATCAAATGAGGGATGAGAGGTTATTATTACCAAAGAACATAAGTATTCCCACGATGCAAGAAAATAGCATCTTACTATGGTTGGGCTTTACATTTTGAAATTGATCTAATTTTTTAAGTTGAATTTTTCATTAGCAATTTAGGGCTTATGATTCCATATCACAAGATTAAGCAAATGCCAAAGATGAGGATTTATGCTTGTGGACCATAAGAGAAACATCTAGGAACCAAAATCTAGGAGCTTTGGTGAGGGCATAACTAAATCTAAAGAGTGGGTATTTGGTTTACCTCCATAAAGGGACAAACAAAGGACTTGGACTTACAAGTACTAGGGGTGGTAGCCACCAACACCTCTAGGAGTTTAAATTCATGTAGGCAGTCAAATGCTTTATGCAAGATAGCTAGGTTATTATTTATTTAAAGAAGTCCTTAAACTCTCCTAAAGAGACTAGATCATGTGTATGCTTCAAATGACTAAATGCAATTTATATTTCATTTTATTTTTATTTTGGACAATTATTTTGACTATAATGGGATTCATATACAATGCATGAGAAATGAGATTATTGGCCAAAATTAGCAAGAAGGAGGAGGTGTGTTTCCACCATTTCATCAAGCCAAGTTTTTTCAGCAAGGTGGAAACCTCAATCAAGAGTGAAAGCAATATGCATTTATGCATGATGTTATGAAAGAAGTACTCATCCAGCTAAGGGGTTACTAATTTTTTTATATTGATTTTTAGCCTATGCTTTAGGTGAGGTTATGAGTTTTTTATTTTTTGGTTTTGAATTATTGAATTTGGTAGAAGATTTATTTTTCTAAGAACCCTAATCACATCCAAGCCATATATAAAAAGGATGAAACTATGAAAAGGATACCACTTAATGCACTAAGTTAAACAAATCATCAATCAATTTATAAAGCTAATTGTAAAAGAATAAGAGACCATTATGGTCGGGTAGCACCACTCAAACCTAAAAACAAATTGGGTAGCCGAGCTCACCCTTATACAACCTAGATTACAAATGAATTACATACAATTAAGCAAGAAACTCATTATTATGGGGTCTTTTAAGCTTCATTTCTTCATTCTTCTTTTCTTCTTTCTTCTTCTTTCTTCTTCTTTTCTTCTTTCTTCTTTGATTTCTTCTTTGGATGATTGGAAGGTGGATGCTCCAAAGGCTTCACATGGTGCATAAGATGAGATCTTATGACCAACGCTTATCCTAATCCCCATAACAATCATTCCAAAATCCTAATTGCAAAAATTACATGAAAATGAAAAAGTAAATCTAACATACACCTGCAAAATAGAGATTAGCTAAATAAACCACACAAGTCCCAAGCATGTATATTGGACTTATCACCCCATACATGGTTGACTAAGTCCACCTGGCCCATTGGATTATGCATAGGGGTATAAGCACCTGCATATTAAAAGCATTTATATTTTTATTTATCACAGTGCCCCTTAAGCACAATCCCCTGCAGAAGATAATGGTTAGACTAAGATCGCCCTACCATTCATTCTACACACATACATCTTAACATCTAGACTAAAACATATATCTTAAAATAAAAGCAAAACATCAAACCATACACCATCCTAACCTAATGATAGAAGTGGTGACTTAGCTTAATGTGTGTACTTTAGAGGTTTGTGTAGTATGATTAGCTATGGATTTAAGTTAGAATTTTCTAAGGGTGAAGAATGTTAAACTTAGAGGAGGGTTTCATTTAAGTGATTTAATTATTTTGGGTTGATTTTTAATTTATGTTTTGATTGGGTACAAGTGAATCCTAGAATTAATTACTAAGTTATAAAGAGGGAAAGAGAAGTGAACTTCTCTTTCCTTCCCAAACCTAAGTAATTTCTAAAGTGGATTCATGTTTTAGGTTGTTTAGTGAATATATTATTATATGTTTTAATAAATCTTAAGTTTAGTTGAACTATAAACAAACCTATTCAAAAAGATAGGCATTTTAAGATTAAGTAAAATGAACTAAATTCACAAAACATACATCACTTCATTTCTTTCCCAACATGTATAACATACATATGAATGAGCCCTAAACATATATATACATACAAATGGGAATATTTAGCACACTTCATGATGCATGCTAAGCAATTCATTTAAGAAAATTTGAATGTTTATGATGCATGATTTTCATTAAGTAACAAAGGGATTTCTTATCCAATTTTCACATGCACATACGAATGTAGGAAAGGCATAAGTGAGTACAATGCCATTGCTAACTAGAGGTGTGAAGTACAAGACCTACTTAGGCTAAAAAACCCAGGTTGTCCAAAACTAATAACTTTCCATTAAATACAAGCATGTGTACAAAAGAAATGAATGGAAAAGAAAGAATGCAAAAGTTTATGTTGGTTGATTTATTTTTTGTTTATATATGTAGAAGTATAGGTATCCTTCTTAAGTAATGGCATAGGAATCAATAGGATATGGAATTAGGCAAGTGTTAGGTTCTTTTCAAATGAACTATACACTTTTCCAAATCCTATTCAAAACTATGCTAAAAGAGAGGAGAAGGAAAGAACCTACTCTATGCAATTCCTTATATTTTACTGGCATGCAAACTTATAAGTAAGATATAAGTAACACACTTTTAGTTTTTATAATTGATTTATATATATTTGAAAATAATTTGAATTTAATAGTGATAATAGCCACTCATATTCTTACTTTAGTCAACACATATAATTTGACATAAAAGAAATATTTTCATTTTTAAATTTGATTTTTGAAAAGCATGGATGCATGAAACCATATGACACACATATTTAGCATGTTGGCGAAGAACTAAAGCAATGAAAGCATGTAAACACATTCACTTTAATTAATTCCTAAAGACAATCTTATGAAATAAGAAAGCATAAAATAAATCAAAGTTTATTTAACATGATTTTTGTTTGATTTTAAATTTGATTTAATTTTGAAAATGTGAGTTGAGTTTGCCTAACCCATTCCACATGTGTTTGATATTTTTGTTCAATTTTTAGGTGATTAGATTTATGAATTAAATTGTTAATTACCCCTTACTTACACCACCTTAGCATAGTTAATCAAATAATTATGAGCCAATGAGATGACATGAAATCTCACAAGGAATTTAAATTTGCACTAGGAAGAAAGGGGCCTAATGCAATTTGGCTCATGATTAATGATTAATTAAGTTAAGGGTTTAACTTAAGTAATTTCAAAACACCCCTCACACATATGAGTTGAATTTTGATTTCCTTAATTGAACATAGGCTCTTGAACACCTAAGCATCTATCCCAAGTAAATTAATTAAGTTTTGGAAAGTTTTAGAATTTTAAGAAATTAATTAAGAGGGTAATTATTAACCCTTAATTAAGAGAGGATTAAGAAGAAAAAAAAAGGGGTTTAAGGAATAGCTTAGGGAAATGCCCCAAAATTATTCCTAAACCTCTTATTCACAGACCTTAATCAACTTCAAAAAAGGATTAAACCACTAATTAAACACTTAATTAACCTTAATTATATTAAGGGGGTAATTAGGAAATGAATTAGCAATTTCTCCAATTAAACCACCAATAAATACAAAGAAAATTACAGGAGGCATAAGTCATCCCCCAAGTACACTCAAGAAGTTTAAGATTAATCAATGAATTAATTGAGTAATTTGTAGATTAAATTTCAATAAAACTAAATTTAAGAAAAGAAGTATTAAAATTAATCAAAATCAATTTTAAAATATTCTATGTTCAATTATCTTTCTAATGCAATTTATTTCATATTTTTCTAATTTTTTGTAGGTTGAGATATGAATTTTAGAAGTTTAGGCAATTAATTAGAATTAAATAAACCCTAATTAATTCCTTAATCCTGACATGCCATGCATGTGCTGGCGACATCCCTTCACATGCGGCATGCTCTGATTGGCTACTAAAATTCCCATCATAACTTTGCATGGCGGTGGTATCTTTTTCGTCGATCAAGGATGGATGGGTAAAGCCATTCAGAGGGATAAAATTAATTAATAAACCATGTTTTAATCGGTCTTCCATCCAAAATGTGTGTAGATGGATGGCTGAGATCCTCCCTATTCTTCCTATGAAAAATGGGGACCGTCCACAAGAGAAGATCAGAGCTCAATCGAGCTCATATTGGATGAAAATCAACCCACACCATCTAAACCTAATGGCAAGCACATCTAACGGTAAAATTCCATGATTAAAATTTGTTTCACAAGCTCCACACCACATTGAGTTTAATGGTCAAAAATGGCATTCACTCAGAGGTGATCATGATTCCTTGGAAGCTATTTGGTTGAAACAAAACTTTGGTGAAAGTTTGAGAGGTTGAGGTTGAGTGGATCTTCCTATGGGTCACCTCCTCCTTAGTTTGAGCTTAGTTTTGATTGAAATGGATCCCCATTGCTTCAAGAACTTGGAAGAGAGCTTAGGCAAGCTTGATTATGTTCTCTGATGGGGTGTGCAAAGGGGTGAGTGGAAAGTATAGAGGAAGTTTGCAATTCAATGGACCTCCCTTATTTTCAAAGGATGAAAACTAAGAAATGCCAAATTCAATCTCCCATTATGAAGCTTAGGATCTCTTGCAAATGGCTTCTATGACTCTCTAGGCTTCAATCGAATATGGCTCTATTGGAATTGAAGTGAATTAGGGGGAGTATATCTCCCCCAATGGAAATCGGATGATTGAAGCTTCACTTGCCATTTTGGATCAATTTCCCTAATTTAGAAGGTTGTTTGAGCTGTTAGAGGTGCCATGTGATTCATTTTAGGTCAGGGAGTGGATTAGTGAAGTCCCCATGTGCTCCATTTGAGTGGAGACATGATTCCCATTTGCCCATTTCAAGCCATGTGCTCAGTTTGGCCCTCAAACCTTCAAAAGCACGAAGATCAACAGCTTTGCTAGAAGACATGGTATAGATTGGAGATACTCCACCATCTACTACCCTAGAGAAAATGGCTTAGTAGAAAAATTCAACAAACTATCATCCAGATATTGAAGAACTCTTGTGATACGATGATAGTGGAATGAAGGTTAGTTTGAATCACTGGACCACACCCGCGTACCAAACTCAACTTAGTCAACTATTTTCCTTGGTGTATGGGTTTGAAGCCGTTCCCTTTAGAAGTTCAACTCCCATCACTAAGGATATGATTGGGTAACAAGATCACTCTGAGCAATGCAAAGTTGCGGTTAGAAGGTTTGGAGGAGAGTCTCCCATGCAGAACCTTGAGTTGTACAAGGCCAAAATGATTCAAGCTCACAACAAAATGGTTAGCCTAGGTCTTTTCAAGTAGGAGAACTTGTGTTAGTCTAAGGAGATAAATTGTTGCAGTCAAAGATGAGGCAAGTTTGAACTCACTTGGGAAGGCCCATATGTCATAAAGAAGGCCTACCAAGGAGGATCTTATCAGCTTATTAATTGTAAAGGGGAACACCCGATGCTTTCAATTAATAGGATCTATCTAAAGAAATATTATCCATCAAACAAATCATGTTTGAAAATAATTTTAATAAAAAGAACAAAAATCTGATTCTATTCATCAAATCTTCTCTTCTTTTGGAGCATTGTTAGCTTGTCTTGTGAATCTGCCGTGATGTGTCTAGGGTAGGTGTAAGAGTCCCCCATTCCTTCCATAATCTGAATAGGTGTGAGAGAACCCTAGAAGCATCCTATTTGGATTAACATAAGTAAGTTAGGTGTGAGAAAACCCAAGCGGCATCCTTTCTTAGTGGGAATCCTATTTTCCATCTGTAACACCATTTCATCAATCCCCTAGTGTATTTAAGGTAGGTGTAAGAGTCCCCTAAAGGCATCCTATTCCTTTCAATGATAATAAACACAAATCTTTTGTCTGCTATTTTGATGTGGGAGCAAGCCCCTATGGCACTCACTCATTCTTTTACATGCTAGTGATCACTTGTTTGGATGATGTGAGTCCCTATGCTTTCTTCCTAACTTGACCATTGCAAATGTGCCTTATTAATATGATGGGTTTCCTTTACCCGTACCTCATGTTGACTTTTTAAGAAGATGTCAGTCCCCATGCTTTCTTCTTGAACTAGCCATCATGCACTAACTAGGTCAAGTATATTTAAGATTTGGGATAAGTCCCCGAGAGGCTCATTTCCTCTTGACTACTTTTGAGCAGATATAAGTCCCCTAAGTGGCATTCACTAAGTAGTCTCCTTAGGTCAGATAGTACCTATCGAGCTGAAGATAGACTATCCCAACAATCAGTTTCGCTATAAAAGGATATGAGTCCTCAAGCTTTCTTCCTAGGCTAATTGTTGCAAACCGACGGGCACCTTAGGTTGGTTGATGTTCGCTATGCTGACAGCGACTTACTAAGTGAGTACACCACTCTTGGCAGATATGATTCTCCATTCTTTCTCTTTGAGTTGGACACTGAATACCTATTGGATATATGACTAGCCATGTCATCTTATCCAGGGTGTTGGATTAAGCCCTTAGCCACCCCATCCCCTACGAGCACTCTATTTGGATCATATCCTTTGCAACCCCATTTAGACACTACCCGAGTTACTTTTGGATTGGGCAGTTTGACTTTTCTAGTAGACACCCCCATTGTTGGAGAATTTATTCAGCGGATGCATAGATTATCCCTTAGTTCAGTAAATCTGAGATAGGTCTAGGCTGATATAAGCTCCTTCTCAGTTCGATCCCTTACAAAATAATAGGGTCCATGATAAAACAAATTAAACAAACAAACAAAATTTATTTGCTTGTGGATTAGGAATTCAAGCCCCCAAAGGGCTCCTTTTTCCAAGCAGACATCTTATCTTTAGAGGTGTCGTGAGAACTCCTAGAGGAATTACTACACGAGTTGAGATAAGTCCCGGGTGGCACTCACTCCATTAGTCACCCCAGGTGGGGTTCAATCTATTTTTCCATAGCGGTTACCACGATAGTCATTCCACTTTGAAAGATATAAGACTATGATTCTTTCTAGCATGATTGTCGCAGCCGGGCGGGTTTTGCCCAAAGCAACCGATCAACCTAGTGATATTTTCTAGTAGAAGATGTGAGTCCATGAGATTTCTTCCCTTGAATTGATCATTGCAAACTGAAAGGCACTCCTTTGGTCAGATAGTTCTCCCATCGGTCGAGAAGTTACTCCCTTTATTTCAGTAAATCTGAGATAAGTCTAGGCTTCTATAAGTTCCTTCTTAGTATGATCCATCGCAAACCAATGGAATCCACCAAAAAAAATCTAAAAATGAAATTAATCTTTGACTATTCTTGAGATGATTAAGTCCCCCAAAGGCATTCACTTAATAGTCAGCCCTAGGTCAGATTTGATTTGTCGCCCAAAATAACCAATCACCCCAGTGGTTCCTTATTGTGGAAGATGTGAGTACCTACACTTTCTTCCTAACTTATCCATTATAAACTGAAAGACATCCCTTTAGTTTGGTAGTCCTACCTTATGGTTGGTAGAATACTCTCTTTGAATTAATAAATCTGAGTTAGGTCTAGGCTCCCATGGCCCCTACTCAGTGCAAGTTCATCGCAAACCAATGGAATCAATCAAAATAAACAAAACTAAAAATGAAATTAATCTTGACTATCCTTGAGTTGATCTAAGTCCCCCAGCGACATTCATTCAATAGCCAGCCCTATGTTGGGTTAAATCTATTATCTTGCCAATAGATTACCCCAGCAACTGGTCTCTACTTTAGAAGATGTAAGTCTACTTCTTCCTATACCTATGCATAGAAAGGCATCCCTTTGGTTGGCTAGTCCTACTATGTGTTTAGTAGACTACCCCTTTGGATTGGTAAGTCTGAGTTAGGTCTCGGCCTCTGTGGCTCCTACTCAGTGCGATCCATTGAAAACCAACAAGGTTCATCTCAAAATTTAAACCTAACAAAATTGAAACAAATTGAACCCTCTTCCCCAGTGGAACTTAAATAAATCTTTTTTGCCTCAGTGAGACTCAAATCAAATCAAACCTTTCATCCCCTTGTGGATGACTTGAACCTACTTCCCTAGTGGAAGGTTCACACTCTATCCCTTAATGGATTCTTCCTTCCCTCTCTTATGTCATGGACATAAGTGGAGTCACACTGCACTAAGCCCTGGATTCTTTCTACACCTTGGGTTAAGGATAGATTATTTCTATTATTGCTTGTGATCATTCGGTGTTGTTGATCATTTTGGTCAAGACCAATAAGTGCGGTGTTCCTTGTCAGTCACACCACATCTATTTGGCACCCTTTGTTGACCTCATTTTTAGAATGAGCTCTCAACCCCTCCATCTTAGACATAGGCCTTCTCTTAGACTTTAAGAGTTCTTTAGTCTTAAGACTCATCTAGTGATTAGGTGGAAACTAAATCTAGCCTTAGAGACTTAGAAGAGTTAGCCATATGGGGCCTTAGGAAAATTTGCCTACCCTTAGCTTGAACCATTCCTCACTTTCCTTCCTTCAAGTCAAACTCCAAAGAAATCTTATTTGATTTTCAGCAAACTCAAATCAACTCCATGCAATTGAAACCCATGATTGAAACCCATGACTGAAATTCCTAAGTACAAATCCTTCTTAAACTCTTCTTAAGGACTTACCAAAATCATGTTCTAAACCAATTTAAATCCTTGAGATTTTCTCATAAATCGTTTATATTCACATATATAAATGAAATATAAATATAAACAAATCAAACTAAACTCAAAATTTAAAATCAATTCATGAAATTTCTTAAGTCCTTAATCTTCTTCTCGGGACTTAGCTAAAATCAACTTAAATCATCAAACTCATTTCTCAAAATCATTTATATCCTCATATTCACATATATAAATGAAATATAAAATAAATCAATCAAATCAAATTTAAAATTAAATTCCAAATTTCAAATCCTCCTTAAGTCACGAATATTCCTTCTAATGGACTTATCAATCATCTTCAAATTTATGGGATTTTCCCATAACTCATTAATATTCTCATTTATATTCACTTATATAAATGAAATATAAATATAAATCAATCAAACCAAATTCAAAAATTCAAGCTTCAAACTCTAAAAATTTTCCTAAGTCCTTTAAATCCCCTTTTAATGGACTTAAATCATGATCAAATCACTTCAAATCCTTGAAATTTTCTCATGGTCAACTTATATTCTCATTTATATTCACATATATAAATGATAAAAAATCATATTCCAAAATCAAACTCAAATCAATTCAAAATCAACCCTGCTCAAGTCAAAATCTTGAATTTAGCCAAATCAATTTCAAATATGGCAAAACTATTGATTTTCCTTCATGATTCAATCAACCACACCATGAATTCATATATTAATACAAACTTAATCACCGAATCAAAAATCAATGCAA
This sequence comes from Cymbidium sinense, assembly GCA_021442155.1. NCBI lineage: Eukaryota > Viridiplantae > Streptophyta > Magnoliopsida > Asparagales > Orchidaceae > Cymbidium > Cymbidium sinense. The sequence continues at coordinate 14,544,624 of CM038229.1, read as the reverse complement.
AAATCAAAGACAAAATCCCTTCATATTCTTCCTTTGAATATGAAATTGTCAAATGAATCAAAACCCATTTGACTTCAAACCACTTGTAAATGGATATATATTTCAATCATAATCCATATACAAGTTCAATCAAACTCAAATCAAGCTTTGACCAAGCCATTTGACCCACTTAGGCTCACTTGACCCAAAGTGACCTAAAGTACCCTTATAAGCCAAATTCTAATCCTAACCAAATTGGATTGAACCAAACTCACCTATGCCTCTCATCATGAGATGTTCAATCAACCAAATTAGGTCAAACCAAGTCAAACCTAAGGGTTGACCAAGTCAACACTTAGCCTAAAATGAAATAACATAGCCAAAATCCACCATAGGCCAAATTGATTGAAACCAATGATGTAGGTTCATTCATGAACTATGTTTGAACTTGACCAAGTCAACATTTGAGCCTAACCTAGCCCAATTGACCACTTGACCCAAGTTGACCCAACTTGACCTAAAAAGTCAAAATGTGTCAAAACTTGATCTAAGTCAAATTGATTGAAACCAATGGGTCAAGTTCATTCCAAATCACTTGTTGAACTTGACCAAAGCCTCAATTGGCCAACTAGACCTAACGCCCAATTGACCTTGAGCCCAACTTGACCTAAAGGGGTCAGCCAAATTCAAACAACCAAAAATTGGAAACAAAGATACCAATCCACTCCATATGACTAACCAAAGCTAAACCTATCCTTGACCTAGCTCAAATAGGTCAAATGGGTCAAATAGGTCAACTTGACCCATTTTACCTTTATGGAGTCATATGAGCCAAATTCAAACCTAAACCAAAGTGACCAAAACATTTCAAATGGTCATATGAACTTGACCCAATCCTTGGTTTGACACAATTTGACCAATTGGTCAACTTGACCCAAGTTGATCCATTTTGACCTAAATGGGTCAACATGAGCCAAACCTTCTCAAATGAATTCCAAATCTCATGAAACATGGCCAAACCTATTTTCTCCACATACCAAACATGTCCAAATTGAAAAATCAGCCAACTAACCATTCTACCCCTAGGCCATAGAACAACTTTATGGTCTAATCCATGGGTAATTTGGTCATGCCCTCTTCATATCAACTTGATACCTTCCTAATAGCTCAAGTGGAGCCAATGAAGAGTGGTGCACCTAACCCAATGGGTTTGGGTTAGCCCAAATGGACCCAAGGCAAAATTGACCCCCTAGCTCAAATTGGCTCATTCAAAATCCTCCATCCACTTGATTTGAAGCACATGGGAGGTTACTTATCCACTCAAGACCTCAAACTGACCATGTGCAAAGATTTAACTGCCTAAACAACCCCTCCCATATGGTCAATTGGATCAAAATGGCAAGCTAAGGCTCGGCCATTCGATTGCCATAGAGGGAGATATATTTCCCCTAATTCAATTTGAATTCATCATCCTCACATTCAATTGAGCACTAGAGAGAGTTAGGAAGAGCATTCCTAAGCTATCTAAGAGGGATTTGAATCTTAGCTTTCTCAATTTTCTCCCTTAGAAAATAGGGGAGCTCATCTCAATTCCCAACTTCTTCCTCAAATACTCCAATTCCTCTTGCACACTCCCTCAGGGGATCAAGTTGAGTGCACCCAAGCTCTCATTCGAGTTCCCAAAGCAAAGAGGAGGTGAATTAGATCAACGCTATAAAAGGGAGCAAGTGGTGTTGGTCTATAGAGAGATCTACTCAACCCCAAGGCTTCAAACTTTCAATAAGGCTTCATCTCCACTAGACGAAGCTACCTTATCGAGCTTGACCTCTGGTGATCACCTCCGAGGTATGGAATTTTTTGACCATTTAGCTTAGGAGGTGTTCATCCTTTGTAAAAGAAATATTCATGGCATGTGAAATCCACCATTGGATAGGTTTGTAATTGTGCTTAGATGGTGTGGCTACAATCTCATTCCAATCTGAGCTCAATTGAGCTGAGATCTTCCCTTAGATCATGGATGATCTCTATTGAGCCTCAAGGAAGAACTGGGGCAATCCTAGCCATCCATCCACATATTTTGGATGGACGGCCAAGATTAACTACACATTTTAGAAATCCTTTATCCTTTTTAAAACCATGAGATGATCCATGGCCGTTCAATCCTTGATCGAATGGCAGGGATCAAATCGCATCCCGCCATGCTGCCACCCTGACGTGATGTTTAAGTAATCCCCTCACCATGAAACATGTGTAAAGTCCCTTGATCGCCACCACCGCGTGTCGCACTATGAGCTGAGGAGATTAGTTAGGGATTTAATTAATTTTAGTTAATCTCCTAACCTTCAAAAATTCATATCTCCCTCAATAAAATTTAAAAAAATATGAGGTAAATTTCTATGGAAAAATAATTCAACCTAGAATATTTTAAAAATAATTTCAATGGATTTTGAATTATACTTTTCTCTGATTTTGGGATTTAATGGAAATTTATTTTGCTAATTACTTCTTAATTAATCTTCTGATTAATCCCAAACTTCTTGGGTATGTTTTAGGGGATGACCTTTGCCTACCCTAATTTTCTTAGGATATATTTAAGGCTTAATTAAGGGAATTGCAAATATGTTTTCTAATTACTCCCTTAATGTAATTAAGGACAATTAAGGTTTGGATTAGTGTTTTATTCCCTCATTGGAGTTGACTAAGGTTAGATCTAGTAAATAGGAGGCTTAGGGAATAATTTTGGGGTATTTCTCCTAAACTATTCCCTAAACCCTCTTTTCTTTCCTTAATCCTCTCTTAATTAAGGGTTAATTCATTAATTAATCTCTTAATTAATTTTTAAACATTCTAAAAAACTTCTAGAACTTAATTAATCTACTTTGGGTAGATGCTTAGGTGTTGAATAGCCTAAGTTCAATTAAGGAAATCAAAACTCACCTCACATGTGTGCGGGGTGTTTTGAAATTAAGTTAAAGCTTAATTAACCATTAATCATGAGCCAAATTGCATTAGGCCCTTTTCTTCCTTGGTGCATTGTGTGTATAGATATGCTTAGGATTCAATCATATGCATGTTATACATTTTGGGAAAGAAATGAAGTGATGTATGTTTCGTGAATTTGGTTCATTTTATTTAATATTAAAATGCCTCTCTTGAATGGGATTGTTTAGAGTTCATCCAAACTTAATTAGTTAAAACACTTAATCAAAACATTCACTAAATAAAACTAAAATGTGAATCAACCTTAGAAATTATAGGTTGAAGGAAGAAGTCCTCTCTTTCATAACTTAGCAATTAATTGTAGGATTCATGAACCTAATCAAAACATGAAATAAAATCAACCCAAAACAATTAAACAATTTAAATGAAACCTCCTCTAAATTGAACATGGCTTCACACTTAGAAATTTCTAACTTAAAGCCATAGCAACATACCGCAAACCTTCAAAGCACACACATTAGCCTAAGTCATAACTTCTAGCTTTAGGTTAGGATTGATGCTTGCTTTTTTTTAGTTTGTGTTATTTGTTTTAGAATGGATGTTAAGATGTATGTGCATAGAAAATGAATGGTAAGATCTTAGTCTAACCATTGTTTTCATAGGAGATTGTGCTTAACTAATAAAATATAAATACTTTTGCTTGCATGTGCTTATACCCCTAAGCATAATCAATTAGATGGACTTAGTCACCCATGTGTGGGGTGATAAGTCCAATATACATGCTTGGGATTTGTTTCGTTTATTTTAGCTAACCTTTGTTTTGCAGGTGTTAGTTAGATTCCCAATTTTCCTTTTCATGTAAATTTGCGCAATTAGGATTTTAGAATGATTGCTATGGGGATTAAGATGAGCATTGGTCATAAGATCCTATCTTATGCAACATGTGAAGCTTTTGGAGCATCCACCTTTCAACCATCCAAAAGAAAGAACCAAAGAAGAAAGAAGAAAAGAAGAAGAAAGAAGAAAAGAAGAAAAAAGAAAGAAGAAATAAAGCTTGAAGATTCCCATAATAATGAATTATTTGCTTAATTGTATTTTAATTCATTTGTAATCCAAGTTGTTTAAGGGTAGAGCTTGGCTACCCAATTTGTTATTTTTGGGTTTGTGCGGTGGTGCCCTTGATAGCCTTTATTCTTTTGTGATTAACTTTATAAATTATTAGTTGTTTGTGCATTAAGTGGCATCATTTTCTAGTTTCTTCCTTGCTTTATGTATAGATGTGGATTAGGCTCTTAGCAAAAATAAATTTTACCCAACTTAACAACTCAAAATTAAAAATAAAGAATTCATAACCTCACTTAAAGCTTAGGTTTAAAATCAAGATAAAAGAATTAACCCCTTAGTTGGATTTTTTACAATATCAAGCATAAATGCATCTTATTTCCTCTTGATTAGAGGCTTCCACCTTTGATAGAAACTTGGCTTGACCTTTGAGAGTATGGTGGAAAGGCCTCCTCTCTTCTTTTGATTTTGGCCAATAGCTTTACTTCTCATGCATTAGGCATATGAATCCTGTAAGTCAAAATAATTGTCCAAAAATGAAAAAAATTAAATTTGAATTACATTAAATTTAGGTCATTTAAAGTATAATCATGATCAGCCTCTTTTAGGAGTGAGTTTAAGGACTTAGGCTCTTTAAATAAATAATAGCCTAGCTATCTTGCATAAAGCATATGACTTGCCTACATGTATTTAAAATCATAGGAAGGAGTTAGTTGGTGGACACCTTTGTAAGTCCAAATAGTTGGATGGTTTGTCCTTCTTTGAGGCAAACTAAATACCCATTTTCTAGATTTAGGTTTTGCTTTCCCTCACCAAAGCTCCCAAGATTTAGGTTATGAGGTTGCTTCTCTTGTGGGCCATGTTAATTCCTCACCTTGTAGGCATTTCCTTATTCTTGTGTTAAGGAATCATAAGTCCTAAATTTCTAATGAAAAATGTGCTCAAACATATTAAATCAATTTCAAAAATATAAAGCCCAACTATGGATAGTTTGAGATGTCTAGGTTTCCTAGCATTGTGGGCATCTACTTATCTTCCATTTTAGCTTAAATAATAACTTTGTCTCTCATCAATCCCATTTAATCTTCAAAATGAACTAATCAATTGATAGTCATTTCCTATTGAAATCTTTGTAGCAATGATCATTTACCTTAATCAGTATTGAGGGATCCCATCCCTTAGGATTTAATTAACTATGGGGGCTTGCCCCTATAGGGAACTTAACAAACCTAGTTTAAAATAAACCCTACTTTACTTTTTCATTAAGTAGAAGAATCTGTACATATGTCCCATCATGAGTCCTTATTGAGGTGATTAGGTCCATTAAATAGTGATTTGTCTTTGAGATACAATATTCCTTGATGATTGATCACCTAAATAAGCACATATCTGGATCTGCATTGCATCCCAAAAGATGAATTTTTATATTTTGATATTTGAAGGCGACCATATATAGAAAATTTTCTAACCAACAACATATTTGCTTCCAATCAATGTTGGTTAAGTTTGAATTTGGCTCAATATGACCCCTTTAGGTCAAGTTGGGTTCAAAGTCAATTGGGCTAGGTTAGGTCTAGTTGGCCAATTGAGGCTTTGGTCAAGTTCAACAAGTGATTTGGAATGAACTTGACTCATTGGTTTCAATCATTTTGGCTTAGATCAAGTTTTGACCCATTTGGATTTTTCAGGTCAAGTTGGGTCAAATTTGGTCAAGTGGCCAATTAAGCTAGGTTAGGCTCAAATGTTGATTTGGTCAAGTTCAAACATTGGTCATGAATGAACTTAGATCATTGGTTTCAATCAATTTGGCCTATGGTGGATTTTGGCTATGTTGGGTTTCATTTTTGGATAAGTGTTGACATGGTTTAGGTTTGACTTGGTTTGACCCAATTTGATTGGTTGATCATCTCATGATAATTGTTGATCATGATGAGAGGCATAGGTGGGCTTAGTTCATTCCAATTTGGCTAGGATTAGAATTTTACTCATAAAGGGTACTTTAGGTCACTTTGGGTCAAGTGAGTGGGTCAAATGTCTTGGTCAAATCTTTATTTGAGTTTGATTGAACTTTCATATGGACTTATGATTGAAATATAAATCCATTTGCAAGTGGTTTAAAGTCAAATGGGTTTTGATTCGTTTGACAATTCCAAGTTAAAGGGTGAACATGAAATGGATTTTGGCTTGACTTTGAATTGAGTTTTGATTAAGTGATTAAGTTTGTAACTATTTGGATTCATTATTGAATGATTGATCATGAGGAAAATCAAGATTTTGGCTTGATTTGAAGTTGATTTGGCTAAGTTCAAGATTTTAACTTGAAAGGCTTAGGTTGGATTTTTAATGAATTTGAGTTTGATTTTTGGAATTGGTTTTGATTGTTTGAATTTATATTTCATTTATATATGTGAATATAAATGAGAATATAAATGGGTTATGAGAAAATTTTAAGGATTTGAAGTGATTTGATCATGATCTAGGCTAAGTCCTTAAGAGGAAATTTAAGGGCGAGAAATTTTGGATTTTGGAACTTGAATTTTGAATTTGGTTTTTTTATTGATTTGAATTTATATTTCATTTATATATGTGAATATAAATGAGAATATAAATGAGTTATGAAAATTTCATGAATTGAATTGATTTGAAGATGATCTAGGCTAAGTCCTTAAGAGGAAATTCAAAGGACTTACAAAATTAAGTATTGGATTTGAGTTTTAGTTTAGTTTGATTGATTTGAATTTATATTTCATTTATATATGTGATATAAATGAGAATATAAATGGGTTATGAAAATTTTAAGGATTTGAAGTGATTTGATCATGATCTAAGCTAAGTCCTTAAGAGGAAATTTAAAGGACTGAGGAAATTTTGGATTTTGGAACTTGAATTTTTAAATTTGGTTTGATTGATTTGAATTTATATTTCATTTATATATGTGAATATAAATGAGAATATAAATGAGTTATAAGAAAATTTCATGAATTTGAATTGATTTGAAGATGATCTAAAAGTCCTTAAGAGGAAATTCAAAGGACTTACAAAATTTTTGGAGTATTGGATTTGAGTTTTAGTTTAGTTTGATTGATTTGAATTTATATTTCATTTATATATGTGAATATAAATGATAAAATTTCATGAATTTAAATAGATTTGAAGATGACTAAGATGATCTAAGAAAAATTAAGGACTTAGGAAATTTTGGAGTTTTGGATTTGAGTTTTGAGTTTTGTTTCATTGATTTAAATTAATATTTCATTTATATATTTGCATATAAATGAGAATATAAATGAGTTATGAGAAAATTTCATGAATTTGAATTGGTTTGAATATGAATTAGATTAAGTCCTTAAGAATTAGAGACTTAGGAAATATTTTGAACTTGGAATTTCAATCATGGGTTTCAATCATGTGGCATTGATTTGATTTTGGATTTTTACTTGAAGGAAGGAAGTAAGGAAGGTGGTTCATGCTATAGGGTAGGCAGATTTTCCTAACACCCCTAAGGCATGACCTATTCCTATAGCTAACTCTTCTAAGTCTCTAGGGCTAGGTTGAGTGTCCACCTAATCACTAGATGTGTCTTAAGACTAAGGAACTCTTAAAGTCTAGAGAAGTTCTATGTTTAAAATGGAGTTGAGAGCTCATTCTAAAATGGGGTCAACAAAGTTATGAAAATTTCATGAATTTGAATTGATTTGAAGATGATCTAGGCTAAGTCCTTAAGAGGAAATTCAAAGGACTTACAAAATTTTGGAGTATTGGATTTGAGTTTTAGTTTAGTTTGATTGATTTGAATTTATATTTCATTTATATATGTGAATATAAATGATAAATTTTAAATGATTTGAAGATGATCTAGGCTAAGTCCTTGAGAAATTTAAGGACTTGAGGAATTTTGGATTTGGGTTTGAGTTTGATTGATTTATTTCATTTATATATTTATATAAATGAGAATATAAATGAGTTATGAAAATTTCATGAATTTGAATTGATTTGAAGATGATTAGATTAAGTCCTTAAGAGGAAATTAAAGGACTTACAAATTTTGGAAGAACTTGGAATTTAATCATGTTTGATATGTGGATTGATTTGATTTTGGATTTTTTTTGCTTGAAGGAAAATAAGGAATTTCATTTTATAGGGTGATTTTCTAAAAAAAGGATGATATTTTATGTAATTTTAAGTTTGAGTGGTTGAGTGTTAATATGTTTCTTAAGGATTTTAATGAGTTCATGTTTAAAATGGATTGAGGCTCATTCTAAAATGAATAACAAACTTTACATAAAATTAATTTACATGTGGTTTTTCATCAAATTTAGATTTCAAATAACATCAAAATTCTTTATAAAAGAACATCAAATGTAGATTATTCTTTGATTAAATTAAATTCAAATGAATACTCTAAGTAAATCTACTATAATGAAGAAAAATAGAAAAGATTAGATACTATATTTGGGATCCAAAATCTCTTAAATAATATTTTAGATGTAAATAAAAAAATGATGATCATAGTCTCAAAACACTATGTTTTTTAAGCATTGACTTAAGTGTTTTTGAGCTTTCTTGCTTTTATGTTGAAGTGAATTATTTGTTACATTATGTTGCCATTGAGTCTCAAAGTAGGAGAGTTATAGTTTTGTAAATCCCATAGAATTGAGTTCAAATTATTCTAGTTACATATTCTTATCAAGAGATTTTGTCGGATACAATCCTTATTGTAAAATCTCATTCAACAACACTTCACATCAAGTCTCCCTAATTTGAACATCTGAGCATAGTCTCAAAGCATTGAAATACTACTAAAGAGCTTTTAAAGAATAAATTTAGCTCTCGACATATCTACTAAATTGAAAGAGCTGGTTGAAGACAATATTATTTAGAGGTTCTATTATTAGATGCTATCTCGCTATAAGAAGGATTGTCAGATGGACACTTAGGTGTCAACTTAAGTAAATTCTTTCTTCATTTGTCCATTAACATCAACCAAGTAGCACACCAAGTTTTCTAAGACATAGCGATGACATAGATGAAAAATGAGCATTATAGCAAACCAAAATCCTAGATAACTAGAATCTCTACTATAGAATAGTTCCATAGCGAGATCATTGGTGGTTCTTGGTTTCTTGAGTTCCCATAGAATTTACTACCTCACCTCAAGGTGGTGGGATCCTGGATCTCTCCTGCCATCTGAGTTTGTAATTCATCACTCCCAACCATAACCCCATTTGACCACCATTTCCATATCCACTAGCACCTAGTTCCCCACCACCACTAGATAACCATCACCTCTACGCCTCCTAGATCTAGATTAAGCATGGTTGATGGTGATGTTAATGTCGTCAAGGTTATGCCCATTCTTAGGGTTTAGGTTTAAGCTTAAGTTTATTAGGTTTTAGGGTTTAGGTTCATTTTTTAATTTATTTAGTTACTTTAGGTTTACGTTTAGGTTTAGGGTTTGGGGTTTAGGGTTAAGGTTTATGAATTAGGATTTAGGGTTTAGGGTTTAGGATTTTAGGGTTTATGCTTATTATTTAGGGTTAGGGTTATGATTTATTTTTTAGGGTTTAGGGTTTATTTTAGGGTTTAATTTTTTTTAAAAAAAATTAAGTAAAGTGGTAGGTTTAGGTTTATTTAGTATATTTAGTTTATTTTTTATTTATTTTAGTTTACTTTATTTTTTATTTTTTATTTAGGTTTATTTTTTTATTTTTATTTAGTTTAGTGTATTTATTTATTTTAGTTTAGGTTTTTTATTTTAGTTTATTTTTTTACTTGAGTTTTATTTTATTTTATTTTTTAGGTTTAGGTTTTACTTTTTATTTTTAGGTTTAAGTTTAAGTTTTTATTTTTATTTTCTTTTTTTACTTGAGTTTAAGACTTAGGGTTAAGGGTTGTAGGTTTTAGGGTTTAGGGTATAGCATTCGGTGTTTAGTGTATAGGGTTTTAGGGTTTAGGGTTTAGGGTTTAGGGTTTAGGGTTTCTAGTTTAGGTTTTAAGGTTTAGGGTTTATTTTTGGGTTTAGGGTAGGTTTAAGATTTATTTAGGGTTTAGTTTTGGGTTAGGTTTTTTTTGTATTTTTTATTTAGGTTTATTTTATGGTTTAAGGTTTAGGGTTAGTTTAGGGTTTAGGGTTTAGGGTTTAGGATTGTAGGTTTAGGGTTTAGGTTTAGGGATAGTTTTAGAGTTTAGGGTTTAGGGTTTAGGTTTAGGGCTTTTTAAAAAAATTAAAAAAACTAGTAGGTTTAGGATTATTTAGTTTATTTTATATTTATTTTAGTTTATTTGATTTTTTTACTTTTATTTAAGTTTATTTTTATTTTTGTTTAATTTAGCTTATTTATTTTAGGTTTATTTATTTTATTTTAGGTTTTTTATTTTAGTTTATTTTTTAGGTTTAGGTATAGGATTATGTTTATTTTTTAGTTCAGTTTTATTTTTAATTTATTTTTTTAGGTTTAGGTTTTATTTTTTATTTTTAGGTTTAGATTTAGGTTTTTATTTTATTTTTTTAGGTTTAGGTTAGGTTTTTTTATAGGCTTATTTTAGGTTTATTTTTTTATTTTAGGTTTATTTTTAGTTTATTTTATTTTATTTAGTTTAGGTTTTTGGTTTAGTTTATTTTAGGTATAGGTTTAAGTTTTATTTATTTTGGTTTAGTTTATTTTAGTTTAGGGTTAGGTTTATTTTATTCTATTTATTTTAGGTTTAGGTTTTATTTTTTATTTATTTTTAGATTTAATTTTTAGGTTTATTTTAAAATTTTATTTTATTTAGGTTTTTTTTATTTTTAGGTTTATTTCATTTTTTAGTTTAGGTTAGGATTTTATTTATTTTATTTAGTTTAGATTTTTATTTTACATATTATCTTATTTTTAGATTCATGTTTAGGTTTAGGTTTTGGTTTAAGTTTTAGTTTATTTATTTATTTTTTTTTAGGTTTTATTTAGTTTAGGTTTATGTTTTTAGATTTTTAGGGTTTAAAGTTTAGGGTATAGGCTTTAGGATTTGGGGTTTAGGGTTTAGGGTTTAGGGTTGTAGGTTTTAGGGTTTATTTTTGATTTAGCTAGGTTTTTAGGATTAGGGTTTTAGGGTTTAAGGTTTTAGGTTTGAGTTTAGATTAGGGTTAGTTTAATGTAGTTTAGGTTAGTTTTTTTTTAAAATTTTTTAATTTTTATTTTATTTTAAATTAGTAGGTAGGTTTAGGTTTATTTAGTTTATTTTTTATTTATTTTACTTTATTTTATTTTATATTTTGTTTAGGTTTATTTTTTAATTTTATATTTATTTAGTTTTATTTAGTTTTATTTTATTTTATTTTAGGTTTATTTTATTTTTATTTTAGGTTTAGTTTTATTTTATTTAGGTTTTATTTTTAGTTTAATTTAGGTTATTATTTATTTTATTGTAGTTTATTTTTTTTTTCATTTTAGGTTTAGGTTCAGGTTTAGGTTTAGGTTTAGGTTTTAGTTTGTGTTTTTATTTTATTTTATTTTATTTTGGTTTAGGTTTTCTTATTTATTTATTTTTAGGTTTTATTTAGTTTAGGTTTAGGTTTTTAGCTTTTTAGGGTTTAGGGTTAGTTTAGGTTTAGGGTTTTTATTTAGGGTTTAGGATTTAGGTTTAATTTAGTTTTAAAAAAATTTAGTTAGGTTTAGGTTTATTTTTTATTCATTTTAGGTTTTCTTCTTTATTTCAGGTTTTTTCTTTATTTTTATTAAGTTTAGTTTATTTATTTTAGGTTTATTTATTTTAGTTTAGATTTTTTTTTTATTTTTTTGTTTAATTTTAGGTTTAGGTTTAGTTTATGTTTATTTTAGTTTAGTTTTATTTTATTTATTTTATTTTAGGTTTAGGTTTTATTTTTATTTTTTAGGTTTTGTTTAGGTTTTCATTTTATTTTTTAGGTTTAGGTTTAGGTTTTATTTTTTTATTTTAGGTTTAATTTTAGTTTAGGTTTACTTTAGTTTATTTTATTTTATTTAGTTTAGGGTTTAGGTTTAGTTTATTTTAGGTTTAGGTTTATGTTTTATTTATTTTATTTTAGTTTATTTTAATTTAGGTTTAGCTTTATTTGATTTTGTTTATTTTAAGTTTATTTTTTTTTTTAGTGTTTGGTTTATGTTTTATTTTTTATTTATTTTTAGGTTTAGGTTTTTATTTTGTATTTATTTTATTTTATTTTAGGTTTTTATTTTACTTTTGGTTTAGTTTTATTTTATTTAGGTTTTATTTTTAGGTTTATTTTAGTTTTAGTTTAGTTTTTTGTTTTTTATTTTATTTTATTTTAGTTTAGTTTTTATTTTTTATTTTATTTTATTTATAGGTTTAGGTTTATGTATAGGTTTATTTTTTAGGTTTAGGTTTTATATTAGATTTTTATTTTATATTTTATTTTATTTTATTTTATTTATGTTTAGGGTTTTTTATATATTTTATTTTTAGGTTTTATTTAGTTTAGGTTTAGGTTTTTAGGTTTTTAGGGTTTAGGTTTAGTTTAGGGTTTAGGTTTTAGGGTTTATTGGGGTTTAGGGTTTAGGGTTTATTTTAGGTTTATTTTTTAGTTTAGGTTTAGGTTTATTTATTTATTATTTATTTATTTTTATTTAGGGTTTAAGGTTAAGCTTTTAGAGTTGGTTTTAGATTTATTTAGTGTTTAGGGTTTAGGATTTAGGTTTATGATTTAGGGTTAGTGTTTAGGTTTAGGGTTTTGGTTTAGTTTTAAAAAAATTTAATTTAGGTATATTTAGTTTATTTTATATTTCTTTTAGTTTATTTTATATTTTTTATTTATGTTTATTTTTTATTTTTATTTAGTCTTTATTTATTTTTTATTTAGGTATTTTATTTTAGTTTATTTTTTACTTTAGTTTTAGTTTTATCTTTAATTTTTAGTTTATTTTTTTTATTTTATTTTTTAGGTTTTGCTTTTATTTTTTATTTTTAGGTTTAGGTTTTAGGTTTTTATTTTACGTTTATTTTAGGTTTTATTTTTTAGTTGAGGTTTAGGATTATTTTTTGTATATTTTATTTTATTTTATTTAGGGTTTAGGTTTAGTTTATTTTAGGTTTCGATTTATGTTTTATTTATTTTAGTTTAGGTTTAAGTTTATTTTATTTTGTTTATTTTAGGTTTAGGTTTTTTTATATATATTTTAGGTTTATCTTTAAAGTTTAGGTTTTTATTTTATTTTTATTTTGTTTTATTTTAGGTTTATTTTATTATTTACATTTAGTTTTATTTTATTTAGGTTTTTTATATTTTAGGTTTATTTTATTGTTTAGTTTAGTTTAGGTTTTATTTTATTTTAGTTTAGTTTTTATTTTTTATATTATTTTATTTTTAGGTTTAGGTTTAGGTTTAGGTTTAGGTTTTCGTTTACATTATTATTTTATTTTATTTTTTTATTTTATTTAGGTATATGCTTTTTTATTTATTTTATTTTAGGTTTTATTTAGTTTAGGTTTAGGTTTTTACATTTTTAGGGTTTAGGGTTTAGGGTTTGGGGTTTAGGGTTTAGAGTTTAAGGTTGTAGGTTTTAGGGTTTAGGGTTTAGGAATTAGGGTTTAGGGTTTAGGGTTTAGGGTTTAGGGTTTAGTTTAGGTTTAGGGTTTAGGGTTTAGGGTTTAGGGTTTAGGGTTTAGGTTTTGGTTTAGGGTTTAGGTTTATTTTTTTAGGGTTTTGTTTAGGTTAGGTTCTTTTTTAATGTTTTCAAATTAGTAACTTGTATGTTTATTTTATTTAATTTTATTTATTTTAGTTTATTTTATTTTTATATATTTTATTTAGGTTATTTTATTTTTATTTTTTATTTAGGTTTTATTTTTATTAATTTTATTTTACTTTATTTTAGGTTTATTTTATTTTATTTTTGTTTAATTTTTATTTTATATAGTTTTATTTTTTAGTTTAGTTTAGGTTTTTTATTTATTTTTTTTTAGTTTACTTTTTATATTTGATTTTATTTTCTTTTTAGGTTTAGGTTTAGGTTTAGGTTTTAGTTTGTGCTTTTATTATTATTTTTTTATACTTTATTTTGATTTAGTTTTTTTTATTAAATTTATTTTTATGTTTTATTTAGTTTAGGTTTAGGTTTTTAGCTTTTTAGGGTTTAGGGTTTATGGTTAGTTTAGGGTTTTTTTTTATGGAAATTAGGAATTTTTTTGCCATCAAGAAAAAGTACAGTCTTTAGATGGGGTAAATCTCTAAGTTAATCTTTAAGAGCTATAATAAGTCTAAAGAGATAAATTAAATTACAATCTTAGGAAAGAAAGCAAAAGAAAAAATAAAATCAACGAAAAAATCCTGAGACAAAACTTCATTTGGTCCTTCTTATACCAACAAGATCCTCTTGCAAGACTCTCCTTACCTATAAAAGAAACCTATGTACTTTGAAAGGATGTGTACAATTAAGCCAACATAAAAGTAAGAGCAAAAGAAAGAGTAAAAGAAAAGTCTCAAACTCGATTACAATCATCTTAAGAACAACATTATATGTAGCAAACTTGGGAAGGGTTACAATTACATATAGCACTACCACAAAAGAAAGAGAGGAAACATCAAGGCCATCATAGCATACCTCGTGTAGCATCATCCAAAGTCCATCATCCAAAGGCAAAATCCTCAAGACAAAACATAACGAAACCACCAAAACGAGAACAACCAAGCCCAATTGATAATCAACCAACCATCGGGGATAGCAACAATCTGATAGGAGCACCACCAAAGCCACCACCACCAAAAGGAATAACAAAATCAAGGAGAAAGCATCATGACAGAGGTAACAACACAAACTAGAGATACAAAAGCAAGAAAGAAAATACAAGTGCTCATATCCTCCACCAACAAATTAGAAAAAGGCTAAGTAAAACACTAGCCAATCAAGGGGTGGGCAAGGGCGCCACCCAAATAGAAAAAGTGAGCTCAGTTATAGCCAAGAGAGGAAAAACAAAGTAGGAGGAAACCAAAAATTATAGGTCATAGAAAGAACAACAGGTTCACGGAATAATCACTAAAGGAGCATGAAAAGCAAAATAGCCACCCTCAACTAAGACTAGCCAATACAAAACCAATAAACTAGCCAACAAATCCTCCTAGCCAACCACCATAGCAGCAGAAAACTCAAGTCATTGTAAAGACCAATAGTAGTCATCAAGCCAAAATCACCCATGATAGCCAGGGAAAGGGTAGAAGCAGACTACACCAGAAAACCAAGGCAAAATAAAATCGATCAAAGTAGAACAACTAGCCAAGAAAAAAGTACAAAGCCCGGTAAGAGACTACAAGCCAACCAGAATAACAATTAAGGCACCCAATAAGCCACCGCACCTAGGCCAACTAATGGCCACAAAATAACCTTCATCCAATCAATCATGACCCCAAACCCAAATCCATTGCAACCAAGAGGAAGGCCAATATAAGAGGATGTTAAAACCATAACCAAAAGAAAACTAAATAAAAAAATGACCACCAAGCCCCAGTCAACAAAATAGAAAATAATAGCCAATAAAAATCTTCACCATGCCAAAATCAAAGAGATAAACCACCGGTAACCAGATCATCTCAGCAGAAAATGAAAATAGCCAAAACAGACCATCCAACCATCCCAACTAGCCAAAAGCCTTATATTGATAGCCAACAAAGTCACACCACCACCACAGTAGATCCAATTCAAGTAAGTTAGCAAGCAGCCTAGAAAAGAGGCAAAACCCATACAAAGAAAAACCTACATAGCCAACCCAAAGGAGGATATAAAAAAAAAATAGCCAAAGGAAAATTATGGTAAACATCACCAGAAAGACAAAAGCCACCAAGCTGAAAACAAAACAACCTAGACTTGCAATAACTAGCAAAACTAGGCCAATCAAAAGTAAGAGATCAAAAATATAACCCAAACCAAGAGAGAGAAAATAAGTAGATAACCATAAACCAAGAGGGTTTAACAAGAGGCAACCTAAAAGCAAAAGATCATAAAAACTAACACCAAAAACCAAGCCAAGAATTTATAATGAGATAAGGCAAATCAGTATTATCAGATTAACAAACCTCTTAATAATTTAGGCAAAGTTTGGTTGTCAAATAAAGTGAAGTCAGTTAAGTTGGCATAAAGTTAGCCAAGTAATCAATAAGAATTACCTTCATGAAGGATGTGGGAAATTTTAAAACAAACTTGAGAAAGAAGATTTTAGTATGATTAAGAAGATAAAATAATTCAACATTCCCATTTCTATTGGAATTAAGCATGTAAAAAGCAGAGAGAATCAACTTCAATCAGATGTTGAGGAAACCTCTATTCAAACAAATTTCAATAGCTTTATTAACAACCATAAGCTCAGCAAAAATAATAGAATAGGCTTTCAGAGGATAGGCAAAAGCACAAATGATAGTACCTTTAGAATCCCTAAGAATAGCACCACAGTCATATTTACTGGAAGCAACAAAACCATCAGTATTCACTATAATCAAATTTTTTTAGGTTTGACCCAATGGATAATCCTAGCACTTTTATAAGAGTCAAACTCAGGTAGAATGATGCCCAATTTTTTAGCCACAAATTTATAACCTCTAAAATGGATACTACTAATAAGATTGGCATTAAAAAGAGCATGAATTTTTTTCTTTTATGGTTCATAGAATACCATAATATTTAGCATCATTTCTATCCATCCAGATGAACCAGATAAGGGTAATGGAAATTAAAACTTTGATTTGACCTTTCACTATATATTTGAAATAGACTTCAAGAAGTTGATATAAAGAAAGAGAACCACGAAAATAGCTATATAAATAAATCATCATACCAAAACCATAATTTAGAAGCAATAGCACCATTGACAAAACATGATTTACATTTTCAATATGAAAGCAACAATAGCACTTTGAAGGTAATTAACCCTTTAGTCAGGCAAAGAGTCCACGGGAATAAAGTTATTCAAAATCCTCCAAGCTAAAATTGAATAGGAAATGGGAATGATATTATTCCAAACATTAATAAATAAGTACAAAGCACCATTATAAGAAAGCTTTAAAAGAATTTGGCGGGTTTGTTAGAAGAAATGGGGATATTTCTAAAGTTGTCAAAGAGAAATAGGGATATAATTCTCAAGTTTGCTTTCATTCCAATTGTTATTAAGCCAAAAGAATTAACTTTGATAGAAGTAGTAGAGTGGGTAGATAAAGGGGTCAATAGAGCCATTGCCAATCTAATTATCTTGCCAAGAAGGAAGAACCACTAAATACCCCAAGATATTAATGATTTGGTAACCCATTTAGTGGAGCAAAGCCTTTTCCAAACGGAGAGTCACCAACCTTATAAGCATAGTTAATGGGGTGTTTACCTTGGCAATATCTTTCCATCATAAAATGAGACCAAAGTTAATAGCTTATGAGAGAAGGTAGTAATAGCTTCACGAATAGGCTTGCAACCAAGAGCACCTTCTCCCAAAGGACCACAACATTTATGCCAAGATGTCCAATGCATTCTTTTGGTAGAATTATTGGCCCCAAAAAAAATTTGTTAAACAAAATCAATTCTAATAAGTGTAGAATTAGTGGGGATAATAGTTTGAAACAAATAAAAAGGCATTGAGTTGAGAGTGCTTTTAAGAATAGTGAGCCTACCACTAAAGGAAAGTAAATGGAATTCCTAAATAGAAATTTTATTTGAAATTTTTTGAATTAGCTCATCAAAGAGATGGGAATGTTTCGTTCCTTTAAAGAGCGAAGGACCCAAGAACTTAAGAGGTAAATGTTGATGTTTAAAATTAATGATATGCAGGATTTGATAGATTTTATTATTATAGATACTAGAGAAAGTGATAAACTAGCTTTTGTTATCATTGATATAAAGGCCACTTTCTCCAAATTTATTTAAAAAGACTTGAGATGCTTGATGTGAATAGAAGCATTGCAAAAAATAATGAAATCATCTACAAAACTTAAATGGGAAATCAGGAAGACCACCAAGAGTTCTGTAGTACATACTAGTATTATTTAAGAATATATCATTGATGCTCCTAGATAAGTACTCAACAACAATAATAAATAAAGTAGTACATACTAGTTAGGGTTAAGGCTTTAGGCTTTAGGGTTAGGGTTAGGGTTAGGGTTAGGGTTTATGGTTTATGGTTTAGAGTTTAGGGTTTAAAGTTTAGGGTTAGAGTTTAGGGTTTAGGGTTTAGGGTTTATGGGTTAGGGTTTAGGGTTAAGGTTAGGGTTAGGGGTTAGGGTTCAAGGTTAGAGTTTAGGTTTTTTTGTTTAGGGTTAGGGTTAGGGTTTAAGATTTAGGTTGAGTTAGAGATTAAAGTTGAGTTAGGAGTTAGAGTTAAAGGTGGAGATTTAGAGTTAGGGTCATGATTCGAGTTAGTTAGTTAATTCTATTATAGTATAAATTTAAGTTAGGGATTAGTTTAATTGAGTTAAAGTAGGAGGAAAATTAATTAAGATTAGGTTTTAGTTTTTGGTTTGGATTTAAGTTTATTTTAAATTAGATTAAAGGTTTAGTTTAAGTTAAAGTTTAATTTAAATTTAAGTTTATAAATTTAAGTTTTAAGATTTAGATTAAAATTTAGAATTTAAGGTTGAGTTATCTTTAAAGATTGGAATTTAAAGATTAAATTTAAGGTTAAGTTAGGGTTTAGATTCAGGATTAAAGGTTAAGATTCAGGTTAAAGGATTTAAAGATTTAAATTTTAAGTTAAAGGTTGGATTAGTAAAGTTGTTAAAGTTCGATTAAAGATTATTGGATTAAAGGTTTAATTATAATTCATTCAGGTTAAAATTAAGAGTTATAAGGTTTAAAGTTTATTTAAGGTGGATTAAAGTTAAAGGTAGGAATTGAATTTAAGGTCATTAAAATTAGTTATTAAATTTAAGATTAAATTAAGTTATTGATTTAGATTTAAAGGTTAGATTTTAGTTAAAGTTTAGAGGTTAAATTGGATTAAAGGTGGGATTTAAGATTCAGGTTAGATTTCATTTATTTAAAGATTAGATTCATTAGATTAAAATTAAGATTCGTTTAAAGTCAGATTAAAGGTCACTTTAAATTTAAGATATTAAAGGTCAAATTCAAGTTTATAGATTTTATTTAAGATTTAAAATTCAATTTAAAGATTTAAGTTTATTTTATTTTAGGTTTAAGATTAAATTAAATTAGGGATTAAGGTGAGTTTAGGGAATTTTAGGTTAGATTCGTTATAGTTTAAATTAATTTAGATTAGATGGAGTTAAAGGTTAGGGTTTATTAGTTGGGTTAGGTTAGAGTTTTAGATTTAGATTATAGTTTAGGTTTAAGTTAAGTTAGATTTAGTTTAAAGGGTTTGGTTAGTTTATTTTATTAGGTTTTTGGGTTTAAGTTTATTTATGGTTTAGTTTAGGGTTTAGGGTTTTTAAAGTTTAGGGTTTAAGGTTTAGGGTTAGTTTAGGGTTTAGGGTTAAGTTTCTTTAAATTTTGTAATTTTATAAAATTAAGTAAATAGGTTATTTTATTTAATTTATTTTTCATTTATTTTAGTTTATTTTTTAAATTTTAGTTAAGTTTATTTTCATTTTATTTTATTTAGGTTTTTTATTTAGTTTTTATTTTTTTATTTTATTTCAGGTTTATTATAATTCTATTTTATTTTTGTTTTTTATTTTTTTTGTTTAGTTTAGGTTTTTATTTAATTATTTATTTTAGTTTGATTTTTATTTTTTATTTTATATTCTTTTAGGTTTAGTTTTTAGTTTAGGATTAGGTTTAGGTTTTAGTTTATGTTTTGTTTGTTTTTTATTTTTTATTTTATTTTAAATTTTTTTATTTTATTTTTTTTAGATTTAGTTTTTTTTTTGGTTTTATTTTTTTAGTTTAGTTTAGGTTTTTATTTATTTTATTTTAGTTTAGTTTTTATTTTCTATTTAATTTTCATTTTAGGTTTAAGTTTAGATTTAGGTTTATGTTTAGGTTTTAGTTTATGTTTTTATTTTATTTTATTTTTTATTTTGGTTTATGTTTTTGTGTATATTTTCTTTTTAGGTTTTATTTAGTTTAGGTTAAGGTTTTTAGCTTTTTAGGGTTTAGGGTTTAGGGTGTGGGGTTTATGGTTTAGGGTTTATAGTTTAGGGTATAGGGTTTAGGATTTAGGTTTAGGATTTAGGGTTTAGGGTTGAGGGTTTATGGTTGTAGGTATTAGGGTTTAGGGTTTAGGTTTACGGTTTAGGGTTTAGTGTTTAGGGTTTAGGGTTTAGGGTTTAAGGTTTAGGGTTTAGGATTTTATGGCTAAGGGTTTATGGTTAAGGGTTAGAGTTTTATTATTATTTTATTATTTTTATTTAGGGTTTATTATTTAGGGTTTAGGGTTTAGGATTTAGGGTTGTAGGTTTTACAGTTAGTTTTAGGGTTTAGGGTTTAGGATTTAGGGTTTAAAGTTTAAGATTTAAAAAAAAAAATTAAGAAAATTGGTAGGTTTAGGTTTATTAAGTTTATTTAGTTTATTTTATTTTATTTAATTAATTATTTATTTTTATTGAGAGAAGGAAGTGATAGCTTCACGAATAGGCTTGAAACTAAGAGCACCTTCTCCCAAAGGACCCCAACAAATATGCCAAGATGTCTAATGCATTCTTTTGGTAGAATTATTGGAGCCCCAAAAAAATTTGTTAAGAAAATGATCAATTCTAATAAGTGTAGCATTAGTGGGGATAATAGTTTGAAACAAATAAAAAGGCATTGAGTTGAGAGTGCTTTTAAGAATAGTGGCCCTACCACTAAAGGAAAGTAAATGGAATTCCTAAATATAAATTTTATTTAAAATTTTTTGAATTAGCTCATCAAAGAGATGGGAATGTTTCATTCCTTTAGAGCAGAGGACCCAAGAACTTAAGAGGTAAGTGTTGATGTTTAAAATTAATGATATGAAGGATTTGTTAGATTTTGTTATTATAGATACTAGAGGAAGTGATAAAATAACTTTTGTTATCATTGATATAAAGGCCACTTTCTCTACCAAATTTATTTAAAAAAGACTTGAGATGCTTGGTGTGATGAATAGAAGTATTGCAAAAAATAATGAAATTATCTATAAAACTTAAATGGGAAATAGGAAGACCACCAAGAGTTCTATAGTACATATTAGTATTTTTAAGAATAAATCATTGATACTACTAGATAAGTACTCAATAGGAATAATAAAAAAAGAAGTGCATACTAGTTAGGGTTAAGGCTTTAGGGTTTATGGTTAGGGTTAGGGTTAGGATTAGGGTTAGGGTTTATGGTTTATGGTTTAGGTTTTAGGGTTTAAGGTTTAGGGTTAGAGTTTAGGTTTGTTTAGTTTATAGGTTAGTTTAGGTTAGTTATTCAGATTTAGTTAGGTTAGAGTTTAAAGTTAAATTTAGGTAGATTAGTTAAAGATTAGGTAGGTTTAGTCATGATTAGTTAGAGTTAGGTGATTAGGTTAGGAGTTATTCGGGTTATGATTTAGTTATAATTATAGTTTATTATAAGTTATTTTAAGTTTAGGTTTATTATTAGTCAATTAGGGTATTTTAGTTAGGTATTTATTTAGATTTATTTTAGTTTAGGTTTAGGTTTAAGTTTAGTTTTAAATTTAAAGGTTATTTAATTTAAGTTTAAATTTATAGTTATTTAGTTTAGGTTATTTAGGTTAGTTTTAGATTTATAGATTAGAGTTAGATTTAAGTTTAAAGGTTTAAGTTTAGATTAGGTTTAAATTAAATTAGGTGATTTAGGTTAGATTATTTTAAGATTAAAGTTTTAGATTATTAAATTTAGATTTAAAGATAGGTTAAGTTAAGGTTTAGGTTTAAGTTTTAGGATTAGGTGGTTTAGATTTAAGGTAGGTTTTAAGATTAAGGTCATTAGGGAAGATTAAATTCTAGGTTTAAAGGTTAGGTTTTGATTTAGAATTTAGGATATGATTAGGTTTAAGGTTATTTTAGTTAGGATTAAAGAGATTAGATTATTTTAGGATTTAAAGATTTAGTTAGATTAGGTAGGGATTTCGTTTATAGTTTATAATTTATAGGATTTAAGGTTTAGGGAGTTTAGGTTTAAATTAGTTAGGTAGGAGTTAAGGTTAGTGGATTAAAGTTAAGATTAAGGTTTAGGTTAGTTAAGGTTTTATTAAGTTTAGATTTTAGGTCAGATTAGATTTTAAGTTTTTATTATTTATTTGGTTTAGGGTTTAGGGTTTAGGGTTAGGTTTTATGATTTTGGGTTTAAGGTTTAGGTTTTATGGTTTAGGGTTTAGGGTTTTAGGATTTAGGGTTTAGGGTTTAGGGTTAGTTTTAGGGTTTAGGGTTAGGGGTTTCTTTTTTAATTTTTGTAATTTTTTATAAAATTAAGTAAACTAATAGGTTCTATTTTATTTAATTTATTTTTTATTTATTTTAGTTTATTTTTTTTAAATTTTTAGTTAAGTTTATTTTCATTTTTATTTTTATTTAGGTTTTTATTTAGTTTTTATTTTTTTTTATTTTATTTCAGGTTTATTATAATTCTATTTTATTTATGTTTTTTATTTTTTTTGTTTAGTTTAGGTTTTTATTTAATTATTTATTTTAGTTTAATTTTTAATTTTTATTTTATATTCTTTTAGGTTTAGTTTTTAGTTTAGGATTAGGTTTAGGTTTTAGTTTATGTTTTGTTTCATTTTATTTTTATTTTATTTTATATTTTTATTTAGGTTTTTTTATTTATTTTTTAGATTTAGTTTTTCTTTTATTTGGTTTTTTATTTTTTAGTTTAGTTTAGGTTTTTATTTATTTTATTTTAGTTTAGTTTTTATTTTCTATTTAATTTTCATTTTAGGTTTAGGTTTAGATTTAGGTTTATGTTTAGGTTTTAGTTTATGTTTTTATTTTATTTTATTTATTTTATTTTGGTTTATGTTTTTTTGTCTATTTTATTTTTAGGTTTTATTTAGTTTAGGTTCAGGTTTTTAGCTTTTTAGGGTTTAGGGTTTAGGGTGTGGGGTTTATGGTTTAGGGTTTATAGTTTAGGGTATAGGGTTTAGGATTTAGGGTTTAGGGTTGAGGGTTTATGGTTGTAGGTTTTAGGATTTAGGGTTTAGGTTTACGGTTTAGGGTTTAATGTTTAGGGTTTAGGGTTTAAGGTTTATGGTTTAGGATTTTATGGCTAAGGGTTTATGGTTAAGGGTTAGAGTTTTATTATTATTTTATTATTTTTATTTAGGATTTATTATTTAGGATTTAGGGTTTAGGATTTAGGGTTGTAGGTTTTACAGTTAGTTTTAGGGTTTAGGGTTTAGGGTTTAGGATTTAGGCTTTAAAGGTTAAGATTTTAAAAGAAAATTAAGAAAATTGGTAGGTTTAGGTTTATTAAGTTTATTTAGTTTATTTTATTTTATTTAATTAATTATTTATTTTTATTTAGTTTTGTTTATTTATTTTAGTTTAGGTTTTTTATTTTAGCTTATTTTTTAGGTTTAGGTTTAAGTTTAGTTTTAGCTTATTTTATTTTATTTAGTTTAGGGTTTATGTTTAGGGTTAAGTTTTATTTATTTTAGTTTAGTTCATTTTAGTTTACATTTAGGTGTATTTTATTTTATTTATTTTAGTTTTAGTTTTTTTTATTTTATGGTTTAGGTTTTATTTTTTATTTATTTTTAGGTTTTTTTTATGTTTATTTTTTAGGTTTAAGTTTTTATTTAGTTCTTATTTTATTTTTATTTTACATTTAGTTTTAATTTTATTTAGGTTTTTTATTTTTAGGTTTATTTTATTTTATTTAGTTTAGTTTAGGTTTTAATTTATTTTATTTTAGCTTACTTTTTATTTTTTATTTTATATTATTTTTAAGTTTAGGTTTAGGTTTAGGTTTTTATTTTATCTAAATTTTTTAATTTATTTCTGTTTAGGTTTTTTTATTTATTTCAATTTTAGGTTTTATTTAGTTTAAGTTTTTCCTTTTAGGTTTTAGGGTTTAGGGTTTAGGGTTTAAAGTTTAAGGTTTGGGGTTTAGGGTTTAAAGTTTAGGGTTGTAGGATTTAGGGTTTAGGATTTAGGGTGTATCTTTTAGGGTTTTAGGGTTTAAGGTTCAAGTTTAAGTGTTTAGGGTTGTAAGTTTAGGGTTTAGGGTTTATGGTTTCGGGTTAGTTTTAAGGTTTAGGGTTATATTTTTTATTATTTATTTATTTAGGGTTTAGGGTTTAAGGTTTGTTTAGGGTTTAGGGTTTAGGTTTAGTTTTAGGGTTTAGGGTTTAGGATTTTTTGTTTAAATTTAGAAAATTGGTAGGTTTAGGTTTATTTAGTTTAGTGTTTAGGTTTAGTTTATTTTAGGTTTAGGTTTAGGTTTCATTTATTTTAGTTTAGGTTTAGGTTTTATTTTTTATTTCTTTTTAGATTATACTTTCTGTTTATTTTTAAGGTTTAGGCTTTTATTTAGTTTTTAGTTTATTTTATTTTAGGTTTAGTTTATTTTTATTTTGTGTTTAGTTTTTATTTTATTTAGGCTTTTTATTTTTAGGTTTATTTTATTTTTTTAGTTTAGTTAATGTTTTTATTTATTTTATTTAAGTTTAGTTTTTATTTTTTATATTATTTTATTTTTATGTTTAGATTTAGGTTTAGGTTTAGGTTTTAGTTTATGTTTTTATTTTATTTTATTTAGCTTTAGTTTTTTTCATTTATTTTTGTTTTTAGGTTTTATTTAGTTTAGGTTTAGGTTTTTAGGTTTTTAGGGTTGAGGGATTAGGGTTTAGGATGTAGGCTTTAGGGTTATAGGATTTAGGGTTTAGGGTTTAGGGTTTAGGTTTTAGGGTTTAAGATTTAGGGTTTTAGGGTTTGGGGTTTAGGGTTTAGGGTTTAGGGTTTAGGGTTTTGGGTTTAGGGTTTAGGGTTTAGCATTGTAGGTTTAGGGTTTAGGGTTAGTTTTATGCTTTAGGGTTTATGGTTAGGGTATTTTTATAAATTTTTTAAATTATGTAAACTGGTAGGTTTAGATTTATTTATTTTATATTTTATTTATTTTAGTTTAATTTATTTTTGTTTAGGTTTATTTTTATTTATATTTTTATTTTAGGTTTTATTTAGTTTTTATTTTATTATATTTTATTTTAGGTTTATTTTATTTTATTTTAGGTTTAGTTTTTATTTTATTTAGGTTTTTTTTTTTTTAGTTTAGTTTAGTTTTTTATTTATTTTATTTTATTTTAGTTTTTATTTTTTATTTTATTTTCTTTTTAGGTGGAGGTTTAGGTTTAGGTTTCAGTTTATATTTTTATTTTATTTTTTAGTCTAATTTTTTTCTTTAAGTTTTTATTTATTTATTTAATTTTTAAGTTTTATTTATTTTAGGTTTAGGTTTTGAGCTTTTTAGGATTTAGGGTATAGGGTTTAGAGTTAGTTTAAAGTTTAGGGTTTATGGTTTAGGGTTGTTGGTTTGGGGTTATAGGTTTAGAGTTTAGTGTTTAAGGTTTAGGGTTTAGGGTTTAGGGTTAGTTTAGGGTTTCGGGTTTAAAGTTTAGGGTTTTTAGGGTTTAGGATTTAGGGTTTAGGGATTTTTTTTTTTAAAAATTAAGTAAACTGGTAGGTTTCAATTTATTTAGTGTATTTTATATTTTTATTTAGGTTTATTTTTTTATTTAGCTTAGTTTATTTATTTTATGTTTTTTTATTTTAGTTGAGGTTTTTTATTTTAATTTATTTTTTAGGTTTAAGTTTAGGTTTATGTTTATTTTTTTAGTTTAGTTTTATTTTTTAGGTTTAAGTTTTATTTTTTTATTTTTAGGTTTAGGTTTAGGTTTTTATTTTATTTTTTTACGTTTAGGTTTTAGGTTTTCATTTTAGGTTTTATTTTTTAGTTTGGGTTTAGGTTTATTTTTAGTTTATTTTGTTTTATTTAGTTTAGGTTTAAGTGTAGGTTTAGTTTATTTTAGGTTTAGGTTTGTGTTTTATTTATTTTTTAGTTTAGATTTAGGTTTTATTTATAGGTTTATTGTTTAGGCTTAGGTTTCTATTTAGTTTATATTTTATTTTATTCTTCTTTTACATTTAGATTTTTTATTTTTAAGTTCATTTAATCTTTTAGTTTAGTTTTGGTTTTTATTTATTTTATTTTAGTTTAATTTATTTTATTTTATTTTCTTTTTAGGCTTAGGTTTAGTTGTATGTTTAGGTTTAGGTTTTGGTTTTAGTTTATGTTTTTATTTTATTTTATTTAGGTTTAGGTTTCTTTATTTATTTTATTTTTAGGTTTTATTTAGTTTAGGTTTAGGTTTTTCAGTTTTTAGGGTTTAGGGTTTAGGTTTTAGTGCTTAGGGTTTAGGCTAAGGGTTTGGGGTTTAGTCTTTAAGGTTTAGAGTTGTATGTTTTAGGGTTTAGGGTTTAGAGTTTAGGGTTTGGGTTTAGAGTTTTAGGGTTTAGAGTTTAGGGTTCACGATTTAGGGTTTTAGGGTTTAGGGTTTAGAGTTATAGGGTTTTAGGGTTTAGGGCTTAGGATTTGGATTTAGGGTTTAGGGTTTAGGCTTTAGGGTTTAAGATTTTAGGGCTTAGGGTTAGTTTAGGGTTTAGGGTTTAGTGTTAGTTTAGGGTTTAGGGTTTGGTGTTTAGGGTTTAGTATTTAAGGTTTAGGGTTTAGAATTTT
Organism: Cymbidium sinense; assembly: GCA_021442155.1. Lineage (NCBI taxonomy): Eukaryota > Viridiplantae > Streptophyta > Magnoliopsida > Asparagales > Orchidaceae > Cymbidium > Cymbidium sinense. Next base: position 14,518,042 of record CM038229.1, on the reverse strand, counting down.
GGGTTTTGGGTTTTAGGTTTAGGGTTCAGGTTTTAGTTTAGGGTTTAAGGTTTTTGGTTTTTTTAATAGAGAATAAATTCAGAGTCAACATTTCTTATTTTCGATTTCATCAACCAAGTAACACACCAAATTTTCTATGGGATAAGTGACGACATAGATAAAAAATAATAAGCATTCATAGAGCAAATCAAAAACCCAGGATAACTAGAAACTTCTCTACTATAAAGACATAATTCCATAAGCAGAAGATCAGATCAGTCATTCCTAAGTTTCTTTGGTTCCCATTAGAACCACACCGGCCTCTCGAGTACCGGGATCCATCATCATATCCCCAATTTCTCCCTCGGCTACCACCACGACTATATCCTCCGTCGTTCCTCCCGCCTCCATTTTCACCACTCCTCTGACCACCACATCCATACCCACCAGTGCCTCCAGATCCCCCACCACCATTGCGATAACCGCCACATCCACCTTCGCCTTCACCGCCAGATTTAGACTGAGCCTGGTTGACGGTGATGTTCCTGCCATCAAGGTTCTGCCCATTCTTAGGGGTTAGCTTTAGGTTTTTGTTTATTAGGTTTTAAGGTTTAGGTTTTTTTTATTTATTTAGTTACATTATATTTAGGTTTGGGGTTTGGGGTTTAGGGTTTAGGGTTTGGGTTTAAGGTTTAAGGTATAGGGTTTAGGGTTTAGGGTTTAAGGTTAGGGTTTAGGGTTTAGGGTTTTTTAGGGTTTAGGGTTTAGTGTTTAGGGTTTAGGGTTGTAGGTTTAGGGTTTTGGGTTTAGGGTTCAAGGTTAAGGATTTATGGTTTAGTTTTAGAGTTTAGGGTTTAAAGTTTATTATTTAGGGTTTACAGTTTACGGTTTATGGTTTAGGGTATTTAAAAAAAAAATTAAGTAAACAAATAGGTTTAGGTTTATTTAATTTATTTATTTTTATTTAGGTCTATTTTATTTTTATTTAGTTTAGTTTTTTCATTTTAAGTTTATTTATTTTAGTTTAGGTTTTTTATTTTAGTTTATTTTTTAAGTTTAGGTTTAGGTTTAGGTTCATTTTTTAATTTAGTTTTATATTTATTTTTTATTTTTAGATTTAGGTTTTATTATTTATTTTTAGGTTTAGGTTTATGTTTTTATTTGATTTTTTAGGTTTAGGTTTTAGGTTTATTTTTAGCTTTTATTTTTTAGTTTAGGTTTTAGTTTATTTTTAGTTTATTTTATTTTATTTAGTTTAGGTTAAGGTTTAGTTTATTTTGGGTTTAGGTTTAGGTTTTATTTATTTTAGTTAAGTTTATTTTTTGTTTAGGTTAGGTTTATTTTATTTTTATTTTAGGTTTAAGTTCTTTTTTTAAGTTTAGGGTTTAGGTTTTACTTTTTACTTATTGTTAAGTTATAATTTTTGATTTATTGTTTTAGTTTAAGTTTTTATTTTATTTTAGGTTTATTTTATTTTTATTTTAGGTTTAGTTTTTTATTTTAGCTGGCTTTTTATTCTTTAGTTTAGTTTAGGTTTATATATATATTATTTTAATTTAGTTTTTATTTTTTATTTTCTTTTCTTTTTAGGATTAGGTTTAGGTTTAGGTTTTAATTTATGTTTTTATTTTATTTTATTTTTTTATTTTTTATTTTTTTTGGTTTAGGACTTTTTATTTATTTTATTTTTAGGTTCTATTTAGTTTAAGTTGAGGTTTTTAGGGTTTAGGGTTTTGGGTTAGTTTAGGGTTTAGGGTTTAAGGTTTAGGTTTTGGGGATTAGGGTTTTGGGTTTTGGCTTTAGGGTTTAAGGTTTAAGTTTTAAGGTTTAGGGTTTATGGTTTAGGGTTTTAGGTTTAGGGTTTTATGTTTAGGGTTTAGGGTTTAGGGTTTAAGGTGCTTTTAGGTTTTAGGTTTAGGGTTCAGGTTTTAGTTTAGGGTTTATGGTTTTTGTTTTTTATATATTTTTTAATAGAGAACAAATTTAGATTCAATATTTCTTCTTTTCGATTTCATCAACCAAGTAACACATTAAGTTTTCTAAGACAAAAGCGTCGACATAGATAAAAAAATGAGCATGCATAGAGCAAATCAAAAAACCCTAGATAGCTAGAACCGTTTCAACTGTAAAGACATAATTCTATAAGCAGTAGATCAGATCGATCGTTCTTTAGTTTCTCTAGTTCCCCATCAGAACCACCTCGACCTCTCGACTAGTGGGATCCACCATTATATCCCCAATCTCTCCCTTCGCCACCACCATGGCTGTAACCTCCACCGCTCCTCCGGCCTCCATAACCACCACTACTCTAACCACCACCTTCATATCCACCAGCACCTCTAAATCCCCCACCACCACTGCGATAATTATTGTCTCTACCTTCGCCTCCACCACCAGATCTAGACTGAGCCTAGTTGATGGTGATGTTCCTGTAGTCAAGGTTCTGCCAATTCTTAGGGGTTTTTTTTATGTTTTATTTTTCAGTTTAGGTTTAGGTGTATTTTTAGTTTATTTTATTTTATTTAGATTAGGTTTATGTTCAGGCTTTGTTTATTTTAAGATTAGGTTTTGGTATTATTTATTTTAGCTTAATTTATTTTTATTTATGTTTAGGTTTATTTATTTATTTTTTTGTTATCTTTAGGTTTAGGTTTTTTTTTTTTTAATTTAGTGTTTAGGATTTACTTTTTATTTATTTTAGGTTTTTCTTTTAGGTTTATGTTTTATTTAGTTTTAACTTTATTTTATTTTTATTTTTGTTTAATTTTATTTTAGGTTTTTTTCTTAAGTTTATTTTATTTTTTAGCTTATTTAGGTTTTTAATTATTTTATTTTAGTTTATTTTTATTGGTTTTTTAGCTTTATGTTTAAGTTTAGGTATTTTTTTAAGTTTTTATTTTATTTTATTTATGTTTATTTTTTGTTATTTATTTTATTTTTTTGGTTTTAATTAGTTTAAGTTTAGGTTTTTAGGGTTTAGGGTTAGGGTTTAGGGAGTTGGTGAGAGTTAGGGATGGTTAGTTAATGGCATATGGATGGGGTTTAGTGTTTAGCTTTAGGGTTTAGGTTTGGAGCATTTAGTTAACCCAGGGTTTAGGGGGGTTTAGGATTTAGGTTTAGGATTAGGGTTTAGGGAGGGCCCAGGGTTTATAGTTTAGGTTTAGGGATTTATGATTTAGTTTAGAGGAGGTGGTGTCTCAGATTTAAGGTTTAGTGTTTAGGGTTTAGGGCATGGGTTTAGTGTTGAGTTTTTTTACAGGTGGTTTAGTGTTTAGGGTTTAGGATTTTAGGGTTTAGGGTTTAGGGTTTAGGTCTTAGGGTTTAGGGTTTATGGTTTAGGGTTTATTTTAATTATTTTATTTTTCTATTTTGATTTTAGTTTTTTTTGTTTAGTTTAGTTTATTTATTTTTGGTTTATTTATTTTAGTTTAGGTTTTTTATTTTAGTTTATTTTTTTAGTTTATGTTTAGGTTTAAGTTTATTTTTTAGTTTAGTTTTATTATTATTTTATTTTTTAGGTTTAGGTTTTATTTTTTAATTTTAAGTTTAGGTTTAGGTTTTTATTTTATTTTCATAGGTTTAGGTTTTAGGTTTTTATTTTAGGTTTATTTTAAGGCTTTATTTTTTAGTTTGGGTTTTGGTTTATTTTTAGTTTAGTTTATTTTATTTTGTTTTTGTTTGGGTTTAGGTTTAGTTTATTTTAGGTTTAGTTTTAGGTTTTATTTATTTTAGTTTAGTTTATTTTAGTTTAGGTTTATGTTTTATTTTTATTTTTATTATAGGTTTAGGTTTTTTTAGTTTAGGGTTTAGGTTTTATTTTTTATTTAATTTAGGTTTAATTTTTTGGTTTATTATTTAGGTTTTGGTTTTAATTTAGTTTTTATTTTATATTAGTTTAGGCTTATTTTATTTTTATTTTAGGTTTATTTTTTATTTTATTTAGGTTTTAAATTTTTTAGTTTAGTTTAAGTTTTTATTTCTTTTATTTTAGTTTAGTTCTTATTTTTTATTTTATTTTCTTTTTAGGTTTAAGTTTAGGTTTAGGTTTCGATTAAGGTTTTAGTTTATGTTTTTATTTTATTTTATTTTATTATTTTATTTTCATTTAAGTTTATTTATTTATTTTATTTAGTTTAGGTTTAGGTTTTTTGCTTTTTAGGATTTAGGGATTAAGGTTTATGTCAGTTTCGGGTTTAGGCTTTGGAGTTTAGGGTTTTGGGTTTTTTTGGTTTTTTTTTTTTTTTTTTTGGGAAACCCCATGATGCGGGGGTATTTTATTGCCACAAAAAAAGGGTTACAAGGTCCTTAAAGGGGATAAACTCCAAAACTAGTGCTCAAAGAGCTACAATCAGCCTAAGGAGTAAATCCCCATCTAAGTACATCCAAGAGCAAAAGAAAACATTAAAGCAATCAAAAGATACAAGATGATTAACATAATAGGCTAAAGGAAGGTTAAGGCCAATGCTCTGATGGTTGTAAGAGTGCTTGGTAATATGGAGCAAACCCAAGATAAAAGAGAGAAACACCAAAGTTATAATGAGAGAGAGATTAGAGCAGTTAAGGTAATACTGACAAAAAAAGGTAGAAGGAAAGAATATAATATGAGTATGATAATAAGGAAATGTAATAGAAGGCTGGCTCAATCACACCATGTTGGGGCAAGTATGAGCATCCAAACTGAAGGGTTACATCACATGAGCTACTACCGAACCAAAAAGGAGTGAGAACATCACAGCCATCATAGCCAACAAACCTGTGAGAAGGAAGCACCCAGTTGTTGATAATCATGTGAGCTTTATTACCTGCAAACCTAAACAAATCATATTTATGCATATGAAATAGGTCGGCATAGAAATCATCCATCGGAAAACAAAGAAAAAAGTAGCAAATCCTAAAGCAAGTCAATGAGTCTTTAAATGACACCATCCCAATTATAAGGTATGTAAATGAATGGCCGCGAAGTACTTAGGGGTAGATGTAAAGTCCGTAAAATGAGCCCAATCAATATAATGAATGCAGATTGGTGCAATCCCCTTATTAGATCCAAATCAATAGTTGGCAAGAGACAATAGTAAGGGAAGGCAGCAAAACCAGAAACCCAAGAAAATAGCCAATAAGCATAGCAGCAAAATCCAGTAGAACTAAACCATAAATAGGAAAAGATAGAAACAGTTCATAATACCACCCCTTAATAATAGAGATTATATTCCAAGGAGTAAGCACTAACCTGACCGGTCCCAAATTAGAAAAACTGGGAGTCCAAATAATTTCCATATGAGAATCCAGAAAAACAAGATAGCAGATAACCAAGAGTAAAAGGCAGCCCAGGAAGTAGCAGCCAAGACAGCCAAAGCCAAGACATGAAAGGGCCGCATAAAGATTGCATTCTGAGATCCCAAGACAAAAGACAAGAGCAGAGCACAAGCCATTCAGGTCCCAGTTGGGAATAGAAACAACAAGGGTAATGTAGATCAGTTATCAGATAATGAGCAATACCCCAGATAGAAATAGCAAGGGCACTCAGAGAAACAGCCCCAACAACAAAATAGCTAGTGCAACAGAAATACAAATTAGGATCCACATTAGAATCTAGAAAAACAAGATAGCAAATAACCAAGACAAAAAATAGCCAAGGCGAGTAGACAAGGCTACGCCAAGACAAAAGGGACAACATAGTACCATAATTCGGAAAGCCACGGACACCAATGACCAAAACAAGAGACAAAGATAATCTGGATAAGCATACTTGAAACCCTTAATCATATCCAGCGATAACCAACACGAGAAAACTACTGTGTTATAATAGCACGTGCAATCGAGAGCCAATCGAGAGCCAATCCCAACAAGAGAGGTTATTGCGATTGGAACCCACCAGAAAAGATCAAAAATTGTATTCAAATGAAAACATCATTAGAATCCGACAAAACAATATAACAGGTAACCAAGGCAAAACCACCGACAAAGAACAAATAGGGCAAAACCATCCAAGCCTCTCAATCAGTAGACAATGCCATAGTTAATAGCCAAGAAGATATAACATAGGAATAAGTATCTTGAATGCGAATCTGCATAAAGAAACACCAAAAAACCTTAGACAATCAAGACAACAAAAACCAACTAGCTTGCCATAAAACCACCCATCCAGGATAAACAGTGCAATTGATACAAGTTTAATGGGGTTCAAAACAAAACCAAGCAAGCAATCATCAACATCTTGCTGAAAAAAATAAACCAAAACCCCAAAAATAGCCTGTAGAGTATTAATCCAGTGCAGCCAACAACCAAGGCAGTTAATACCAACAAGCTGGCCAAGAATCCACCCCAAAAGCATATATAAAGATAGGGTGGGGAAGAAAACTCCCCACCACAAGCCAATCCAATAAGGGACATTCAAAGCATTAGCAGGATGATTAGTCACATTAATCCAATTCTGCCAAGGATAAGAGCTACAGGGAAGACCAACAGCAACCCAGTAGTTAGCAGTAGGGACATAAAGAGAAACAAAGAAAAAAGGGTAAACACGAAAAACCAAAAGAAAGGCCAACATGAAAGCCCATTCTGAGGGAGCAAGATAAGACCAAAGCCCCAATCTCTAAGCTTCCCGCAGAAAGGTTCTCTTGAATATAACAACCAAGAACAATCAAGAAACTCCATCCAGGCGAAAATAAACAAGACAAATAAGAGTTACATAAAGGTTAACCAAGAAGTACTATCAAAGTTCAGACAATGATACGCCATTAGGGGTAAGGAGGTCACAAAGAACCGTGAGAAAGCACAAAGAACATCCATAGTAGAAAGAAAAGAAAGCACCCCACAAAGAAGATCCCACTAAAGAGACCTGAAATAGAAATGGATTCGAAAGAGCTTCCGTAAGGGGTCTAGGTTACTGATAAACAATGCCAAGATGATAAGTATCGAAAAGGCCAAATAGCCTCTTCATGCACAGAAATAAATTAGAATATAATTCCCAGAAGTAAAAGAAAACCGTCAGCTCCAAGCTAGAATCAAAGAGAATATGGGAGACAATCAACATAGCAAAAACCAGCCAGCAGTCATTATCCGTTAGGATCCAATAACCTAACAGTAAATCATCAAGATCCCAAGTGGGATTGCGTTATAAAACCAATAAACACAAAGCTCAACTGGGTTCCAATTCAAGAGATTGATGTGCATATAGTTCAACATCTACCCCATAATATTGTAAATGCCAAAAATAGAGATCTTCCAACTAAAGGTGAAGGGGTAAAGGCAGCAAGTCATGGTAAAGAACACAAGACAACAATGATAACTATGAGGAGTATCCATAAAGAACACAAGGAAACAGAAAACCAAAAAAAAGGAATAAGAGGAGAATTAGATTGAGGTAAGGAAGCAAATTGTCCAAGTTAACAATGCAAGTATTTGGGTATTGTAAATTGATCAAAGAGGATGATACTGTCTAATCTCGCACCCAGATTAGCAAGGTAATTAGCACAGGCATTACCTTCACGCCAAACATGAGTGATGGTAAAATTCAGTTGAGAGAGAAGAGCCCTAGTTTGCTTGAGGAGCATTGCTCATATTGGTAGAAGTCAAAAGGTCAATCAGTAGAAGAGCGTCCACCTCTATCCAAATATTGAGCCGCCCATTTTGAAGACAAATTTCAAGAGCTTTGTGGACCATAAGCTCGGATAAGGGACGGCTTGGAAATAAGGGGATAAGCAAATGCACATAGGACTACACCCTTAGAATCCGAAAATGCCTCCACAACCGAGAGCCATTATGAGAGAGAGCCATCGATTAATTTTAATAATATGATCAAGAGGTTTTTCCAAAACCATTCTATCATTTCGATAGTAAGACTGGTCTGGAAGGTTGAGGCCAAGTTTATTGGCAATAGATTTACAGCCTTTTAAAATGTTTATGATGAATTAAATTGGCTTTAAACAAGTCACAAATTTTGTTTTTAGTTCTAGTAATAATCTTCATGTGATTCATACGAATCCCACGATGTTTAGCTTCATTTCGGGTTTTAAGGTTTATGCTTTTAGGGTTTAGGGCTTAAGGTTTTAATGTTTAGGGTTAGGGTTTAGGGTTTAGGGTTTAGTGTTTAGTGTTTAGGCTTTAGGGTTTAAGGTTTTGAAGGTTTGGAGTTTGGGGTTTAGGGTTTAGGGTTAGCTTAGGGTTTAGGGTTAGTTTTGGGTTTAGGGTTTAAGCTTTAGGGTTTATGATTTTTAAGGTTTAGGGTGGGGTTACTTTTTTAGGGTTTGTGGTTTAGGTTTAGGGTTTAGTTTAGGGTTTAAGTTAGGGTTAGGTTTTAGGTTTAGGGTTATTTAGGGAGGGTTAAGGTTTGTGGTTTAGGGTTTTAGGATTTTAGGGTTTAGGTTTATAGGGTTTGGAGTTAGTTTAGATTTAGGGTTTGAGTTGTGTTTAGGTTTTAGCGTTTAGGGTTTAAGTTTTAGTGTTTTTTTAAAAAATTACGTAAACCAATAGGTTTATGTTTATTTTGTTATTTAGTTTAGTTTTTATCGTTTATTTTATTTTTTATTTTTATTTATGTTTATTTTTATTTTTATTTAGTTTAGTTTATTTATTTTATGTTTATTTTTTTTATTTTATGTTTCTTGGTTTAGTTTATTTTTTAGGTTTAGGTTTATTTTTTAGTTATGTTTTATTTCTATTTTATTTTTTAGGTTTAGATTTTATTTTTTTATTTTTAGGTTTAATTTTTGGTTTTCATTTAATTTTTTTTAGGTTTAGGTTTATTTTAAATTTATTTTATTATACTCAGTTTAGGTATAGGTTTAGTTCATTTTAGGCTTAGGTTTAGGTTTTCTTTATTTTAGTTTAGTTTATTTTAGTTTAGGTTTAGGTTTATTTTATTTTGTTTATTTTATTTTTATATTAGGTTTAGGTTTTTTTTTTTAGTTTAGGGTTTAGGTTTTTATTTATTTATTTTTAGGTTTTAGTTTTAGGTTTATTTTTTAGGTTTAGGTTTTTATTTTATTTTATTTTAGGTTTAATTTTATTTTATTTTATTTTTAATTTACATTTAGTTTTTTATTATATTTAGGTTTTTTATTCTTAGGTTTATTTTATTTTATTTACTTTAGTTTAGCTTATTGTTTATTTTATTTTAATTTATTTTATTTTATGTTATTTTAATTTGGTTTAGGTTTTTTATTTTAGTTTATTTTTTAGGTTTAGGTTTAGGTTTATTTTTAGTTTAGTTTTATTTTTATTTTATTTTTTAAGTTTCAGTGTAATTTTTTATTTTTATTTTTAGGTTTAGGTTTTTATTTTATTTTATTAGGTTTAGGTTTGAGGTTTTCATTTTAGGTTTTTTTCTAAGTTTTATTTTTAAGTTTAGGTTTAGGTTTACTTTCAGTTTATTTTATGTTATGTAGTTTAGGTTTAGTTTATTTTAGGTTTAGGTTTAGGTTTTATTTATTTTAGTTTAGGTTTAGGTTTATTTTATTTTTATTTTAGGTTTACATTTTTTTTAGTTTAGGGTTTAGGTTTTATTTTTTAATTATGTTTAGGTTTATTATTTAGGTTTAGGTTTTTATTTATTTTTTATTTTATTTTATTTTAGGATTATTTTATTATTATTTTTGCTTTAGTTTTTATTTTATTTAGGTTTTTTATTATTTTGGTTTAGTTTAGGTTTTTATTTATTTTCTTTTTGTATAGTTTTGATTCTATATTTTAGTTTTGTTTTAGGTTTAGGTTTAGGTTTAGGTTTTAGTTTTAGTTTTTATTTTATTTTATTTTTTATTTATTTTGGTTGAAGTTTTTTTATTTATTTTATTTTTAGGTTTTATTTATTTTAGGTTTAGGTTTTTTGGTTCTTAGGGTTTAGGGTTGAGGGTTTAGGGTTTGGGGTTTGGGGTTTAGGGTTTATGGTTAATGGTTTAGGGTTTGGGATTTTGGGGTTTAGCGCTTATGGTTTTTTATTTATTTTTATTTTTTTATTATATTTTTAAATTAAGTGAAATCGTAGGTTTACATTTATTTAGTTTATTTTTTATTTATTTCTGTTTATTTTATTTTTTTTTTTATTTAGGTTTATTTTTATTTTTATTTAGCTTAGTTTATTTATTTTAGGTTTGTCTATTTTAGTTTATGCTTTAGGTTTAGGTTTAAGTTTAGGTTTATTTTTTAAGTTAGTTTTATTTTTATTTTATTTTTTAGGTTTAGGTTTAGGTTTTTATTTTGTTTTTATTTTATTTTATTTTAGGTTTATTTTATAGTTGTTTTAGCTTAAGTTTTTATTTTATTTAGATTTTTTGTTTTTTTGGTTTAGTTTATGTTTTTATTTGTTTTATTTTTGTACAGTTTTTATTTTATATTTTAGTTTCTTTTTAGGTTTAGGTTTAGGTTTAGGTTTAGGTTTTAGTTTTTTTCATAATTTTATTTAATATTTTATTTATTTTGTTTGATGTTTTATTTATTTATTTTATTTTTAGGTTTTATTTAGTCTAGGTTAAGGTTTTTAGGGTTTAGGGTTTAGGGTTTAGGGTTTAGGATTTTGGGTTTGGGGTTTAGGGTTTAGGGTTTAGGTTTTAGGGTTTAGGGTTTAGGGTTTTAGGGTTTAGGGTTTAGGGTTTAGTGTTTAGGGTTTGGGGTTTTGAGGTTTAGCATTTAGGGTTATTTATTTATTTATTTTTATTATTTTATTATATTTTTAAATTAAGTGAAATGGTATGTTTACGTTTACTTAGTTTACTTAGTTTATTTTTTTATTTTAGTTTATTTTATTTTTTATTTTTATTTAGGTTTATTTTTATTTTAATTTAGCTTAGTTTCATTATTTTAGGTTTGTTTATTTTAGTTTATAGTTTAGGTTTAGGTTTAGGTTTAGGTTTATTTTTTAGGTTAGTTTTATTTTTATTTTCTTTTTTAGGTTTAGGTTTATTTTCTAATTTTAGGTTTAGGTTTAGGTTTTTATTTTATATTTATTTTTACGTATTTTTTTTAGTTTAAGCTTAGGTTTATTTTCTTTTATTTAGTTTAGGGTTTAGGTTTAGTTTATTTTAGGTTTAGGTTTATGTTTTATTTATTTTAGTTAAGTTTATTTTAGTTTAGGTTTAGGTTTATTTTATTTTATTTATTTTGGGTTTAGATTTTTTTTAGTTTAGGGTTTAGATTTTAATTTTTATTTATTTTTAGGTTTATTTTTTAGGCTTATGCTTTTATTTAATTTTTATTTTATTTTATTTTAAGTTTATTCTATTCTTATTTTACATTTAGTTTTTATTTTATTTAGGTTTTTTATTTTTAGGTTTATTTTATTTTTTAGTTTAGTTTAGGTTTTTATTTATTTTATTTTAGTTTAGTTTTTGTTATTTTTTTTATTTTTAGGTTTAGGTTTAGGTTTAGGTCTATATTTAGGTTTTAGTTTAGGTTTATATTTTATTTTATTTTATTTTATTTTTTTTCTTTTATTTAGGTGTAGGTTTTTTTATTTATTTATTTTAGGTTTTATTTAGTTTAGGATTTTTTTTAGGGAAATAAGAATATTTTATTACCACAAGAAAATGTACAAAGTCCTCAGAGGGGGCAAATCTTTAAGCTAAAGCTCAAAGAGCTACAACTTAAGGAGGTAAGCCCCCTAGCTAATATAATTGATAATAACAAAAAGCTAATAAAAAAGGAAACAAAAATCCACAAAACTAATTCCTTGAAATCATCAAAAATCTTCCTCTGCTCTTTTTGTAAGCAACATACCCTTACAACAAAAGTCTCCCAGCCTGTACTAGAGATCTTATGAAACCCCAATAAGAAGAAAAGTCTCCCAACCTTGTAGATCTGCAAGAAGCTAGAAAAGGGATTAGTATAGATAATGAGACAGTTAAATAAGCATAGAAAATAATAGTAGATAGAAGACAAAGAATGAAGAAAAGGCTTTTGCTCAATTATAAATGTCTTAAGGAGCAGCACCATATGTAAAATCCAGACTTTGAGTGAATGGTTATATTTACATATAACACTACCAACCAAAAGAGGAAGTGAGATACATCATGGCCATCATTCCCAAAGATACTGGCTTATTTATTTTAGTTTAGGTTTATAGGTTTTTTAGTGTTTAGGGTTTTGGGGTTTAGGTTTAGGGTTTAGGTTTATACATGGTTTTAGGGTTTAGGTGGTATAGCATGGTTTGTGGCTCAGGATTTAGGTTTGCAGGCTCAGGAGTCAAGGTTAGGCCAGCCTAGGGCCTAGGGCTTTAGGGCTCAGGATCTAGGCCAAGGATCAGGTAGTGCCCAGGGCTCATGTAGGTTTATAGTGGCTCATGATTGTGGTCAGGGGGGTTAGCTAGGGTCGGTTTGGCCTAGGATCTGGCTCAGGGTCCATCTTATGGTTTAGGGTTTAGGGCCTAAACCCTAAGATTTAGGGCTCGAGCCTAGGGTTATTTTAAAATTAAGCAAAATAGTAGTCTTTTATTTAGTATATTTAGTTTTATTTTAGTTTATATTTATTTAGGTTTTTATTTTTATTTATTTTATTTATTTTAGATATATTTTATTTTAGTTTATTTTTTATTTAGTTTAGGTTTATGTTTATTTTTAGTTTAGTTTGATTTTATTTTATTTTAGGTTTTATTTTATTTTATTTTATAGGTTTTATTTTATTATTTTAAGTTTAGGATTTTAGTTTTTATTTTAAGTTTATTTTTAGGTTTTTTTTTTCAGTTTATGTTTAGGTTTATTTTTAGTTTATTTTATTTTATTTAGTTTAGGATTTAGGTTTAGTTTATTTTAGGTTTAGGTTTAGGTTTTATTTTTTTTAGTTTAGTTAATTTTAGTTTTTGTATATGCTTATTTTTATTTTTTTTATTTTAGGTTTAAGTTTTTTTTAGTTTAGGGTCTAGGTTTTATTATTTATTTATTTTTTGGTTATATTTTTAGGTTTTGGTTTTTATTTAGTTTTTATTTTATTTAGGGTTTTGTGCTACCATCCTTCAAGATCTTTGATGGTAGTGAGAACCCACGATAATATATTGCACACTTTAGAGTCTATTGCAACACTATGGTAGCAATGCACCTCTTCTCGCTTTTCGTTAAGTTAAATGCTAGTGTTGCATTTGATTGGTACGTCGAACAGTTTGGTGAAGACTTTTGTTGAGTTGGAGCACCTCTTCCTCAAGAGGTTAGTTGGCAGAGAGTGATTGTAGGCGACCTCATTGAAGTGAAACAGAAACTCAACGAGTCCTTTATTGATTACATTCTCAGGTGGCACAACCTAAGCATTCAATGTGAACAATAAGTATCTGAACAACATGCCATTGAGATTTTCTCAAGAATATCCATGGCCCGGTCGCCTTCATGCTAAAGGGCTTTACCATTAAAACATTCAAGAAATTAATCAACAAGGCAGTTAGTCGACAAGAGGAAGCCAAATAGATGCTCATTCCTGACCAATCATCTAGGCCCAAGCCACAGAAGGTGTTTGAGAAGAACCTAGGGACAGTTGTGTCAGTGGACATAGGGAAGCAACCAGCCATAGTTTAGTATGAGAGACTACGAGCTCACTAGCCTCCTTTTCCACCTCCTCTTCTAGCACTTTGGTCATCATACTGGCCACCGCAGCCTCCACAACGATCATTTCCACCACCTCACTAGCCTACCCAACATCGGTATTCATATCCATTACTAGGTAGCTACTTTCCACCTACTCTTTCCAATAGATTGAATAAGCCATATTTATTCAAGAGGGAGGTAGTTAGAAAAATTTTAAAGAATCTCTTAAATAAACCTGACTTTCAGTTACCAGAGCCTAAGAGGCCAGAGGAAGTGGGCAAGAGCGATGATCCTAGCTATTGCTCCTACCATCACATGTTAGGCCATGTCTTAGAAGATTATATCACTTTTAAGGACTAGCTTGAGCGCAACTACAAGTTGTGAGCCATAATTATCCCAAAGGAATACTTATTAGAACAACCATTCAGTTCTATTAGAGTAATCCTTGGGGATACTTGCGATCTCTTAAGACCAAAGCAGGTTAGGATATCTCCCTATCCCAAACCTCTAAGAAGATCATTTCTAAGATCAAGTAACTTTTCTTGTAGGTGCCTAAAATAGATCAAACCTCCAACACCAAGGAAGGTTTGCTAGTTGCAAAGGACAACTCAGGGAGGGTGACAGAGTAGCAAGAACTCACTTGCCCATAGTCTAGTAGTACCATCAAAGTCTAGTACTCCATCATTGGAGCTACCACCTCTTCCTAGCTCCTCTTCTACCTTGTAAGCATTGTATCTGATATGGCACTAAATCCTTTACTTGATTTCTATTATGTACCTCTACCCAAAAAAAAATTAATGAAGAAAGCTAATTCTACTCATATATTATCTACTTCTAATGCTCTTGATTTTATTCCTATTGAATGTTCTCCGAGTCTAAATAAAAATAATAGCTCTAGTAGTTTCTATTCTTTTTATTCTGATTCAAAGTCAGGCTGTCCTTCTTTGAATTAATCAGGTTCACCTCTTGAGATTGACTTGGAGTCAACTGACTCTGAGGATCCCATAGGAGAAGATGTAGGTATGCCTAATGAGAAGGTAGAACTTTCCACAAGCTCATCATTCTAAGAATTCACTGAAGTAAATCTATACAGTGGAAAAGTTCTACCTCTTAGGGTAGCACTTCAGGATAAGGGTAAGTAAGTCATTGGTTCCAATGAGCAGATAGCCCCTCCATAAGATACTCCACCCATTGATATGCTTGTGGAGGACCTGCTAGAATTAGAATTAAATGTCCTTTTAGAAAGTTTTAGCTAAGCATATACAATGCCCATATCTTAGCCAAAGAGATGAAGGAATCTCTAGTCAAGGCCTTATTTGATCTAAAGATATGCTTAGCTTAGCTGACCTCTACTAAAGAGGAGGCATGCCAATCGAAGGACATCTTAGGAGTTAAATGTAGACTTATAGGGACGACTGGGCACAACTGCCTCTTTACATTACATGTTGGTATATGCTATCCAGTTTCTGACCTAAGTGTATCAATCAATATTATGTACTATCTCAAAAGATAGAGGCATCACTCTATAATGAACCTAATCACATAATAAGGACTCCTAAGGCATGATGGGTCTTTGAATGTACCAGAGAATTTTCTCCTACTTTAGATGAATGAATAAAGTAAGATTTAACCTGTGTTCTTAAGTTCCCTATGGAGGAAAGCCTCTGTAGTTAATTACTTCTTAGGAAATTAAATTTCCTAAGAATACTCTCGATTAAAGTAGGAAATTATCATCTCCAAAAATTTCAAGGTTAGATTATCAAAGGATTGGTTGTATTTGGAAAATCAATTGGGAAAGTCTAAGAGAAAACTTATTTTTTGAATCCAAATGAAATAATTAGGAAATGTTCATGACCATAGTGAGCAGGAGCATTCCAATTCCATGTATCTAATAATTTTGAAGTTGAGGAGACTTATATGTTTTGAGTTTAAATTTAATTAGATTACTAGGGCTTATAATCCACCAACACAAGGTTGTGGGAATGCCTAAGAGGTGACAATTTATGCTCGTAGCATGAACGAAATAGCTACCTTAGACCCTAAATCTATGAAGATTTAGTATGAGCTAAAGCATGACCTAAATCTAAGTGATAAGTGGACATAAGGGTTTAGCTCCACAAGAGAGAATAAATTGCATGTATTCTAGACTTATAACCGCCTAGAGTGGCTACTAGCTAACTCCTCCTATGATTTTAAAACTCTGTAGTTTGGTCTTATGAATTGCAAGATAGTTAGGGTAGTTATTTAATTAGAAAGAGACTAAAGTCACAAACACACTCCCTAAGAGACTTGAGCATGAGTGGTATGA
Source organism: Cymbidium sinense (assembly GCA_021442155.1). Classification (NCBI taxonomy): domain Eukaryota; kingdom Viridiplantae; phylum Streptophyta; class Magnoliopsida; order Asparagales; family Orchidaceae; genus Cymbidium; species Cymbidium sinense. The sequence goes on along the minus strand of CM038229.1, from coordinate 14,502,256 downwards.
GCATATGACTTATTCTATGGATGAAAAATCTTTCAAATTTAATTCATTTGACATACACTATTTATCTATGCAAGTTAGATTTTATGCCTAAATGCATGATAAAATAGTTATGTGTGGTCAAACCAAGAACAAAATGTTTTCCACCACAAGGATGCCCTCACAGTCAAGCATTCCTTTATAGTGCAAGGATGGAGATCCTTCATGTTCAAAAAAGAAAGAATATGCATGCATGACATGAAACATACAACCACATAGCTAAGGGGTTGCTAAATCTTTTAATTATTTTATTTATGTCTTAGGCTTTATGATGAGGTTATGAGTTGTTTAAAATTTAGTTAGGAGTGATTAGTTGGGCAAAAAAGTTACTTTTACCCTACGAGCCTAATAGTATCCAATCCACACATTAAAGTTTCAATCATTTAAAAAATTATGAAAAGCATGTCGTCCTAATGCATAATGTAAACATAACATCAAACAGTTATATAAACTATTATACAAGGATAAAAGGCCGGTGCGATCGGGTACCACTGTACAACCCAAAGAGAGAAAAGATGGGTAGCCAAGCTATACCCTTATACAACCTGGAATATGAAAGAATAATTATAATTATATTAAAAGCTATTGAGGTCTTCTTTCTTCATATCCATTTTACGATTTGGTTTCCTTTTATTTGGATGGTGCTTTCTTTAAAGGCATCTCAGGGAACCCCATGATAAAGCCTTCTGACCACTGCTTATCGTAATCCCCCATAGCACTAATCCTAATTCCTATTACAAAAATTACATTTATGTGGGAAAAGTAAATCTAATTACACCTCCAAATAGAGGTTAGCTAAATATACATATAATCCCAAGCAGTTGTATTTATAATTTGGACTTAGCACTCTACACATAGGTAATTATGCCCACCTATCCTAACTTGGATTATGCTTAGGAATTTAATCAACCTACAAAAAGAGCATTCACATTCATTTTTAAGCATCCCTTAAGCATAATCCCCTGCAAAAAACATGATTATGCTAATATTGTCCTATCATCCAGTCTAAGAAGCACACACCCTAACATCCAATCTAAAATAATACATCATAAAATAAAACATACATCACATCATACACCATCCTAACTTAGAGGTAGAAGTGGTGACTTAATTCTAATGTATGGGCTTGTGTTGTAAGTCTTGTTAGGCATTAGTGTTGTATTTTCTGTGTAGAAGGATTCAATTTAACATAAAGGTTGATTTCACTTGAGTAGTTTAATTGATTTGAGAATTTTAATTTGTGTTTTCTTTAGTTTCATTTGATTACACAAAGCAACTAAGTGTTATAAAGAGAGGAAAAGAGGATTTCCCTTTTTTATCCCTACCTTAAGTCACTTTCTAAAGTTTATTAATTTCATTTAGTTCTCTTTAGTGAATGGCTTATTAAATGATTTAATTAATCCTAAGTTTAGGTTCACTTTAAATAATCCCATTCAAAATGAAAGGCATCTTAATATTAATTTAATTGAATTACTATCACATGACATATATTAAATCATTCCTTTCCATCACATGTAACATGCATATGATTTAATCTAAGATCTATACATGTAACATATTTTTACATACTTAAATGATGAATGTATGTGGATGTTTAGAATTTATTTATTTGATTGAATTTTTTAACCATATTAATTTAAAACTTTATACAAATTCTTATACAAAAAGGACATAAGAATGAAATTAAATAGGCTTGTGCCGTTCTTAAACCAGGGAAGTGAGGTAATCAAAATGACCTCAATGGAGATAGCTAAAGCCTCGTATTCTCAAGATATTCAAACTATATACCCATTTGCATTCTAACATATGTAAATTTGTATACATGAACATAGAAAGTAAGCTCCAAATCATATGGATAATTAATTCAACCACCTAGCCAAATATGACTGCATGCAATTTCGATGTAAAATGGGATTTTCATTAACTAATCACATATGCATATACATGTACAAAATATAGGCAAGTATGTGTCATTATTAAACTAGGGAAGTGAGGTAATCAAATGACTTCCTTAGGTCTAACTAAAGCCTCATATTCTCGGGATATCCAAACTATATACTTGCATTTCTTGGACACACATGGATGTATACAAAAATAAGGGAAAGAAAACCATGCAAAGATTGTATTTTTTTGATTGAAACATTTATATATATATGAATAAAGCTTTATCCAAATTCTAATGTTGAAATACATAAAAATGAAATCAAATGGGTTAGTGTTGTTGTTAAATTAGGGAAGTGAGGTAATCAAATGACTTTCTTGGGGCTAGCTAAAGCCTCATGTTCTCGGGATGTCAAGACTATATACCCATTACCATTCAATCTCATATAAATCAACACATGAATAGAGGAAAGAGAACTCAACATTCATACACATAAGCTATAAGCACATGCATTTCTTATGCATTTTATAACATCATAACACATATTATTATTCATTTATAAATTTTGAAAAATACATTTGGATTTAATAGTGATAATAGCCACACATATATTAAATTAAATCAACACATGCAAGCTTACATAAAGGAAATCCATTTTATTTTACTTGATTTGAAAAGATGGATGCATGAATTCGAATTACATACCAAATTTAACATGATTAGAAAGAGGAAAACCAAATATAAGCATGTGATTCATTCAACCAAACTATTTCTTAAGGACAATCAAATCAAATAAGATTTTTTAAAGTAGACCAAAGCTTCTTTATTAATTAAGTTTTGGATTTGATTTGATTTAAAGAGAAGAAGAGAAATCATCACTTGTTTAAAACCCATTCCTGCATTAGTGATTTGATTTAATTTAAGGAAATGTAATTAAGTTGCTTTTAGGGGTTAATTAAGTTGAACCCTTAATTAGATGAATTAATTACCCTTACTTATGTCACCATAAAGTAATTAACTAAATAATTGTGAGCTAACATGATATGCATGTAAAATAAACTTGCAATGATCCTAGGAAATAAAAGGGGCCTAATACAATTAGCTCATGATTAATAATTAACTATATTAAGGGGCTTAATTAATTACTCTTATGGTTTTTTCACAAATGTGGACTAACCATAATTTCATTAAACTCCTTTAGGTTATTAAACACCTTAAGCTTTACCAATTGATTTAATTAATTAAGGCCTGATGTGATTATGATTTAAATTTTATTAAGTGATATAATTTATTAGTTAAATCTTAATTAATTTCATTTTAAAAAATGGTGAAATGAACTTTTGGAAACCGTATTCCTTAGTTCACTTAATATTGAAGAATGATTAATAAAATTAATTAACTAATTATTTATTGTTCATGGGATTAATTAATCATTAATTAACTTAAAAGAGCAGTTAAGGTTTAATTAGTCAATTTTCCTAATTAAGTGAGCAATAAATCCCAAGAAAATCATGGGAGGTAGAGGTCATCCTATTAAATTAACCAACAAAATTTGGGATTTTTTTTCACAAGTAATTAAAGAGTAATTAAGCTAATTAATTTTGTAATTAAACCTTAATTAAACCTTAATTACTATTCAAAATTAGTTAAGATCATTTTTAATTAATTCTCCTCTAAAATACCTTTAAAATGAGTATTTATTTGCATTTTTTATTTCTCTATTATTTTTTATGATTTTTAGAAGTTTGCATTAAAATGATTAATTAAGCTTAATTAAGCCTAATCCTATTGGCACCATGGCGTCGATGCGTGCTTTCCACGTGGTGTCATGGGATTACTACTTAAAACTTATCTAACTTAGCACCTATGTGGCGACGTGACGCTTTATTGCATCCATCGATCTAAGAATGAACTGTTATGATTAATCCCACAGCTTAATAAGATTAGATTAGATTGATCTAGTAGATTTAATCACGACTATCCATTCTGATCATGTGGAATAGACGGTGCGTGATCTAATGTCACATGAGTGAGGGAGAATGGAGTTCGTCTGCTGTTGCTCATTTTATCCGAGCTTACCTACGCTTGGATCAACTCCAAAAGGATCCCACACCATCATGACATCGATCGGAGGGGATCCAATGGTCAAGATCACATGAGATGCAAGTTTTCTTCAAACATCTCTAAACATTTTTGCCTAAGAATCAGTTTTGGAAGCATACCGAGCTCAAGATGGCTCGAACAATTGAGGAAGCATCATAGTGGAGATGAAGCCTTGTTGAGCAACAATTGGATCAATTCAGATGGCACAGAAGGCCTTGCAATTTTGGAGTTTGATCAAAGTCCCACCTTCGATGCTCAACAAACTTGGGAGATGATTCATTCTTGCTTGATGAGGCCTAGGGAAGATGCGTGCAAAGTTATTTTGAGCTTGATGGAGAAATGGAGAAGTTAGGCCAAAAAAGAAGTGTCCTATTTTGTGATGCATAGGAATGTCATTTTTCGATCGAGAAATGAGCTTAGGAGCTTAAGGAATGGCTTTAGCAGCTCATCTTGGGTAGCTAGGGCTCTAAGGAATGATTTTTGTGTGTGTTAGAGTGGAAATGAGGGGGGTGTATACCCTCCTTCATCTTGATCAGGATGGGATATTGGCTTCAAGTGGCCGTCAGCCATCTCAGTCATGGGTGGTAGGAGGAGGGTGAGTTGGCTTAGCTTGGTTGGTTGAAGGTGTGGAGGTGGCTGCCAAGGATGATTCATGTGTGTCCTATGGGTTTCAAATGCTCCAATGGGGAAGCTGAAGTGATTTCACCTCCCATGGGTCATGGTCGACCCAACCACCCATTGGGTCATGTTGGGTAGTGTCCTAGGTGTCTAGGTGGATCATTGGGAGAGTACCAAGTGGCGAATGTGAAAATGACCACTTACATAGGTGATTTGTCTCATGTGATTCCGTTGACCCAAGGGTAGAATGATCATTTGGTATTAGATTTAATTTGGGTAGATTTGAAATGAGCTAAAGTGGATTAACCCAAATTTCAAGTCAATTGGAGTCGGTTAGGTTAGGTTTGGCTCAATTTGACTCATTTAGGTCAAATTAGGTTAGGTTGGATCAAGTTGACCAATTGGTCAAACTGGGCCAAACCAAGGGTTGGGCCAAGTTCATATGATCATTTGGGATGTTTTGGTTTAATAGGTTTGGTTTAGTTTGGCTTAGATTTTATTTTGGCACATTTGAATTCATTTAGGTCAAATGGGTTAAGTTGACCAATTTGACCAAATTGTTCAATTGGCTTAGATGTTTGGATGCATTTAGTTGACCAATTAAAGATGATTGTAGGCTTTGGTTTCAATTATTTTTGTTTTGGTTTTGAATTAGGCCAACTTGAACCTTTAGCTTAATTTGGGCTAGAATGGTCAATTGGGTTCAATTGGGTCCAATTATGGCTCTTATTAAGTTCAACAATCAATTTGGCATTGGTTGCAATCAATTTGGTTTATATTTTGATTTAACCCAATTTGGTCTTTTAGGTCAATTTGGGTCAACATGGGTTAAGATGGCCACTTGGGTTTGGTTTGACTCAATTAAATGTCAAGTCATATTCAAATAATAATTTTAATTTGGTATGAATCATAGGTTTCAAGAGATCTGGCTTAGGTTGCAATTTGGCTAATTTGGGTTCATATGGGTTAAGGGTTTGACTTGGTCAAAAGACCAAGTTGACTTGGTTTGACTCAATTTGTGATAATTGATCAACCTAGGGTGATCAACACTCATGATGGGTGGTTTTGATGGTCTTGATTCAATCCAAATTGGGTAGGATTAGAACTTGGTTCAAATAGATCAAATTGACCACTTTGGGTCAAGTGGGCCAACTAGGTTTAGTTGGCTTGATTTTGGGTTGAGTTTATATATGGATTTGGGATTGATATATAAATACAATTGCAATTTGCTTGGGTTCAAATGTGTTATGGTTCATTTGAATATTTCAAGTCAAAAGGGTTAAGTTGGGTTTGACTTGGGTTGATTTTAGTTTGGCTTGATGATTATAGATTTCATTTATATTCGAGAATATGATTGAAGGTATGATTGATTCATGAGAAATTTAATTGAATTTGGGTTTTGGAATGAAGGAATTTGGCTAAGTCCGTGGAGTTGGGTCATGTGGCTTTGGTTTGGATTTTGACTTGGTTTGATTTATTTTTTATTATTTAAATGTATATTTCATTTATATTTATGATGATGATTGAAAATATGATTGACTTGTGAGAAATTCAATTAAGTTTTACTTGATTTGGATTAAGATTTAGCAAAGTCCGTAGATATGTCATATGGCTTCAGAAGGGTTTTGATTTAATTTTATTTAGTTTGATTTAGTCTTGATCATTTGAATGTAGAGTCCATTTATATTTAGGAAGATGATTGAAGATGTAAATTGATTATGATAAAATCAATTGATTTTGGATTGATTTGGATTAAGATTTGGCTAAGTCCATTGGATAGGTCATATGGCTTAGGAAGGGTTTCAAGTTTGATTTGATCATGGGCTTCAATCATTTGGTTTTGGATTTGGATTTGGATTTGAATTTGATGTTCAATTGAACTTGAGGTTTGGAGAAGGTGAACAATTGGATTTGGGTTATAGGGTAGGGATTATCCTAATCCCTAAGGCATAACTAATCCTATGGTTAACCCTTCTAAGACTTTAGGAGGTTAAGTGTTTACCTAATTAGAAGTGTCTTATGAATAGGGTAGTCTTAGTGTCTAGAAGACTCTAAGTCTAAGATGGGAAGATTGAATCTGCACTCCAAAATTGAGGTCAATAGGCCTTAGGCTCCATAGTGTTGCCCTTGGAGATGGATGATTGGAAAATTGAAGCCAAGTTTCACATTATAGACTCGGATACATCTTTCAACGCTTTTCTTGGGAGACCATGGATACATGAGAACATCATAGTTCCATCCTTGCTACATCAGTATATGAAGTTCATGAGAGGTGGGATCCTCTACTGTGTTAAAGGAGATCTAAAATTATTTATAGTTCACAAGGTCAGCATATATGAGGATGCGACTTACTACCTCCCTCAAAATCAACAAGTCTATTCTCTTGAACTTGGCCAAAGTTTGAAAAAAAGAAAAAGAAAAAAAAAGAAAAAGAAAGAAAAAGTAAAAGAAAAGAAAAGAAAATAAATAAAGGGAGCGAAATAGACTTGGAGTGGAAGTGGAGCCTAACATTAGATTCAACCCAGTTCATTACTCCATTCAAACATATGGGTAGGATGACTGACCTCCACGTAGAGAAAGAGGCTTGAGGTCCAGGGGTGGAAAACCTTCCTATTGGTGGCCTAATAGAAGATATGTCCCAGCTACTAGGAGTACACCTACTATCCATATAGACTTACAATCTAGTTCATAGGATGAGTCTTATATGTTTAGCATAACAACTAGCTCTTCTAAGTAGTAGATTCCCTTGGAGGTGACACTTAAGCCAAATAGCGATGAAGATCGAGCTCCAAAGCAAACCATAATTGTATCTAAGTCTATATGTGAAATAGTTAGGAATTAGTTCACCACCTTAGCTCTAACCCCACTTTCCTCTCAAAAGCTGAGGTTTGGTAGTTAGGAAGCTAAGTCATCCCAGTGTGAAGACTGAGGTTCTTTCTGGGAGAATCATCCTCAAGATAAGAAGTTGATGTAGAACTTAAGGATGATTCTTATAAAGATTTAATAGAATTACCTTTTGATTGGTGAGAAAGGGTTAATCCCACATACTTGGAAGCAAAGCAGACTTCAAAAGAATATGGAAGAACAAATGTAAAAATGTTCAATCAAGAGACTAGATTTGGTATAGTTCAATGATGACGATTCTTAGTCATCACCAATCATTTGGAATATGATATGTTCTTTTCAAATCATATTAACTCATATGAGGAGATGTTCTTAGAAACTTCAAATGATCTTGATGATTTTGAAGTCAAAGATGCACCACCAGAGTTCAAAGAAGTGATTAAGTCAACCATCAATGAGCTCTAAGAAATCAACTTAGAAACTGAACAAGATCCATGCCCAACATACATTAGTTCTTTATTGAATGAAATTAAAACTAATGACTTAGTTAGGCTATTGATTGAGTTTAAGGACTACATTGCATGGAGTTATGAAGAGATGGCTGGATTGACTCCTAATATAGCAATCCATAAACTAGCAATAGAGCCTATTGCTTACCCTATCAATCAAGCTCCTAGACATATCCGATTAGAAATAAAATAACAGGCCATTTATGGGATCAAAAAATTGATCAATGCTGGCTTCATCCGGGAAGAAAAATACCCTACATGGTTAGCCAGCATTGTCCTAGTTAAGAAAAAGAATGGCCAAATTCACACATGAGTCGATTTTATGGATTCAAATAAGGGATGTCCAAAAGACGAATTTCCACTACCAATTCTAAAGTTGATGGTGGACATTGCCTCATCTCATATAGTCTTATCTTTGATGGATGGCTCATCTGGATATAACTAAACAAAGATGGCCCCTGAAGATGAAAGAAACACTACTTTGATCAGAATCTATTGCGATAAGGTCATACCTTTTAGCCTTAAAAATGTCGGTGATACATGCTAGTGGGCTATGACTCAAATCTTTGACAAACTCATTCATCATCAAGTCGAGTGCTATGTCGATGATCTCGAGGTCAAAAGTAGAGAAAAGGAAGACCATCTCTTTGACTTTAGAGTAGTTTTTGAATAGTTAAGATAATTTAACCTCAAAATGAACCCTTGAAGTATGCATTCAGAGTAGCTTTAGGAAAATTCCTTGGGTTTATTATCCAACACCAAGGAATTGAAATAGATCTGGATAAGATCAAGGAGATAATAGAAATGCCACCCCCTAAAAGTTTAACTCAACTCAGATCATTCCAAGGGCGATTAGTGTATCCAAGATGCTTTATATCCAACTTATTGAGAAGATGTCAGTCAATCTCAGCACTTATCAAAAAGGATGCGAAGTTCAAGTGGGATGAAAAGTGTGATCATGCCTTTGAAGACATAAAGCATTACCTGATGACATCACCGATTCTAGCAGCCCCTATCCCCGGTAAGGCTATCATACTTTACACTATTATTTTGGATGACTCCCTTGGTGCTTTGTTGGCCCAAGACATTGACGCAGAAAAGAAAAATGCACGCTACTACCTCAACCATCATCTAATCCCTACTGAGGCTAATTATCCACCCTTTTAGAAGCATTGCCTATTTTTAATCTTTCCATCCCAAAAGCTACAACACTACATGGTTCCTTTACAGTGAACTTAATTTCTAGGATCAATTCACTACAATATCTCATGACACGGCCGATGTTATCCAGATGGTTGGCATGATGGTCCATGATCCTCACGTAGTTTGACATTACCTTCGTACCCCTCCGTGTGGTGAAAGGACAAGTGCTAGCAGATTTCTTAGTAGCACACCCACTTCCTGTTGACTCTCCACTTAGTGATGATGCATTCACCGCTAGGAGATGTACTTTGATGGTGCGGATTCCTCTTAAAGAGGAGAAGAACCATAATCTACTATTCTAGGAAAGTCAGGGGTAGAAATAGTTCTCTTAACTTTGGACTGTGATGTGATGAGATTCTCATATCATTTGTCTAATCCTTGCACCAATAACAAAGTCAAATATGAGGCTTTAATTGCCAGTTTGGAGTTAGCCATTACTTTAATCATCTAGACCATCAACATCTTCCGAGATTCTTAGCTAGTTATCAATGAAATTGCTGGGTCCTATAAGGTTAGAAAGCCCAAGCTCCATCACTACCACAAGTACCCCATAGAGTTATTATCCTAAATCCCAGTGGTTATTATTTATAAGATTCTTTGAGGAGAGAATGTTGTAGCATATGCTTTAGCCAAGCTTGCTAAGGAGTTGGCATGTCTGTAAGATGAGTTCATATCAATAAAGGTCCAAAATAGATAAGTCTTATCTCTTATTGATATTGAACTCATCAAAAAGTACTCTCTTAAAGGGGATGTTTCCATTACCAAGAAGGATGAGGAGTTATATTGGAGGTAACCATTCATGGATTACCTAAATAAAGACAAACTACCTCATAAAAAGTCTCAAGCCCATAAGATGAAGTAAAGCACTTTCCTAAGCACTTGTGGATGGGGTCTTGTACCGGCGGTCTTTCGATCATATGTGGTTACATTATTTAGATAAGCCCATATGATCATGGCTGAGGTACACTCAATATTATGTGAAGCCAACCAATCTGGTTTGAAGATGAAAGCCAAGATCAAGAGACTAGGATACTATTGGCCATCGATAATTAAAGATTGCATGGATATAGCTAGGAGATGCCACCAATGTCAAATACAAGGTGTGGTCCTACAACAACCACCCAACATTCTACATCTTATATTGGCCTCATGAACATTCGAGTGTTAGAGTACCTACATAGTGGGTCTGATTGATCCTCCTTCTTCCAAGGGTCATCGGTTCATCTTAGCTGCTACTGACTACTTTTCCAAATGGACGAAGGTGATTCTACTTAGAGAGGTCAAAGCTCAGCATGTGCTATAGTTTTTTAGGAACCATATCATATATAGGTTCAGATGGCCTTGATAAATTATATCTAATAATGGTACTACATTCAAGAGCAGTGAGTTCAAGAACTTTTCCTAGAGACATAACATAGATTGGAGATGTTCTACCATCAACTACCTGAGGGAAAATGGCTTAGCAGAAGCCTTCAACAAAACTCTTATCCAAATACTAAAGAAGACACTCGACAACAATAAGCGATAGTGGCATGAGCAATTAGTTGAAGCCTTGTGGGCCTACCACACCACATATAGAACTCCAAATCAATCTACTCCTTTCTCCTTAGTGTATGAATCCAAAGTTGTTTTACCATTAGAAGTCCAACTCCCATCACTAAGGATAATTGTGGGTTGAAAGATCACAATAAAGCAGAACTCCAAGTTGTAGTTAGAAGAGCTCGAAGGTTCAATGGACAGACGATTGCGGGCATGCAAAAACCTCGAGTTATACAAAGCTAAAATGATTCAAGCTCACAATAAGTTGATTTATTTTAGATCATTTAAAGTAGGAGAGCTTATTTTAGTTCTAAGGAGACCGATTGTTGCCCGTCATGAGCTGGGAGGCAAGTTTGAACCCACTTGGGAAGACCCTTTTGACATAGCGAAGGCTTACCAAGAAGGATCTTACAAGCTTATTAATCATAAGAGAGAGCACCCAATGTTTCCAATCAACAGGCTCTACTTAAACAAATATTATAAATCATATTTGAAAATAATTATCATCAATGAAAATTCCATTTTGAATTCAATCTCTTCCATATTGTAAGTATTCTTATTTGTGAATCCGCCATGATGTGTTTAGGGTAGGTGTAAAGAACCTAAGCATCATCCTATACTTTATCGATACAACACAAACACAAACTATACACAAACATATAAAAAACACATATCTTTTATCTCGGTCTACTCTGAGTTGAGATAACACCCCCAACGGCTCTCACTCAATAGTTGCTCTAGGTCAGGCAGATGTGCTACCCTACTAATGTGTCATCCCAATGGTCTTCTTGCTTTGGAGGATGTAAGTCTGCTACACTTTCCATCCTTACTTGGCCACTACACATCGATGAGTGCCTTGTTAGTTTGGTAAGCTTTACTACATGGCCAATAAGCTACCTCATGTTGGGTTCGCTTAAGAGGATGTGAGTCTACTATGCTTTCTTCTTGGATTAACCTTCGTGCACTCACTGGGTCAAGTATATTTAAGGTTTAGGATAAGTCCCTTAGTGGCTCCTTTCCTCCTAACTGCTTCAATTCTGGGTCCAGTCCTTCCTCGAGGCTCCTGCTTAGTAGTCGCTCTAGGTCAGATAGCATTTGTACCACCGACAATAGACTATCTTAATGAGAAGTTCCACTTAGAAAGTTGTAAGCCTACACGCTTTCTTTCCATATTGATCGTTAGACACCGGGCACCTTAGGTTGGTTGGTTCTCACTATACTGATGGATACACCACTCATGCTCACGGATACACCTTAGGTTGGTTGGTTCTCACCACTCATGGCATATGTAAGTCTGCTATGCTTTCTCCTTGAGTTGGCCACCATACACCTATAAGCTTTCTTTTCCAAGGCTCAAGATAACGCCCCTAGTAGCACCTCCCTTGTGGGCACTGTAGTTGGATCACATCTTTTGTGACCCCATTTAGGCACTACTTGAGTTACTATTATATTGGACAGTTCCCCTTCCCTAGTAACCACCCCTCTTGTTGGAGCATCCATCTAGTGGATGTACAGATTATCCCTTGGTCCAATAAATCTAAGATAGGTCAAGGCTAACATAGCCCCTTCTTAGTGTGGTCCTTCGCACACCAACAAGGTCCATGCAAACATATAAACAAAATATATATTCACTTGTGGATTAGGAGGACACCCCTAGTGGTACCTTTTCTTAAGCGGCATTCTATCTTTTATGTCGAAAACTCCTATAGAATTGCTTGACAACTCTTGAGTTAATATAAGTTCCCTGTGGAATTCACTTAGTAGTCGGCCTTAAGTCAAGTTTGATTTGTTATTTTACCAACAGGTAACCCTAGTGGTTGTTCCCTGCTTTAGAAGATGTAAGTTTGCTACGCCTTCTTCCAAGCACAACAGTTGCACACCGAAAGGTAACCCCTTAGGTTGGCTAGCTATACCCCATGGCCAGTAGACTATCTCTTTGTATTTGTAAATCTGAGATAGGAAAGTCAGATATAGCCCCTTCTCAGTGGGTCCATTCATACATGGTCAATAAATTAAATCTATCAAATTTGATCTCACATCCCCAACAGATATGCCATTTCAAAATCAAACTAAACCAAACAAACCATATCAAATCACATGAAATTAAGATAAATTAATCCTGACTACTTTTGAGTTGACATAAGTCCTTAGTGGCATTCCTCAGTAGTCACCCTTGGTCAGGTTCGATTTGTTGTGCATCCGACAGGTCACCCCAGTGATTATTCCTCACTTTAGAAGATGTAAGTCTGCAAAGCCTTCTTCCTAGCACAATTGTTGCACACCAAAAGGCAACCCCTTTGGTTAGCTAGCTCTATCCTACAACTAGTAGACTATCCCTTCGCATTTGTAAACCTGAGGTAGGTCAAAGCTGATATAGCCCCTTCTCAGTGGGTCCATTGTACACCTATAGGGTCCATACATTAACTCAAATTAAATTAAACCCAATCTAAATTCCCCATTGGAGTTAAATCACACCCTTCTCCCCAATGGAGCCCCAAATCAGATATAAACAAGTCAAGCAAATAAATTAAATTCAAAACCAACCACTCTAGTGGAGCCAATTTAAACCAACTCCCCTAGTAGAGTTTAAATCAAAGAAATCCAACCAAACATAGAATTCCCTTCAAATCTTATTTCTTTTTCTTATGCACACATTTAATACTTCAACCAAAATCCTAACAATGTATTCATTCAAATTACATCATCTTAACGTTGTAATCAATATTTTATGATTTGTGATCATGCAAGCTCTTATTAAATATACACTATAGTGCTAAACATATTATAGTGTGAATTAACACACTAGAATATATAATAATATATGATGTTATATTATAATATTCTATAATATAATATATTGTTTAACATTACACCTCATTAGAATCACTTAAAAAGAACAAATAACAAAATTTTCTAAAAATAAGAATAATGTTCATTTTGGATGTAACATTATTATTTTTTGATTAGAAATGGTACAAAATAACATAATTTTGGTGTTGCTTCTTTGTGTGTGCCATGAATTTTGCAAAATTCTTCCATCTCAACCTTCAAATTTACATTTATGTGAGTTTTGATCCAATGTATTATAAAAAAAGTAAAACATACCAAAATGTACAATAACATTAAATAACACTCCACCACATTCATATATATGTGAAGTTATATTATTATGTACTTTATATTTTAATATGCTTTCATATAATATATTATCTTACATTAGACCTTAAATTGACTCACTTTAAACAAAAAAAATTATAAAACTATATTGAAAAATGAACATTTATTTTCGATGCAAAATTCCATTATTTTGATTAAATGACACACCATAGCACACCCCAATGATGTTCCCTAAAGCTTACCTTAAATTTGGCCAAATCCCATCATCTCATCCTATAAATCAATATTTTTATGAATTATACTAGTACAAACTCTACTACATCATACTATAACCAACTAAAATATGCTAAAAAATAAGTAGTAATACACAAAAGTATGCTATCATGCATGATGCTACACTATGTTATGACATCCTATATTATAATACACTACAACATATTATATTATATTATATTGCATATCACATCACAAGGGATTGCTTAAGATAACAAATCAAAAAATTAGTCTTAACAATATAAAACTATATATTTTAATCGTATCACTTACATATTTAAAATTGAAATAATATATTATGATGGCATGCTCTACCTATTATGAATTTGTCCAAATTCTACCATTTTTAAGTCTAAATCAACATTTTTATAAATAATGTTAGTGTAGGCTTGACTGGATGATTATAAAATATTAAAAAAAAATTTAAATGCATAGAACAATATACTATGATATATGATGCTATACTATGCCACAACATATAATATTTATTTTGGACATTAAATCTTACTTTTTAGACTACAAGTGGCGTAGCACACCTTTGGTACTACAACCTAATTCCCACTTCAAATTTAACAAATTTCATCATGTGATTTATTAAATTAATATTTTTATGATTTATATTAATATAGATAATTGGGCACAATACCATAATATACTAGAACATTTCAAAACATCTTATTACATTCCAAAACACATCACTACATGCTTAAATATATGATGCTACATTATACTATAATATATGGTATTATAATATGATTTAGGGTATTCAAATATCTAATAGTCAAGGGAAAGTTTCTTGAAGACATTTTCTTTAGATACCATAACTATGTTAGGATTAAGTCATTTTTTAGATCTACTCTAAAAGACATCTTTAATCAGGGTTTAGGGTTAGAGTTTAGGGTTTATTTATTGTTAGTTTAGGTTTTATTATTTAGGGTTAGTTTAGGGTTTAGGGTTGAGGGTTTGGGGTTTAGGGTTTAGGGTTTAGGGTTTAGGTTATAGGTTTTAGGGTTTAGGGTTTATGGTTTAGGGTTTAGGGTTTAGGGTTTTAGGTTTAGAGTTTTAGGGTTTAGGGTTTAGAGTTTAGGGTTTAGGGTTTAGAGTTTAGGGTTTAGGGATTTTAGGCTTTAGGTTTTACATTTTAGGTTTAGGGTTTAAGCTTTAGTTTAGGGTTTAGGGTTTAAGTTTTTTTTTAACAGAGAACATATTTAAATTTAACAATTTTCTTTTTAATTTTATTAACTAAGTAGCACCCCAAGTTTTCTAAGACACAAGTGACGACATAGATAAAAAATGAGCAGCCATAGAGAAAATCCAAAACCCTAGATAAGTAGAACCATCTCTGCTGTGAAGACACAGTTCCATAAATAATAGATCAGATCAGCTGTTCTTTAGTTTCTCTAGTTCCCATCAGAATCACCACTGCCTCTCAAGTAGTAGGATCCACCATCATATCCCCATTCTCTCCCTCGCCAACCACCACAGCTATAATCTCTATCTCTCCTCCCACCTCCATAACCACCACTGCTCTGATCACCACCTCCATATCCACCAGCACCTCCAGATCCCCCCACCACCATAGTGATAACCATCACCTCCGCCTTCGCATCCACTGCTAGATATAGACTGAGCCTAGCTAACGGTGATGTTCTTGCCATCAAGGTTATGTCCATTCTCAGGGTTTAGGGTTAGTTTAGGGTTTGAGGTTTAGAGTTAGTTTAGGTTTTTGGGTTTAAGGTTTAGGGTGGTAGGTTTTTGGGTTTAGGGTTTAGGGTTTAGAGTTTATGGCTTAGTGTTTAGAGTTTTAGGGTTTTAGGGTTTAGGGTTTAGGGTTTAGGGTTGTAGGATCAGGGTTTAGGGTTAGTTTCAGGGTTTGGAGTTTATGGTTTAGGGTTTAGGATTTATGGTTTAAGTTTTTTTTTAAATGAAGTAAATGGTAGGTTTAGGTTTATTTAGTTTATTTTTTATTGATTTGAGCTTATTTTATTTTTTATTTTTATTTAAGTTTATTTTTTAATTTTATTTAATTTTGTTTATTTTTTTAGTTTAAGTTTTTTTATTTTAGTTTATTTTTTAGGTTTAGGTTTATCTTTTAGTTGAGTTTTATTTTTATTTTAGTTTTTAGGTTTACATTTTATTTTTTTATTTTTTTGGTTTAGGTTTAGGTTTTTATTTTATTTTTTAGGTTTAGGTTTTAAGTTTTTATTCTAGGTTTATTTTAGGTTTTTTTTAGTTTAGGTTAAGGTTTTATTTTAGTTTAGTTTATTTTATTTTATTTAATTTAGGTTTAGGTTTAGGTTTGCTTTATTTTAGGTTTAGCTTTAGGTTTTATTTATTTTAGTTTAGTTTATTTTAGTTTAGGTTTATATTTTTTTTATTTTTTTATTTTAATTTTATTTTAGGTTTAGGTTTTTTTAGTTTAAGGTTTAGGTTTTATTTTTTATTTATTTTTATGTTTTTATTTTTATGTTTATTTTTTAGGTTTAGGTTTTTATTTAATTTTAATTTTATTTTATATTAGATATATTTTATTATTATTTTACATTTTATTTTATTTTATTTTATTTTGGTTTTTTGCTTAGGTTTATTTTATTTTAAAGTTTAGTTTATGTTTTTATTTATTTTATTATAGTTTATTTTATTTTTAATTATAATTTATTTTCTATTTAGGTTTAGGTTTTAGTTTAATTTTTTATTTTATTATGTTTATTTTATTTTTTTTAGGTTTAGGTTTAGTTATTTATCTTATTATTAGGTTTTATTTATTTTAAGTTTAGGTTTTAATTTTAGTTTAGGTTTAGGATTTAGGTTTTAAAACTTATTTTGGCTTGGGTTTATTAGGATTTAGGTTAGAGGTTAGGTTAGATTAGGTTTAGGTTTTGTTTAGGTTTAGTTTTAGTTTGGTTTAGTTTAGGGTTGAGTTTAGGTTTAGGGTTTAGGGTTCAGATTAGGTTTAGGGTTTAGGTTTAAGGTTAGGGTTTAGGTTTAGATTAGGTTTAGGGTTTAGGTTAGTTTAGGGTTAGGGTTTAGTTAGGGTTAGGGTTTAAGGTTTTAGGTTGGTTTAGGTTTTAGGTTGGTTTAGGGTTAGTTTAGGGAGGTTTAGTTTGGTTTAGTTTAATTTAGAGTTTAGGTTTAGGGTTTAGGGTTTAGGATTTAGGGTTTAAGGTTTAGGATTTAGGTTTTGGTTTTTTTTTAAAAAAATTAAGTAAACAATAGGTTTAGGTTTATTTAGTTTAATTAATTAATTTATTATTTATTTGAGTTTTTTTATTTTTTATTTTTATTTAAGTTTATTTTTTTATTTTTATTTAGTTTGGTTTATTTTTTTTGGTTAGTTTTTTATTTTAGTTTACTTTTTTATGTTTAGGTTTATTTTTTAGTTGAGTTTTATTTTTATTTTATTTTTTATCTTTACGTTTATTTTTGATTTTTAGGTTTAGGTTTGGTTTTTATTTTCTTTTTTTAGGTTTAGGTTTTAGGTTTTATTTTTTTTATTTTAGGTTTAAGTTTATTTTTAGTTTATTTAATTTTATTTTAGTTTAGGTCTAGGTTTATGTTTAGCTTATTTTAGGTTTATGTTTTATTTATTTTAGTTTAGGTTTAGGTTTATTTTATTTTGTTTATTTTAGGTTTAGTTTTTTTTTATTTTAGGGTTTAAGTTTTATTTATTTATTTATTTTTAGGTTTATTTTTTTTGGTTTAGGTTATTATTTAGTTTTTATTTTATTTTATTTTAGGTTTAATCTTACATTTTGTTTTATTTTATTTAGGTTTATTTTATTTTATAGTTTAGTTTAGGTTTTTATTTATTTTATTTGAGTTTAGCTTTTATTTTTTATTTTATTTTATTTTTAGGTTTAGGTTTATTTTAGTTTAGGTTTTTATTTTTTATTTTTATATTTTATTTAGATTTAGGTTTTATTTATTTATTTTATTTTTAGGTTTTATTTAGTTTAGGTTTAGGTTTTTTAGTTTTTTGGGTTTAGGGTTTAGGGTTTAGGGGTTGGGGTTTAGGGCTTAGGGTTTAAGGTTGTAGGTTTTAGTGTTTAGGGTTTATGATTTAGTGTTTAGGGGGGTTTTAGGGTTTAGGGTTTAGGGTTTAGTGTTTAGGGTTTAGGGTTTAGGGTTTTTGGGTTTAGGGTTTAGGGCTTAGGGTTATAGGTTTAGGGTTTAGAGTTTAGGGTTTAGGTTTAGTTTAGGGTTGTAGGTTTTAGGGTTTAAGTTTAGCTTTAGTGTTTAGGGTTTGGGTTTAGTTTAGGTTTAGGTTTAGGATTAGGGATTAGGTTTAGGGTTAGGTTTAATTTTAGGTTTAGGTTTAGGTTTAGGGTTTAGGGTTTAGTGTTTAGTTTAGGGTTTAGCATTTAGGGTTTAGGTTTAGGGTTTTAGGTTTAGGTTTAGGGTTAATTTTAATTTTTTTTTTTAAATTTTGCATTTAGGTTTAGTTGGTTTATAGTTTAGGGTATAGGGTTTAGGTTACTTTTAGGGTTTTATTTAGGTTTATATTTAGTTTATTTTAAATAAGTAAATTGAGTTTAGGTTAATTTTATTTATTTAGTTTATTTATTTTTTAGGTTTATTTTTTATTTTTGTTCAGTTTAGTTTATTTATTTTAGTTTAGTTTTTTTTAGTTTATTTTAATTTATTTTTTTTAGGTTTAGGGTTAGGTTTATGTTTCATTTTTAGTTTAGTTTTTATTTTATTTTGTTTTTTAGGTTGAGGTTTAGTTTCTTATTATATTTTTTTAGGTTTAGGTTTTAGGTTTTTAGAATAGGTTTACTTTTACTTTTTATTTTTTAGTTTAGGTTTAGGTATATTTTTATTTTATTTTATTTCATTTAGTTAGGTTTTAGGTTTAGTTTAATTTAAGTTTAGGTTTAGGTTTTATTTATTTTAGTTTAGTTTTAGGTTTATTTTTTTATTTATTTTAGGTTTATGTTTTTTTTTTACTATAGGGTTTAAGTTTTAATTTTTATTTATTTTTAGGTTTAATTTTTCTATTTAAGTTTTTATTTTAGTTTATGTTTAGTTTATTTTTATTTTATGTTTGGTTTATATTTTATTTATGTTTTTTATTTTTATTTATTTTATTTTTATTTTTTTATTTTTTGTATTATTTTATTTTTAGGTTTAGGTTTTGGTTTATATTTAAGTTTAGGTTTAGGTTTTAGTTTAGGTTTTTATTTTATTTTGTTTTATTTATTTTATTTAGGTTTAGGGATTTTATTTATTTTATTTTTAGGTTTAATTAGTTTAGGTTTAGGTTTTTAGGTTTTTTTGGGTTTAAGGTTTAGGGTTTAGGGTTTAGGGTTTGGGGTTTAGGGTTTAGGGTTTAGGGTTATAGGTTTTAGGGTTAAGGGTTAAGGGCTTAGGTTTTAGGGTTTAGGGTTTAAGGTTTAGGGTTTAGGGTTTAGGGTTTTAGGGTGTAGGGTTTAGGGTTTAGGGTTGTAGGTTTATGGTTTAGGGTTTAGGTTTTAGTGTTTAGGGTTAGTGTTTTTTTTATTTTTTTATTTTTAAAATTAAGTTAATTGATATGTTTATGTTTATTTAGTTTATTTTTTATCTATTTTAGTTTTTTTATTTTTCTAAATTTATTTAAGTTTATTTTTATTTAGATTTTTAATTAGTTTTTATTTATTTTATTTTAGGTTTAGTTTTTATTTTATTTAGCTTTTATTTTTTATTTTATTTATAGGTTTAGGTTTAGGTTTTGGATTAGGTTTTAGTTTATGTTTTTATTTTATTTTATTTTTTATTTTATTTTGGTTTAGATTTTTTTATTTATTTTATTTTTAGGTTTTATTTAGTTTAGTTTAGGTTTTTATTTTTTTAAGGTTTAGGGTTTAGGGTTAGTTTAGGGTTTAGAGTTTAGGGTTTGGGGTTTAGGGTTTAGGGTTTAGGGTTTAGGGTTTAGGTTTTATGGTTTAGGTTTTAGGGTTTAGGGTTTAGGATTTAGGGTTTAGTATTTAGGGTTTACGTTTTAGGGTTTAAGGTTCAGGGTTTAGGTTTTGGGGTTTAGGGTATTTTTTATTTATTTATAATGGAGAATAAATTTGGATTCAACATTTCTTTTTCTTTTATTTCATCAACCAAGTAACACACTAAGTTCTTTAAAACATAAGTGATGACATAGATAAAAATTGAGCACGCATATAATAATTTAAAAACCTTAGATAACTAGAATAGTGTTTAATGTAAAGACACAGTTCCATAAGATTTTCGTTCTTATTCTCGGTTTAACCACCACGGCCTCTCGATTAGTAGGATCCACCATCATATCCACGATCTTTGTCCCCCCACTGGTAACCTCGTCCTCCTCCCACCTCCATAACCATCATTGCTCTGACCACCACCTCCATATCCACCACCAGCTCTAGATCCCCCACCACCACTGTGATAACCACGGCCTCCGCCTTCGCCTCAACCGCCAGATCTAGACTGCGCCTGGTTGGCGGTGATGATCCTACTGTTAAGATTCTGCCCATTTTTAGGGATTAGGTTTAGGTTTAGGTTTATAAGGTTTTAGGGTTTAGATTTATTTTTTTATTTTTTTAATTACTTTAGGTTTAGGTTTAGGGTTTGGGGTTTAGGTTTTAAGGTTTAGGGTTAGGGTTTAAGCTTTAGGGTTTAGGGTTTAGGGTTTAGGGTTTAATATTTTAGGGTTCATGCTTTTGGGGTTTAGGGTTTAGGTTTTAAGGTTTAGGGTTTAGGGTTTAGTGTTTATTGTTTTGGGTTTAGGATTTAAGCTTTAAAGTTTTTTTTTTAAATTTAGTAAATCGGTAGGTTTAGGTTACTTCAGTATATTTAGTTTATTTTTTATTTATTTTAGTTTACTTTATTTTTTATTTATATTTAGGCTTATTTTTTATTTTTATTTAGTTTAGTTTATTTATATTAGTTTAAGTGTTTTATTTTAATTTATTTTTGAGGTTTAGGTTTAGGTGTAGGTGTATTTTTTTAGTTCAATTTTTTTTTAGGTTTAAGTTTTTTTTTATTTTATTTTTTAGGTTTTTTGGTTTAGGATTTTATTTTAGGTATTATTTTTTAATTTAGGTTTAGGTTTATTTTTGTTTATTTTATTTGATTTAGTTTAGGTTTAGGTTTAGTTTATTTTAGGTTTAGGTTTAGGTTTTATTTGTTATACTTTAGTTTATTTTAGGTTATGTTTAAGTTTATTTTATTTTGTTTATTTTTTATTTATTTTAGGCTTAGATTTTTTTTAGTTAGGGTTTATGTTTTTTTTTATTTTTAAGTTTTATTTTTAGGTTTATTTTTTAGGTTTAGGTTTTTATTTAGTTTTTACTTTATTTTATTTGAGGTTATTTATTTTTATCTTACACTTAGTTTTTATTTTATTTAAGTTTTTTTATTCTTAGGTTTATTTAATTTTTTTAGTTTAGTTTAGATTCTTATTTATTTTATTTTAGTTTATTCTTATTTTTTAATTTATTTTATTTTTAGGTTTAGGATTAGGTTTTAGTTTAGGTTTTTATTTTATTTTATTTTATTTTATTTTATTTTATTTAGGTTTAGGTTTTTTATTTATTTATTTTTAGGTCTTATTTAGTTTAGGTTTACATTTTTAGGTTCTTAGGGTTTAGGGTTTAGGGTTTAGCATTTAGGGTTTTAGAGTTTAGGGTTTTAGGGTTTAGGGTTTAGGGTTTAGTTTATGGTTTAGGGTTAGGCTTTAGGGTTTAAGGTTTAGGGTTAAATGTTTAGGCTTTAGGGTTGAGGGTTTAGTGTTTAAAGTTTAGGTTAGCATTAGGTTTAGGTTATGGGTTTAAGGTGAGTTTAGTCTTTAGGTTTATAGTTTAAGGTAGGGTTTAAGGTTTTATAGTTTAAGTTTAGGGTTAGAGTTAGGTTTAGTTTAGGGTTTAAGGTTGAGGGTTTAAGTTTAGTTTAGGGTTTATGGCTTAGTGTTTATGGTTTAGTGTTCAAGGATTAGGGTTTAAAGTTTTTTAGTGTTTAGGGTTTAAGGATTAGGGTTTTTTGATGTTTAGGGTTTAGGGTTAGTTTTAGGGTTTAGAGTTTAGGATTTAGTGTTTAGGGTTAAGGGTTTAGGGATTAAGGTTTTATTTTTTAAATTAAGTAAACCAGTAGGTTTAGGTTAATTTAGTTTATTTTATATTTTTATTTATGTTTATTTTTTATTTTTATTTAGTTTAGTTTATTTATTTTAGTTTAGTTTTTATATTTTAATTTATTTTTTAGGTTTAGGTTTAGGTTTATTATTATTTTTTAGTTTAGTTTTTTTATTTTTTTTATTTTTTAGGTTTAGGTTTTATTTTTTAATTTTAGGTTTAAATTTAGATTTTTATTTTATTTTTTTTAGGTTTAGGTTTTAGGTTTTTATTTTAGGTTTATTTTTAAGTTTTTTTTAGTTTAGGTTTAGGTTAATTTTTTGTTTATTTTGTTTTATTTAGTTTAGGTTTAGGTTCAGGTTTAGGTTTACATTTTATTTATTATAGTTTAATTTATTTTAGTTTAGGTTTAGGTTTATTTTATTTTTATTTTAGGTTTATATTTTTTTTAGTTTAAGGCTTAGGTTTTATTTTTTATTTATTTTTCAATTTTATTTTAGGTTTATCTTTTGGTTTAGGTTTTCATTTAGTTTTTGTTTTATTTTATTTTAGGTTTATTTTATTTTTATTTTAGGTTTAGTTTTTATTTTATTTAGGTTTTTTATTTTTTATTTTACTTTCTTTTTAGGTTTAGGTTTAGGTTAATTTATTTATTTTATTTTTAGGTTTTATTTAGTTTAGGTTTAAATTTTTAGCTTTTTAGGGTTTAGGGTTTAGGGTTTGTTTAGGGTGGGCTTTTTTGGGTTTAAGGTTTAGGTTTTAGTGTTTAGGGTTTAGGTTTTAGGTTTTAGGGTTTAGGGTTAAGGGTTTTAGGGTTTATGGTTTAGGGTTTAAGGTTTAGGTTTTAGGTTTAGGTTTGTGGTTTTAGTTTAGGGTTTAGGTTTTTTTTAACAGAAAACAAATTCAAATTCAAAATTTTTTCTTTTTGATTTCATGAACAAAGTAACACATCAAGTTTTCTAGGACACAAGCGATGTATAAATAAAAAATGAGGACGCATAGAGCAAATCAAAAACCATAGATAACTAGAATCATCTCTTGTAAGACAGTTCCATAGCGTAGATTTGACCATTCTTTAGTTTCTCTGTTCCCATTTGAACCACCCATCTCGGTAGCGGGATCCACCATCATATCCCCGATCTATCCCTTCGCCACCACCCCGACCTCTCGAGTAGTAGGTTTAGGATTTAGGGTTATTACGTGTATTAGGTTTTATGGTTTTGGTTTATTTCTTTATTTACTTAGTTGTTTTAGGTTTAGGTTTAGGGTTTGGGTTTATGGTTTAGGGTTAGGGCTAAAGTTTAGAGTGTAGGGTTTATGGTTTAAGTTTTAGGGTTTTAGGGTTTATTCTTTTAGGGTTTATGGTTTAAAGTTAGGGTTTAGGGTTTAGGGTTAGGGTTTATGGTTTAGGGTTAGCATTTAGGTTTAGGGTTATGGGTTTTTCTAGGATTTATGGTTTAGGGTTTAGGGTTTATGATTTAGTGTTTAGTAATTAGAATTTATGGCTTTTATTTTTTAAAAAAATAAGTAAATTGATAGGTTTAGTTATATTTAGTTTGTTTTTTATTTATTTTAGTTTATTTAAATTTATATTTTTATTTAGGTTTATTTTTTATTTAGTATAGTTTATTTATTTTATTTAATTTTTTAAGTTTAGGTTTAGGTTTAGGTTTATTATTTTAGTTTTGTTTTATTTTTATTTTATTTTTTGGGTTTAGGTTTTATTTTTTATTTTGAGATTTTTATTTTATTTTTTTAGGTTTAGGTTTTAGGTATTTATTTTAGGTTTATTTTAAGTTTTTGTTTTTTAGTTTAGGGTTAGTTTTATTTTTAGTTTATTTTATTTTATTTTTTATTTATTTTAGTTTAGTTTATTTTTTATTTTTATGTATGTTTATTTTTTATTCTTCTTTAGTTTAGTTCATTATTTTAGGTTTATTTATTTTAGTTTATTTTTTAGGTTTAGGTTTTACTTTTTATTTTTAGCTTTTAGTTTAGTTTTTTATTTTATTTTTTTAGGTTTAACTTTTAGGTTTATTTTTTGGTTTTATTTTTTAGTTTAGGTTTAGGTTTATTTTTAGTTTAGTTTATTTTATTTAATTTAGGGTTTAGGTTTAGGTTTACGTTTAATTTATTTTAGTTTAGGTTTAGCTGTATTTTATTTTGTTTATTTTATTTTTATTTTAGGTTTAGGGTTTTTTTTTTAGTTTAGGGTTTAGGTTTTATTTTTTTTTTTAGTTTTATATTTTATTTTTGGTTTATTTTCGGTTTATTTTATTTTTATTTTACATTTTGTTTTATTTTATTTAGGTTTCTTATTATTAGGTTTATTTTATTTTTTAGTTTAGTTTAGGTTTTCATTTATTTTATTTTTATTAGTCTATTTTATTTTATTTTTAGGTTTAGGTTAATGTTTTAGTTTAGGTTTTTATTTTATTTTAATTTTTTATTTAATTTAGGTTTAGGTTTTTTTTACATATTTTATTTTAAGGTTTTATTTAGTTCAGGTTTACATTTTTACGTTTTTAGGGATTAGGTTTTAGGGTTTAGGGTTTAGGGTTATGGGTTTAGGGTTTAGGATTTAGGGTTGCAAGTTTTAGGGTTTAGTGTATAGGGTTTAAGTTTTAGGATTTATGGTTTTAGGGTTTAGGGTTTAGGGTTTATAGTTTAGGGTTTAGAGTTTTGGGGTTTAGGGTTTTGAGTTTTGGGTTGAAGGTTTAGGGTTAGGATTTTATTTATTTAATTATTTATATAAAATTAAGTAAACTAGTAGGTTTAAGTTTATTTAGTTTATTTTGTATTTATCTTACTTTATCTTTTTAAAATTTTTTTTAGGTTTATTTCTATTTTTATTTAGTTTAGTTTATTTATTTTAGGTTTATTTATTTTTGTTTAGGTTTTTTATTTTAGTTTATATTTTAGGTTTACATTTAGGGTTTAGGGTTTAGGGTTTAGGGTTTAGGGTTTTGGGTTTAGGATTTAGGGTTTTTTGTTTTTGGTTTTTTTTTTTAACCAGAAAATTCACCCAATTATAATTATCCTTTCATTGGGGGAACATCATTGTCAACCAAAAATTTTCCAAGTGTAGAGTATTTTTCTTTCTAACCATGGAATGAAAATATTTAGTATTACGATCACCATCAGAGATCTATTTCATAAAAGCTTTTTTCTGCCAATAGGTCTCCTTCATGTCTTGATAACATGTTAACCTATTTTTAGCTTGATCCAACAAATGAATTTTAGAAGGGTCATTAACAACAACGTCTTCAAAAACTATAACCACATTCTCCATTTCTTTGATATTGACAAAAAGGCTCTCGAAATAATGTTTATTCCACCAATTAAGGCATTATTTATGTCTTTTTAATTTGAACCACAATCTCGTCATCCCAGAAATAGAATCATCAGGATGGAGAGGTTCACCCCAGTTACTAGCAACAACATCCAAAATTCAATCATCCATGAGCCACATATTTTGAAAGCAAAAAGGGATTTGAGAGGAGGGTTTAGTAACATTAAAGTTTATAGTGATAAGCAAGGGAGAATGGTCCAAAAGGGTTTTTCTTAAGTGCTCCACAGAAGTACCAGGGAGAAGGTTAATCCATAAATGGTTAAAAAGAGCCTGATCTAACTTTTGTCAGAGTCTATAATTATTCCAAGTAAACTGAGACCCACTAAAGCCAATATCAGTAAGATAACAATCAAGGATCATGTTATTAAAATCTTCCATTGAAAATAAGTTCAAAGCATTACCACCAACCCATTTAGAGGAAGAAGAGATAGTGTTAAAATCCCCACCCACAAACCAAGGAGCATCAACAGAAGAAGAGAAACTAATATGATCTTCCTAAAGAAGCCATCTACCATTTCTATTACAAGAAGCATAAACAAATGAACCAAAACAACACCAATTATCATAAGTAATTTTAACATTCACAACCTGGGATAAATCATCCAAAATGTGCAGAACAAAAGGACTATTCCAAAAAATCCAAATTTTATTGCTTGAATTGGCAAAAACATTACCAAAACCAATCATTCTAGTAATGGAAGGAATGTTAGAAGGAAGAATAAATGGTTCCAAGATAGCCAAAAAGGAAATGTTATGAGAACAAACTAAATTTCTAATTCTATTTCTAATGCAGAGGGTACCAATTCCTCTCACATTGCAAATTAAGAAAGAAACCATTTATTTTTGGGCAGAAGAGCTAGATCTAGTAACTCTGGCAAAGTTAGGAAATTTAGTTTTAGGAGTTTTATTTTTCTTTCTAAAAATTGTTTGAAATTTATTAGTCAAATCCACAACATCATCATCAAATAAGGATTGTTCGGGGATATGCTTGAAATAAGGTTGCACATTAAAACCATCATTGCAGGCCATTCATCTTCTTCCAAATCATTATTATGTTGCAAAATTAGAAATGGTTCAACGTTAGATGAAGAAACGGGAAGAAGAATTAGAATCATTTAAAGCACAAGTTCCCAAGTCAGAATTAGAAACTTTATCCTTAGTTTGCTCACCAATCAAGCCCTTATGAAGGATCACATTTTCTTAAATTATAAGTGGCAAAGAAGTAGGAATATATTTATTTGAGATAGAATCATCATCCATAAGTTTTGAAAACATATTATTGTCCATATTATTACTAATATCTGTGTGATTCAAATGGATAGGCTCATCACAAGGTACTACCTCGTATTAACATGAGTGACATCAAGCTTAAGAACCGCTGCATTGTCAAAATGAGTAGTGGGGGGATCAAGGCAATGACCCTCAGCTTTAGGTAAAGAGTTATCCATTGGAACAACTTTCTATGGTTTAATCGAGGGCACCTTAAGAATGGGATCCAAGTTATTCTGCACAGGTTTAGATTTCTTAAGGTGAGGATGAACCACAAAGCAATCAGAAACACCATGACCTTGAATTTTGCAATGGGAACAAAAAATAGGAAAATTCTCAAAATCCACTTTTTGCAAATATCCATAGTTCTTTAACCCTAGCCAAATTTCCTTTGAAAATGTTTTAGTTATATCCAACTCTACTAGAATCCGAGCAACAGATGGCCTGGTGTTAGAAGCAGTCGCCTGATCAACTTGAAGAGGATAACCGAACAACGCACCCACATTAAAAAAACTCATGATTAATGAAATGAACATGCAAATTAGGAAGAGAGATCTAAGCTAGAATAATAGGAGATTCCTCCTTAATATCAAAATGAGGCATCCATTTCAATAATCGCATCTAACAATTGAAAATAAAATATGAGCATCGAGAGAAAACCTAAGAATAATATAAATCATTTGAAAGCTGAATCAAGAAATGACAAGAATCGATTAATCTGACAGAAAAAATACCAGAGAGCTTCAAGCTATAAAAAATAAATGAATATTTTCCAAAGTAGGATGATGCAAAGAAAATTTACCTAGCAACATGAATTGAAAGGGTTTCACAAGCCTTTCCATAATCGAATCATAACACATTATCATGGGTACACCCCAAAAGGAGGTAGAGATAAGTTTGAGAGACTCACCAGCGTAATTGGCCTTAGCACCGAGAACATCCTTGAAGGATTTTGATGTTAGCGAATGGGTTTAATCTAAGGACCCCCAAGGAGTTGGAAACTTTCACGGGAGCAGGAGAAATCTTCTAATTTCCCCACGGGGTAGTAGAGAACATAATCATGATCAACAACAACACATGATAGAAGAAGTCTAAGGCCAAGCTAAGTCATCGAAATGGAAAACCAGCTGAACCACAAGAAAAGTCACAAAGAAGATGCACCTCCACAGGGGAAACTAAATTCATCATAGAACCCAAAAAATGGAGGAGAACAAAGATGGGGTTTAGGGTTTAGGATTTTGGATTTAATGTTTATTTTAGTTTTTATGGTTGGTTTGGGCTTCAGTTTAGTGTTTAGGTTTGGGTTAGTTTTTAGTTTAGAGGTTTTAGTTTTAGGGTTTTGTGGCTTATTATTATTTAGGGTTTAATTATGTATTTTAGGTTGTGGCTCAAGAGCTTTAGATTTAGATTTAGTTAGCCTAGGGTCTGTTTCAGGTCAGTGGTTCTCAGGCCTAGTCAGGCCAGGGCCTAGGATTCAGTGGCCTAGGGCTCAGTGGTTTGGTGGACTCAGAGTTTAGTTTTTTATGGTGGGCTCAGGTTGGCCTAGGATTTGTGTAGGATTTTAAGTTTAGGGTTTAGGGCCAGGATTTTAGTGCTTTTACCATGAACTAGTATGTTTAGGTTTATTTAGTTTATTTTTTATTTATTTTAGTTTATTTTATTTTATATTTTTTATTTAGGTTTATTTTTTATTTTAGTTTATGTTTTTAGTGTAGGTTTATGTTTATATTTAATTTTTAGGTTAGTTTTAATTTAATTTAATTTTTTAGGTTTAGGAAAAGGTTTTTGTTTTATTTTTTTAGGCTTAAGTTTTAGGTTCTCATTTTAGGTTTATTTTTATGTTTTATTTTTATTTTATTTTATTTTATTTAGCTTAGGGTTTAGGTTTAGTTTATTTTAGGATTATGTTTCAGTTTTATTTATGTTATTTTAGTGTATTTTAATTTAATTTAATTTTATTTTGTTTGTTTTTTTATTTTAGGTTTATGTTTTTTTAGTTTAGGTTTTTTTATTATTTTATGATTTATTTGTTAGGCTTAGGTTTTTATTTACTTTTTATTTTATTTTATTTTAGTTTAAGTTTATTTTATTTTTATTTTGCATTTAGTTTTTATTCTTTAGGTTTTTATTCCAGATTTTATTTTATTTTTAGTTTAATTTAGGTTTTATTTATTTTATTTTAGTTTATTCTCACTAGTTTATTTTATTTTATTTTATTTTTTAAGTATTTTAATTTTATTTTTATTATTTTATTTATGCAGTTTAGCTTTTTAACGTATTTTATTTTTTAGGTTTATTTAGTTAGTTTAAGTTTTAGGCTTTAGCTAGGTTTTATTCTTATGGGGTTTATTTGTGGCTATGATCTTGCTTGGTCAGGCCCAGTTCAGGGCCCAGGGCCCAGCATTAGAGGAGTCAGGATCCAGGGCCCAGTTTAGAGTGTGGGCCCAGTCAGTCACCTGGGGTATTGAGTGGGCTCAGTGATGAGCTCAGCCTAGGATCTGGGCCCCATGGAAGATCTTTCAGTAGGGCCCAACGCCTTTGAGCCCAGGGCCCAGGGCCCAGTGTCAGGTCAGCCTAGGTCCTGGGCCCAGTGGCTCAGGCCCAGGGCCCAGTGGCCTGGCCTGGGGGTCTTACAGGCCTCAGTGGCCCAGGTCATTGGGTTATCATTAGGTCAACCCAGGGCCTGGGCTTCTAGGGCCTAGGATCAGGGCTCAGTTTTCCCAGCATGGGTCAACTAGGTAACTCTGGCCGTCAGGTTTAGGCCCAGATCTTTGGCCAGTGGCCCAGGTCCTGTGGTCACTAGGGCACAAGGCCCAGGTCAGCCTCTGGGCCCAGGGCTCAGATGGTCAGTCAGTGGGTCAGTGGTGCAACGCCAGGGCAGCAGATCAGTAGGTCAGGGCCTCCCAGGCCTGTGGTGGTGGTGGTTGCTTTAGGGCCTAGAGCCCAGGTAGGTGGGGTCAGGCTCAGTGGGAAGGCCCAAAGGGCTCAGGTCAGTCTGGTGGAGGAGGTCAGGTTTAATTTAATTAATTATCTTTTATTTATCAGGTCATGCTCAGGGGTGGGCCTTATTGGGGTCAGGTAGTTTGGGTAGGTCAGGATTGTTTAGGGCTCACATCCCATGTTAGTTTATAAAGAAAAATTAAGAACCAGTAGGTTTAGGTTTATTTAGTTTAGTTTATTTTATTTAGTTTATTTATTTATTATTTATTTTGTTTAAGTTTAGGTTTTATTTTATCTTTAGATTTAGGTTTTAGGTTTATTTAGTTTATTTTAGTTTGAGTTTATTTTTTAATTTAATTTATTTATTTAGTAGTTTTAGGTTTAGTTTATTTTAGGTTTATGCAGATTTATTTATTTATTTTTATTTATTATTTTATTTTATGTTTAGGTTTTTAGTTTAGGGTTTTATTTTTAGGTAACTTTTAGGTTAAGTTTTTTTCATTTTATTTATTTTATTTTAGGTTTATTTTATTTATTATTTTACGTTTAGTTTTATTTTTAGGTTTTATTCTTAGATTTATTCTCTTTTAGTTTAGTTTTATTTATCTTTATAGTTTATCTATTAGTTTATTTTATTTTACTGGTTTAGGCCCAAGTCTAGGTTTAATTATCTTTATTATTTATCTTATCCTGGTTTAGTTTTATTTGTTTGGCCTAAGTTAGGTTATGGGGTCTGTGGTGACATGGTATTAGGCTCATGGTTTGGTTATGGTCAGTGGCCCAGGATCCAGGGAGTCAAAATGGATCTAGTGGCCTGGCCTTGCCCAGGGCCCAGTGGCCCAGGTCAGCCCAGGCCCAGAGTCCAGTGATCAGAGCCCAGGACTCCAGCCTTTTTTAGCCCAGGGCCCAGTGTCAGCTCAGGGCCTTACTCCAGGGGCCTGTGGTGCAGTCCAGATCTTAGTGGCCCAGACAGATCAGGTCCAAAGCCAGAGCCTTCCTTAACCCTGGGTCATGGCTCAGTGTCAGCTCAGCCTGCCCAGATCTTTACTGTGGCCTTTAGGCTCATTGGCCCAGGTCACTCATAGCCCAAGAATAGAGCAAAGTGGGCCTAACCCAGATCTGTGGTGGGTCAGGCCCAGAGCCCAGGTCAGTGGGTGGCCAGGTCAGTGGCTCAAGATCCAGGTGGCCTAGGCTCACCTGCCCAGGCCTGTGGTCTGTGTTAGGGTCAAGCTCAGGCAAGGTAGTGGTTCTAGGGCTCAGGGTCAGTGGTCAGAGCTTTTTATTCTTTGTTTATTATTTTATTTTAGCCAAGGCTCAGGGTTTGGGATTTTAGCATAGGTTGAGCTCGTGACCAATTAGGGTCTGGGGTGTGATTTAGGATTTAGTTCACTGCTCATTGTTTAGGATTTTTTAAAAAACGAAACCCAGTAGGTTTATTTAGTTTATTTAGTTTATTTAGTTTATTTTTTATTTATTTTACTTTATTTTGTTATTTATTTTTACGTTTAGGTTTAAGTTGATATTTTATTATTTTAGGTTTAGGTTTTAGGTTTTCATTTTAAGTTTATTTCTACGTATTATTTTTTAGTTTAGGTTTAGGTTAATTTTTAGTTTAGTTTATTTTATTTAGTTTAGGGTTTATGTTTAGTTTATTTTAGGTATAAATTTAGGTTTTATTTATTTAAGTTTAGTCTTATTTTATTTTGTTTATTTT
The DNA here is from genome assembly GCA_021442155.1 of Cymbidium sinense. Classification (NCBI taxonomy): domain Eukaryota; kingdom Viridiplantae; phylum Streptophyta; class Magnoliopsida; order Asparagales; family Orchidaceae; genus Cymbidium; species Cymbidium sinense. Next base: position 14,470,779 of record CM038229.1, on the reverse strand, counting down.
TTAATTTTAGGTTTATGGTTTTTTTATTTTAAGGTTTACTTTTTTTAGGTTGAGGTTTTTATTTAATTTTTATTTTATTTTATTTTAGGTTTATTTTATTTTTATTTTAAATTTAGTTTTTATTTTATTTAGGTTTTTTATTCTTAGATTTATTTTATTTTTTAGTTTAATTTATGTTATTATTTTGTTTATTTTAGTTTATCTGCACTAGTTTATTTTATTTTATTTAGTAGTTTTTGTTAGGTAATTTTATCTTTATCATGTCCAGGTCAGGTTTATTTAGTATAGGTAGGTTAAGGTGGGGTTTATTTGGGGTCTTTTATGGCCATGGCTCAGTATTAGGGCTCTTTGTCAGATCTAGGGCCCAGGGTGGTAAAGCTCAGTTAGGGAGTTTAGGTCATCAGGGCCCAGCCTCAGTCAGTGGTAGGGCCCAGTGATCAGTTTAGGGTTGAGCTCAGTTTCAGGGCCCAGTGCCCAGTTCTTTTAGGGGTCATGCCTATCTTCATGATCTCCCAGTTTCAGTGGTCAGACAAGCCCACTGCCAGCCAGGTCTTTAGCTCAGTTTAGGGTCAGCTCAGTATTATGGTCAGAGGTCATCAGTGCCCAGAGGTCAATCTGCCAGATCAGGGCCTAGGCCATCTCTGGGCCTGTCCACCTTTGGCTGATCTCTAGGTCAGCTCAGGCCCAGTGTCAGCTCAGTGGCCTCCCAGGGTCACTGGCTGGGCCCAGCCTCTTACTCCATTTGCCTCAGGGCCTAGGGCCTGGGCCCAGCCCAAGCCCAAGATGGGCCTGGGCCCAGGGCCTAGCACAGTGATCAGCCTAGTTCAGGTCAGTTTAGTGGTGGGGTAGGTTTCAGGGTTTGTGGTCCTTTGGACTCCAGGTGCAGGTAGGGCCAGTGGTTTAGATTTAGTTTAGTCATTTAGTGGTTATGTTTTATTATTATTTTTCTAATTTTAATTTATTTAGTATTTTAGGTTTGGATTTTTTGCTCAGTGGTCAGGGTATTTTTATTTTGTGGTCAGGTTATGGTTAGGGTTTACTGTAGTGTTTAGAGTTTTCAAGCAAACCCAAGATTTAGTTTTATTTAATTTTAGTTTATTTTATTTATTTTACTTTTATTTTATTTTATTTTAATTTAGTTTAGTTTATTTTATTTTAGGTTTTTATTTTAGTTTATTTATTAGGTTTTTTTAGGTTTATCTTTATGTTTTAGTTTAGTTTTATTTTTTATTTTATTTTGGTTTTAAGTTTATTTTTTTATTTTTTAGGTTTATATTTAAGTTTTATTTAATTATTTTAGGTTTAGGTTTTATGTTTTATTTTAGGTAATTTAGGTTTAATTTTTAATTTAGGTTTTATATTTTAGTTTAATTTTATTTTATTTTAGTTCATTTAGCCTATTTTATCTAGGCTCAGATTTAGGTATTTAATTTAGAATTTATCTTTAGCGCAGTTTACTTTATAAATAGCATTTTATCTTGTGATTAGGATCAGTGCTTTAAGATCATGATCTGGGCTCTGCCCATGGCTAAAGTGAACAGGGCCCAGTGTCAGCCAGCATGGCTCAGTCTTGTGCCCAGGCCCAGTGGCCTGGGCCCAGCCAGTGGGCCTGTGGCCTAGGCCCAGCCTTTGTGGCCTGGCCTGGCCCATGGCTCATTTTATTTGTGGCCTAGCCCAGTACTCAGTGGCCCAGGGTCCGGGCCCAAGATCAGAGCCCAAGCCCAGGTCACTAGCGGCTCATGGTCAGTCAGGCCCAAGACTCAGGCCCAGGGCCCAGTGGCCTGTGATCTGGGATCTGTGCATAGGGTCATGGTTAGGTTGTGGCTCAGGGTCTAGGCTCAGGGAGGCCCAGTGCAGGTTTAGGGTCTTTTTGGGCCTAGGGCTCAGGTCAGGGTTTCTTGGTTTTTTGCATTTATTTTATTTTTTCTGGCCAGTGGTCTTGGGCCTTTAGGGTAGTTTGAGTGCGGCTCATGAAGCCCAGGGTGGGATTTAAGATTTAGGATTTAGTTCTGGATTGTTAGGATTTTTAAAAAAAATTAAGCAAACCAGTGATTAGGTTTATTTAGTTTATTTAATTTATATTTATTTTATTATTTATTTACATTTAGGTTTAAGTTTATATTTTATTTTTTGGTAGGTTTAGGTCATTTTAAGTTTATTTCACATATTATTTTAGTTTAGAAGGTTAATTTTAGTTTATTTTATTTTATTTAGTTTAGTTTAGTTTATTTTTTAGTTATAAATAGGTTTATTTATTTTAGTTTAATTTTATTTTATTTGTTTATTTTATTTTAGGTTTATGGTTTTATTTTAAAGTTTAGGTGGTTTTTATTTAATATTTTAGGTTTATTTTATTTATTTTAAGTTTTTTCCTTTATTTAGTTTATTCTTAGATTATTATTTTATTAATAGGTTATTATTTATTTATCTTAGTATTTATAATAATATCTTATCTTTTAGGCCTAATTTAGAGGTTTAATTTTATTTTTTATCATATCCAGCTCAGTTTAGCCCATCAGTTTGTTTGGGAAGTCTGGCTTAAGCATGTGGGCCCAGGGCTCATGGTGTATGGCCCAGGGCCCAGGGTCAGGGCCCAGGGCCCAGGGCCCAGGGCCCAGGCCTGGATCAGTGGCCCAGGGTTTTAGTGCTCAGTGCATGTGGCCCAGGTCATCCACCCACTAGAAGGCCCAGGGTCCAGCCTCAGTGGTCATCTTTAGGGCCTGTGCCCAGGGCCCAGAGCCCAGTGGTTAGATCTTAGGCCCAGTGGCCCAGGGCCCAGCAGGGCCTGGCCTAGGCTCATGATCTATGGCCTGGGTCAGATCCTGTGAGTTTATAGTCAGGTCAGTCACCAGTTTTCATTTGTCAGAGGTGTCAATCCCAGGTCACCTAGGGCCCAGGTCAGGGTATTTATTTTCCGATCAGAGCCCAACGGTCTGAGTGGTCAGTGGCTCATACTAGGAAGCCCAGGTCAGTTAGCCCATGCCTAGGGCCCAGTTTCAGGTCAGGCCCAGTTAGTAGGCCCAAGAAGAAGGCCCAGGGCCTTTTAGGTTCACAGTGGATCATTTTACTCTAGTTATTTATTTGTGGTCATTTTATTTTTAGGTTTTTTAGTTTAGTTTAGGTTTTAGATTTAGTGTTTTAGGGCTTATTTAGTTGAGGGTTAAGGTTTTTTTTTATTTTATTTTCATTTTTAATTTAATTTTATCTTTTATTTGGCTCAGGGTTTTGGGTTTTAGTTTATAGTAGTTTTCAGGGTTTATTTAGTTAGGGTTTACTTTGGCTTAGTTTAGATTTTTTTTAAAAAAAACAAATAGGTTTATTTATTTTTTTTATTTATCTTTATTAATTTTACTTTTATTTTATTTTTATTTTTTATTTTATTTTAGTTTATTTTATTTTTTATTTATTTTATAGGTTTTATTTTAGTTTTATTTATTAGGTTTATGTTTAGCTTTATATTTATTTTAGTTTAGTTTTATTTTATTTTATTTTGGTTTAAGTTTATTTTTTTTATTTTAGGTTTATATTTAAGTTTTTTATTATTTTGTTTAGGTTTATGTTTTATTTTAGGTTTAATTTTAGGTTTTGTTTTAATCTAGATTTAGGTTTATTTTAGTTTATTTTATTTTATTTCATAGGCTCACATTTAGTTTAGTTTATCTTGTGCCTGTTTAGGTTTTATTTGGTCTGGCTTAGTGGCCTGTGGCTCATAGTTTTTATTTGGCTGGCTCAGCTTTAGATTTCAGTGGTTTTAGGTCTGGTTGGGCCTAGGATTTAGTGGTCAGAGTTTAGGGTCAGGCTCAGCTCAGATTTAGGGTTGCAGCTCAGGGATGCATTTTAGGGTTTAGGGTTTAGGTTTTTTTTAATCAAATTAAGAGTTTTATATTTAGTTTATTTTAACATATCTTTTAGTTTATTTTATTTTTATTTTTTGTTTATGTTTAATTTTTTATTTTCTTTATTTAGTTTAGTTTATTTTATCTTTATTTATTTTAGTTTAGGTTTTTTATTTTAATTTATTTTTTAAGTTTAGGTTTATGTTACATTTATTTTTTATTTAGTTTTTTTTAGGTTTAGGTTTTATTTTTTATTTTTAGGTTTAGGTTTAGGTTTTTATTTAATTGTTTTAGGTTTTGGTTTTAGGTTTTTATTTTAAGTTTATTTTTATGTTTTATTTTTTAGTTTATGTTTTAGTTTATTTTTAGTTTATTTCTTTTATTTACTTTAGGGTTTAGGTTTTGTTTATTCTAGGTTTAGGTTTAGGTTTTATTTATTTTAGTTTAGTTTTATTTTAGTTTAGTTTAGTTTATTTTATTTTGTTTAATTTATGTTTAGGTTTTTTTTAGTTTCTTTAGTTTTATTTTTATTTATTTTTAGGTTTATGTATATATTTAGTTTTTTATTTTATTTTAATTTTAGTTTTTATTTTATTTATATTTTATGTTTATTTTTATTTTATTTAGGTTTTTTTATTTTTAATCTTTTTTAGTTTAGTTTTTATTTATTTAATCTATTTTAGCTTTTATTTTTTTTATTTTATCTTTACATTATACATATGTAGGTAGTTTTATTTTATCTTTATTTTATCTTTATTTACATTATTTATTTATTTTATCTTTACTTATCCTAGCTCATGTTAGGTTTGTATAGTGATCAGGATCAGTCTGGGGCCCAGGATCTAGTTTAGGACTGAGGGTCATGGCCCATGGCTCAGTGGCCTATTTTCAGCCTTTTAGGGTTAGCCAGTGGTTAGGGCCCAGGGCCTGGTGCTGTTTGGGCCCATAAGTGGCCTGGCTCAGAGTCAGTGGTCTTAGTGCTCAGCTGTAAAGTGGGTCAGGTAGGTTTGTGGTAGAGGTCTCAGGTCAGTGTTAGGGTGTGGCCCATTACTCAGTGGCCTAGGGCCTAGGGTTTTAGGGTGGGCCCCAGTGGTCAGTTTTAGAGCCTAGGGCAGTGTTGGGTTGTAGTTTGGGTTAGTAGTGTTAAAGTATTTTTTAAAAAAACCTAAAGTTTTTTATATTTTTTATTTTAATTTATTTTAGTTTATTTATTTTCTTTATTTTAGGTTTATTTTTTTTATTTTGTTAGTTAATATTTATTTAGGCTATTTATTTTAGTTTAGTTTTATTTTAGTTAATTTTTTTAAGTTTAGGTTTTGGTTTTTTTTTTATTTTTGTTTATTATTTTATTTTATTTTGTAAGTTTAGGTTTTATTTTTTATTTTTTAGTTTAGTCTCTTTGTTTTATTTTTTTAGGTTTTTATTTTTTTGGTTTATTTTAATTTTAGTTTTATTTAGGTTTATTTATTTTAGTTTAGTTTATTTTTCTTTTAGTTTATTTTAGTTAACTTAGGTTTTAGTTTTAGTGTTAATTTAATTTTTATTTTATCTTTTATTTTTATTTTAGGTTTAGGTTTTTTATTTTATTCTTTTTAGGTTTTATTTAGTTTAAGTATGTTAGGTTTTGTGGGTTTAGTGTTAGTGGGGTTTAGGCTCTTGCTAGGGTGTAGGTTTGGATCTGAGTCAGGTGGGTTAAGTGGATTTTAAGGGTTTAGGTTGTGCCTAGGTTCAGGATTGAGGCTTTAGGGCTTAATAGGGTTAGGTTATTATTTTATTTTTTTTTTATTTTAATTTTATTTATTTTAAATTAATTAAATGGTTTTATTTTAGTTTATCTTTATTTCTATTTATTTTATTTTACTTTATTTTTATTTTATTTAGGTTTATTTTTATTTCATTTAATTTAGTTTGTTTTATTTTAGGTTTATTTATATTAGTTTAGGATTTTTTTTAATTATTTTTTTAAGTTTAGGTTTATCAGTTTAGTTTTTAGTTTTATATAGGTTTAGGTTTTTATTTTATTTTTAAGCTTAGTTTAGGTTTATTTTAGGTTTTATTTTAGTCTTAGGCTCTATTTAGTTTATTTCACTTTATTTATTATTTTAGTTTATTTTAGTTTAGGTTTGTTTTATTTATTTTAGTAGTTAATCTTAGTTTAAGTTACTTTATTTTTATTAGCTCTGGTTTTTTTTTTGTAGGGTTTAGGCTTTATTGTTTATTTTTTTGGCTATTTTGCCATTTTTAGGTTTAGGTTTCATTTAGTTTTTATTTTATTTTATTTTAGGCTTATTTTACTTTTATTTTATGTTTACTTTTTATTTTATTTAGTTTAGTTTAGGTTTTAATTTATTTTACTTTAGTTTAGTTTTTATATTTTTTTTTTTAGGTTTAGGTTTAAGTTTAGGTTTAGGTTTTAGTTAAGGTTTTTATTTTATTATATTTTTATATTTTATATTGGTTTAGGTTTATTTATTTTTTATTTTTAGGTATTATTTAGTTTAGGTTTAGATTTTTAGCTTTTTAGGCTTAAGGGTTTAGGGTTTAGTGTTTAGAGTTTAGAGTTTAGGATTTAGGTTTTAGGGTTTAAGGTTTATGGTTTAGCATTTAGGGATTAGGGTTTTTAGGGTTTAGGGATTTTAGGGTTTAGAATTTAGGGTTGAGGGTTTAAGTTTGTGTCCTTCTTTTAGTTTAGTGTTTGTGGTTTTCATTTTTTTTTTAATTTTAATAGAGAATAGATTCAGATTCAACATTTCTTCTTTTCGATTTCATGAACCAAGTAACACACCATGTTTTTTAAGACACAAGCGACAAGATAGATAAAAAATAAACAGACATAGAGCAAAACCAAAGACACCGTTCCATAAGCAGGAGATTGGATCATTCGTTCTTTAGATTCTCCAGTTCCCATCAGAATCACCATGGCCTCTCGAGTAGCAGGATCCACCATCAAATCCCCAATCTCTCTTTCCACCGCCGCCACGACAGTAACCTCTGTCGCTCCTCCCACCTCCATAACCAGCACTACAATGACCACCACCTCCAAATCCATCAGCACCACTAGAACCCCCACCACCACTGCGAAAATCACAGCCTTCGTCTTCGCCTCCATTGCCAGATCTAGACTGAGCCTAGTTGACATTGATGTTCTTGCTGTCACGATTTTTCCCATTCTTAAGGTTTAGGTTTAGGTTTAGGTTTATTAAATTTTAGGGTTTAAGTTTATTTTTTAATTTATTTAGTTACTTTAGGTTTAGGTTTAGGGTTTGGTGTTTAGGATTTAGGGTTTATGGTTAGGCTTTAGGGTTTAGTGTTTAGGGTTTAGGGTTTTGGGTTTTAGGACTTTAGGGTTTATGCTTTTCGAATTTAGGGTCTTGTGTTTAAGGTTTGGGTTTAGTTTTAGTATTTAGGGTCGGGTTTATGATTTTAGCTTAGGTTTGTGTTTGTTTAGTTTAAAGGCAAGGGTTTGATGTTAGGTAGTTTAGTGTAGGGTTTTAGGGTTTAATGTTTAACGAGTGTTACTTAGGATGATTTAAGGTTTTAATTACAAACCAAGTAGTGGTATTTAGTTTATTTTCAATTTATTTTAGTTTATTTTATTTTATTTTATTTTAGGTTTATTTTATTTTTTATTTAGTTTATTTATTTAGTTTAATTATTTTAGTTTTTATTTTAGTTTATTTTTGGTAGGATTAGGTTTATGTTTATTTATTTTTTAGTTTTGTTTTATTTTATTTTTTATTTTTTAGGTTTAGGTTTTATTTTATTTTTAGGTTTAGATTTTAGTTTATTTTAGGTTTTAATTTAGTAGGTTAGTTTATTATTTATTTTATTTAGTTTAGTTTATTTTTATTTTTTATGTTTATATTTTATTTTTTTTAGTTTAGTTTAGGTTTATTTTATTTCTTTATTTTATTTTTTTATTTATGGTTTAAGTTTTATTTTTATTTATTTTAGGTTTATTTTATGTTTAAGTTTTATTTAGTTTTATTTTATTTATTTTAGGTTTATTTTATTTTTAGTTTACGTTTTATTTTATTTTATTTCTTATATCTCAGTTTATTTTATTTTTTATTTTGTCTAGGTTTCATTTATTTTATCTTTAATTTATTTTTATTAGTTTATTTTATTTTATTTTGTTTAGTTTTAGTTTAGGTTTTATTTTTAATTTTAATTTTATTTAGGTTTAGGTTTTATTTTATTTTATTTTTTAGGTTTTATTTAGTTTTAGGTTTTAGGTTTTGTGGTTTTATTTAGATCTAGGGTTTTAAGGTTTAGTGTTTAGGGTCCAGCCAGTTTAGTCTCAGCCCAGTGGAGGGTCATGGCTCAGTGGTCTGGGGGTTGGTCATTAGTTAATCTTTAGGCTCAGAGGATCTAGTGGTTTGATCTTGGCTAGGGTAGGCCCAGTCAGCTCAGGGCCCAGGGCCCATCTTTAGGAGTTGGGCCTTTAGGCCCAGGGCTCAGTTCAATAGGTTTGCTCAGTGATCAGTGGCTCAGCTCAGTTATTGTAGTTTAGCTCAAGATCAGACTAGGGCCTGGGCCTGTGGCTCAGTGGTTTGGCCAGGTCATTTAGTTTTGGGGTCTTAGGGTCAGGAGGTGATTGAGGGCCTCAGCTCAGGCATAGGGCTCAGTGGTAGTCAGGGCTCAGTGTAGGGTCGTCAGGGTAGGGCTCAAGTTTATGGTAGGGTCAGTTGTGGGTCAGAGAGTTTTAGAGTATGGTAGTAGTGGTCAAGTTTATATTATTTATTTATTTATTTTAAATCAGTAAACCAAGAGTTTTAGGTTTATTTTAGTTTAGTTTATATTTTATTTTATTTATTTAATTTAAGGTATATTTTATTTTATTTAGTTTTATTTATATATTTTAGTTTATGCTTTTTATTTTAGTTTATTTAGGTTTAGTTTTATTTGAGTTTAGTTTTATTTTATTTTATCTTTTGGTTTTGTTTTATTTTATTAGGTAGTTTTTATTTTTGGTATTCCAGGTTTTAGTTTAGTTTAGTTATTATTTTGTTTATGTTATTTTATTTAGTTTATGTTTTTTCTTATTTTAGATTTACTTTGTTTTAGATTAGGTTTAAATTCTTTATTAAGTCTATTTATTTTATTTATTTAGGTTTATAGTTTTTTTTATTTTATTTTAAATTTATTTGTTTTAGTTTTATTTTATTTAGCTTTATTTTATTTTTATTTTTTTATTTTATTTAAGTTTTTTTCTTTAGTTTATTTTATTTTATTTATTTTATTTCTTAGTGTTTATTTTTTTATATTTTGTTTAGTTTAGTTTAGGTTTTAGTTTATCTTCTTATGTTATTTTATAATTTTATTTTATTTTGTTTAAGTTTATTTTATTTTATCTTTTTATCTTTTTTAGTTTAGTCAGTTTTATTTCTTTAGTTTTAGGCTTGGCTAGGGTTTGTAGTGGCTCAGTTTTAGGGTTTTAGGTTTGAGGTTTTTTTTGGGTCTTTTTAGCATAAGTTATTTTTTAGCTCAGGGTCAAACATTTAGGTCTGGTATTTAGGGTTTTGGCTTAGTTTATTTTAGGGTTTAGGTTTAGGCTTTTATTTTAGTTCATTTTAGGTCCAGTAGGTTTATGTATCTTTAGTTTTATTTTTATTTTATTTTATTTTATAAGTTTAGTTTTTTTTTGGTACATTTGTTTTATTTAATATTTTGGTTTTATTTTAGGATTTTAGGTTTATTTTTAGTAGGTAGGTTTTTTTATTTATTTTATTTAGTAGTTTTTTATTTTATTTTATGTTAGTTTAGTTTATTTATTTTAGTTAGTTTATTAGTTTAGGTCAGTTTATTTTATTTTTTATTTTATTTAGGTTTTTTTCTTTAGTTTAGGTAGTTTTATTTTCCATTTATTTTTATTTCTTTTAGTATTATTTTAGGTTTATGTCATTTAGTTTTATTTTATACCTTTATATTTATTATTTTATGGTTATTTTATTCATTATGTTATTTATTTTATTTATATTTTAATTTATTGGTTATCTTTTATTTTAGGGTTTAGCTCAGTTTAGTTTAGCTTTTATTTTATATTATTATTTATTATATTTAGGTTTAAGTTTATTTTTCCATGTCAAGTTTATTTAGCTTAGGTTGGTCTGGGGTTTAAGGTCAGTGCCCAGGGCCCAGGATATGGTCAGTGGCTTGGCACATTCAGTGGCCTTAGTGGTAGATTGGGATCAGGGTTGTGGCTTAGTGGCCTGGATCAGAGGTCAGGGCTAGTTTAGGGCTCATGGTTTTTTTTGGGTCATTTAAATTTAGGGTTTTAACTACTTTCATTTTATTTTTATTTTTATTTAAATTAAGAACGTAGGTTTGGTTTATTTAGTTTATTTTATTTATTTAGTTTAATTTATTTTCTTTAGATTTTTTTTATTTAATTTAATTTATTTATTTTGGTTTATTTTTTTAGTTTAGCTTTCATTTTAGTTTTTTAGGTTTAGCCAGCATAGGTTTTTTTAGTTTAGTTTATCTTTTATTTTATTTTAGGGTTTTTTTTAGTTTAGGTTTAAGTTTATTTATTTTTTAAAAGATTAGTTTTGGTTTATTTTAGGTTTATTTCAGGTTTTATTTTAGTTTAGGTTCTATTATGTTTTAATTTTATTATATTTTAGGTTTGTCTTATTTTTATTTTTGGTTTTGTTTTTATTTTATTTAGGTTTTCTATTTTGTTTAGTTTAGTTTAGGTTTTATTTATTTTATTTTTGTTTTGTGTTTAATATTTATTTTTTTATTTTTTCAGGTTTAGGATTACGTTTTAGTTTGTGTATTTATTTTATTTTAATTTATAATTTTATTTGGTTTAAGTTTCTTTATTTATTTATTTATTAGGTTTAATTTAGTTTAGGTTTAGGTTTTTAGATTTTGGCTAGGTTTAGGGTTTAGGGTTTAGGTTTAGGGTTAATTTAGGGTTTGTAGGGTTAATTTAGGTTTGGATTTAGGTTTGGGGTTTTGGGTTTGTAGTTTAGGTTAGGGTTATTTTATTTAATTTTTTCATATTTTTTTTTAATCTTTAAATTAAGTAAATGGTTTAGGTTTATTTATTTATCTAATTTCTTTTTTATTTATTTTATTTTACTTTATTTTTTATTTTTATTTTGGTTTATTTTTATTTTTATTTTGTTTAGTTTATTTATTTTTAGTTTATTTATTTCAGTTTAGGGTTTTTTTTATTTTAGTTTATTTTTTAGGTTTAGGTTTATCTTTATTTTTTAGTTTAGTTTTATTTTTATTTTATTTTTTATGTTTAGATTTTATTTTTTATTTTTAGGTTTATGTTTAGGTTTTTATTTTATTTTTTTAGATTTATTTTTAGGTTTTATTTATTGGCATAGATTTAGGTTTATTTTAAGTTTATTTTATTTTATTTAGTTTATGGTTTAGTTATAGTCTATTTTAGGTTTAGGTTTAGGTTTTATTTATTTTAGTTTAGTTTATTTTAGTATAAGTTTAGGTTTATTTTATTTTATTTATTTTAGGTTTGTGGTTTATTTTTAGTTTATGGTTTATTTTTATTTTTTATTTGTTTTTAGGTTTATTTTTTAGGTTTTGGTTTTTATTTAGTTTTTATTTTTTTTAAGTTCATTTTATCTTGATTTTACATTAGTTTTTGTTTGATTTAGGGTTTTAATTCGTAGGTTATTTTATTTTTTAATTACGTTTAGGTTTTTATTTATTTTATTTTAATTTAGTTTTTATTTTTTATTTTATTTTATTTTAGGTTTATGTAGTTAGTAGCCTGGTTTTATCATTTATTTTTTAAGTTTATTTCATTTTATTTAGGTTTTTTTGCTTAGTTTCAGGTTTTAGGATTTAGAGTCTAGGCTCATAGGTTTATCTGGGTGGTCAGTTAGGTCATAAGTTTGTGGCCTGGTTCAGATCTTAGGGTCAGGTGTGGGTTGTAGGCCCAGGATGTAGGTTTAGGGCTCATGGCCTGGTTATGGTATTTTCTGTCCAGGTTGTTTATTTTATTTTATATTTTATTTTTTCAATTATGCAGATCAAGTAGGTGGGTTATTTAGTTTATTTTTATTTATTTTAGTTTATTTTATTTATTTTTATTTAGGTTCATTTTTATTTTTATTTAGTTTAGTTTAATTATTTTAGGTTTATTTATTTTAGTTTAGGTGTTTTATTTAAGTTGTTTTTTAGTTTAGGATTATTTTTTAGTTTAGTTTTTTTTTTATTTTATTTTTTAGGTTTTTCTTTTATTTTTTATTTCTAAGATTGGGTTTTTATTTTTATTTTTCTAAGTTTAGGTTTTATTTTTTTATTTTAGGTTTATTTTTGGATTTTATTTTTTAGTTTAGGTTTAGGTTTATTTTTAGTTTATTTTATTTTATTTAGTTTAGGTTTATGTTTAGGTTTTATTTATTTTAGTTTAGTATATTTTAGTTTAGGTTTATGTTTATTTTATTTTTATTTTAGGTTTAGTTTTTTTTAGTTTAGTGTTTAGGGTTTATTTTTTATTCATTTTTATGTTTTATCTATAGGTTTATTTATTAGGTTTTAGTTTTTATTTAGTTTTTATTTTATTTTATTTTGAGATTATTTTATATTTATTTTAAGTTCAATTTTTATTTTATTTAGGTTTTTTATTTTTTAGTTTATTTTATTTATTTTTTATCTTATTTTCTTTTTAAGTTTAGGTTTAGATTTTAGTTTTAGTTTTAGTTTATATTTTATTTTATTTTATTTTAGGTTTTTTTATTTATTTTATTTTTTTAGTTTTATTTAGTTTAGGTTTAGGTTTTTTAGCTTTTTAGGGTTTAGGGTTTAGGGTTTTAAAGTTTAGGGTTTAGAGTTTAGGGTTTTTATGATTTAAAATTTAATTTTAGGTTTACGGTCCAGGTTTTAGTTAAAGATTTAGGATTTTTGGTTTTTTTAAACAAAGAACAAATTCAGATTCAACATTTCTTTTTTTTGATTTCATCAACCAAATAACACACTAAGTTTTCTATGACATAAGTGGCGACATAGTTCAAAAATGAGCACTTATACCTAAGCGACAGGTTGACATAAGGGTTTACCTCCACAAGAACGAATAAATTGTCCGACTTCTAGACTTATAACCACCTAGAGTGGCCTCCAACGAACTCCTGCTATGATTTTAAAACCATCTAGTATGCTCTTATGAATTGAAAGAAAACTAGGGTAGTTATTTAATTAGAAAGAGACTAAATTCCTAAACACATACCCTAAGAGACTAAAGCATAAGTGGTATGAGCATATGACTTAATATATAGATGTAAAATCTTTTAAAATTTTATTTTATTTTAAAAACATCATTTTCACAGAGGCTTTAGGATTTCTTATGCCTAAATGCATGATAAAATAGGTTATGGGTCAATTCAGCTAGAGAAAGGTGTTCTCCATCACAAGGGATGCCCTCACAAGTCAAGCATTCCTTTATTGTGCAAGGATGGAGATCCTTCATGTTCAAGAGAGAAAGAATATGCATGCATGAGGTGAAACATACAATCATATAGCTAAGGGGTTGCTAAATCTTTTGATCATCTTATTTATGTCTTAGGCTTTATGATGAGCTTATGAGTTGTTTAAAATTTAGTTACAAGTGATTAGTTGGGTAGAAAAGTTATTTTTATCCTAAGAGCCTAATCATGTCCAAGCCACATATTAAAGCATTAATCATTTAAGAAACTATGGAAAACATGTCATCCTGATGCAAAATGTAAACATAACATCAAACAATTATATAAACTATCATAAAAGAATAAAAGGTCGATGCAATTGGGTACTGCCGTACAACCTGAAGAGAGAAAAGATGGGTAGCTGAGCTCTACCCTTATACAACCTGAAATATAAAAGAATAATTATAATTATATTAAATGTTATAGGGATCTTCTTTCTTCATATCTCCATTTCTGATTTGGTTCTTTTTTGATTTGAATGGTGTTTGCTTCAAAGGCATCATAGGGCACCCCAGGACAAAGCCTTTTAGTCGCTGCTCATCCTAATCCCCCATAGCACTAATCATAATTCCTATTGTGAAAATTACATTTATGTGTTAAAATTAAATCTAACTACACCTGCAAAATAGAGGTTAGCTAAATATACATATAATTCTAAGTAGTTGTATTTATAATTTGAACTTAGCACCCTACACATGGGTAACTAATCTTACATGTCCTAACTTGGATTATGCTAAGGATTTAAGCAACATGCAAAAAAGGCATTCACATTTATTTTTAAGCATTCCTTAAGCATAACCCCTACAAAAAATATGATTAGGCTAATATTGGCCTATCATCCAGTCTACGAAGCATACACCCTAACAGCCAATCTAAAATAATACATCATAAAATAAAACATACATCACATCATACACTATCCTAACTTAGGGCTAGAAGTTGTGACTTACTTCTAATGTGTGTATTAAGGCTTGTGTGGTAAGTCTTGTTAGGCATTAGTGTTATATTTTCTAAGTGTAGAGGGATTTAATTTAGCATGAAAGGTTGATTTTACTTGAAGTAGTTTAATTGATTTGAGAATTTTAATTTATGTTTTCTTTTGTTTCATTTCATTACACTTAGCAACTAAGTGTTATAAGGAGAGGAAAAGAGGACTGCCCTCTTTCATCCCTATCTTAAGTAACATTCTAAAGTATATTAATTTGATTTAGTTCTCTTTAGTGAATGGATTTTTAAATGATTTAATTAATCCTAAGTTTAAGTTCACTTTAAATAATCCTATTCAAAATGAAATGCATCTTAAGATTAATTTAATTGAATTACTACTTCTGTAACATGCATATGATTTAATCCTAAGTGTATCTATACATGCAACATATTTTATAACACTTAAATGATGAATGTATGTGCATGTTTAGAATTTGTATTTTATTTGATTGAATTATTTAAACATATTAATTTAAAACTTTATCCAAATTCTTATACAAAAATGAGATAAGAGTGACATTAATTAGGCATGTGCCATTGTTAAACCAGTGGAAGTGAGATAATCAAATGATCTCTTTGGAGCTAGCTAAAGCCTCGTATTCTCGGGATGTCCAAACTATATACCCATTTACATTCAAACATATGCAAATTCGTATACATGAACATAGGAAGTAAGTTCCAAATCATATGGTTAATAAATTCAATCACTTAGTCAATTAAGAATGCATCAATATTTAATGTAAAATGGGATTTTCATTCTCTAATCACATATACATATACATGTACAAAGATATAGCCAAGTATGTGTCATTATTAAACCAGAGAAGTGAGATAATCAAATGACCTCCTTCCAGCTAACTAAAGCCTTGTATCCTCGAGATGTCCAGACTATATACTTGCTTATCTTGGACACACATGCATGTATACATAAATGAAGGAAAGAAAACCATGCAAAGATTGTATATTTTTTTATTGAATCATTCATATATATGAATTAAAGCTCTATCAAAATTCTAATATTGAAATACATAAGAATGAAATCAAGTGGGTACATGCCATTATTAAACCATGGAAATGAGGTCATCAAATGTTCTTTTTAGGGATAGTTAAAGCCTCGTGTTCCTAGGATGTCCAGACTATATACCTATTACTATTCAATCTTATATAAATAGAGGAAAGAGAACTCAACATTCAAACACTTAAGCTATAAGCACATGCACTTCTTATGTATTTATAACTAGCATCATAACACATATTATTATTCATTTATAAGCTTTTGAAAAATACATTTTGATTTAATAGTGATAATAGCCACACATATATTGAATTAAATCAACACATGCAAGCTTACATAAACGAAATCCATTTTATTTTACTTGATTTTGAAAAGATGGATGCAGGAATTCAAATGACATACCAAATTTAACAAGATTGGAAAGAGGACAATCAAATATAAGCATCTGATTCATTCAACTAAACTAGTTCTTAAGGATAATAAAATCAAAAAAGATTATTTAAAGTAAACAAAAGATTCTTTATTAATTACATTTTGGATTTGATTTGATTTAAAGAGGTGAAGAGAAATCATCACTTGCTGTTTTAAACCCATTCCCACATTAGTGATTTGATTTAATTTAAGAAAATGTAAATAAGCTAATTTTATGTATTAATTAAGTTGAACCCTTAATTAGCTCAATTAATTATCCATACTAATGTCAGCTTGAAGTAATTAACTAAATAATTATGAGCCAACAAGATATTAATGGAAAATAAACTTACAATGATCCTAAGAAATAAAAGGGGCCTAATGCAATTGGCTCATGATTAAATGTTAATTAGATTAAGATACTTAATTAATTACTCTTATGGTTTTCCCACACATGTGACTAACCATAATTTTATTAAAATCTTTTAGGTTATTAAACACCTAAAGATCTATGATTAAGCCCATAGCTTAATAGGATTAAATTAGATTGATCTTGTAGATCTAATCACGACCATCCATTTTGATCATGTAGAATAGATGGTGTGTGATCTAACATTACATGAGTGAGGGAGAATGGAGTCCATCCACCATTGTTCACGTGATCTAAGCTTACCCGAGCTTGGATCAACTCTAAAAGGATCCCACACCTTTACGACTTCGATCAAAGGGGATCCAATGACAAAGATCTCATGAGATGCAAGTTTTCTTCAAAAATCTCCAACCCATTTTTTCTTAAGGATTGGTTTTGGAAGCATATCTTGCTGTAGCTCAAGACTAGCAGCTTGAATGATTGAGGAAGCTTCATCTAGTAGAGACCAAGCCCTATTGAGTAGCAATTGGATCAATTCCTCATCGTTCTCTCAGAAGGCCAAAAATTGATGATTTGGAGCTTAGCTTTGATCAAAGTCCCACCTCCGGTGCTCGGGAAGCTTGGGAGATGATTCGTTCTTGCTAGATGAGGCCTAGGGAAAGTGCGTGCAAAGTTAATTTGAGTTTGATGGTGAAATGGGGATGTTAGGTTACAAAATGGGAGTGTCCTATTTTGGGATGTATGAGAATGACATATTTTGATTGAGGAACAAGCTTAAGAGCTTAGAGAATGGCTCTAGCAGCTCGACTTGGGTAGCTAGGGCTCCGAGGAATGATTTTTGTGTGTGTTTAAGTGGAAATGAGGGGGTGTATACCCCCCTTCATCTTGATAAGACATTTGGTTTCTATGGCCATCCACCATCTCGTGTCATGGGTAGGGAGGAGGTGAGTTGGCCCGGCTTGGTTGGTCAAGGTGTGGAGGTGGTCGCTAAGGAGGAATCATGGGTGTTTTATGGGTATCAAATACTCCAATGGGAAAGGTGAGGTGATTTCACCTCCCATGGGTGGTGGACAACCTAACAACCCCTTAGGTCAGGTTGGCCAATGTACTAGGTGCCTAGGTGGACCATTGAGAGAGTACCAATTGGCCAAGGAATGGAAATGACCACTTACATGGGTGATTTGTCTCATGTGATGCCCTTGACCTAAGGGTAGAATGGATTTTATTTGGACAAATTGGAAATGAGCCAAAAGTGGGTTAGCCCAAATTTCAAGTTAATTGGAGTTGATTTGGTTAGGTTTGGCTGAATTTGACTCATAGAGGTCAAATTGGGTTAGGTTGGGTCAAGTTGACCAATTGGTCAAACTGGGTCAAATTGGTCAAGTTCATATGATCATTTGAAATATTTTGGTTCAATTGGTTTGGTTTAGTTTGGCTTAGATTTTATTTTGGCTCATTTGAATTCATTTGGGTCAAATGGGTTATGTTGACCAATTTGACTTCGGTTGGACGTTAGTTTGGGTTTAGTTGACCAATTGAAGATAATTGTAGGCTTTCATATCACTTAATTTGGATTTGGTTTTGATTTAGGCCAACTTGAACCTTTAGGTCAATTAGGTTCAATTGGATCCAATCATGGCTTTGGTCAAGTTCAACAATCAATTTAGAATGAACTTGAGCCATTGGTTGCAATCAATTTGGTTTATAATTTGATTTGACCCAATTTGGTATTTTAGGTCAATTTGGCTCAACTTGGGTCAAGAGAGATAATTGGATTTGGTTTGACTCAATTGAAGGTCAAGTCATATTCAACTAATGATTTTGATTTGGTATGAATCATTGGTTTCAAGGGATTTAACTTAGGTTGTAATTTGGCTAGTTTGGGTTCATATGGGCTAAGGGGTTGACTTAGTCAAATGACCAAGTTGAGTTGGTTTGATAATATTTATGATAATTGATCAACCTAGGGTGATTAACAATCATGATGGGAGGTTTTGATGGGCTTGGTTCAATCCAAATTGGGTAGGATTAGAACTTGGCTCAAATCAGTCAAATTGGCCACTTTAGGTCAAGTGGACCAATTGGGTTTTGTTTTCTTTTTGATTTTGAGTTAGATGTAGTTGAGTTTATATATGGATTTGGGATTGATATATAAATTCAATAACAGTTTGGGTTCAAATGGGTTTTGGTTCATTTGAATATTTCAAGTCAAAAGGGTTAAGTTGGGTTTGACTTGGGTTGATTTTGGTTTGGCATGATGATTGTAGATTTCATTTATATTTGTGAATATTATTGAAGGTATGATTGATTCATGAGAAAATCAATTGAATTTGGGTTTTTGAATGAAGAAATTTGGCTAAGTCCGTGGAGTTGGATCATGTGGTTTAAGTTTGGATTTTATTTGGTTTGATTTAGTTTTGATGATTTAAATATATATTTCATTTAAATTTGTGAATATTATTGAAAATATGATTGATTTGTGAGAAAATCAGTTGATTTTGACTTAATTTAGATTAATATTTGGCTAAGTCCATGGGATATGTCATATGGCTTAGGAAGGGTTTTGATTTAATTTAATTTAGTTTAATTTAGTTCGATTTATTTTTGATCATTTGAATGCAGATTTGATTTAGATTTAGAAAGATGATTGAAGATATAAATTGATTATGAGAAAATCGATTGATTTGGATTAGGATTTGGCCATAGGATAGGTCATATGGCTTAGGAAGGGTTTCAAGTTTGGATTTTATCATGGGATTCAATCATTTGGTTTTGGAATTTGGATTTGCATTTGGATTTGAATTTGAATTTGATGTTCGAATCGAACTTGAGTTTTGGTTTGAGAAGGTGAACATGGATTGATTTGGTTGTGAGGTGGATTATCCTAATGAAGGCATAACCTAATCATATGGTTAACCCTTCTAAGTCTTTAGGCAAAGTTAAGTGTTTACCTAATTGTTAGAAGTGTCTTATGACTAAAGAAGTCTTAGTCTAGAAGTCTCCTAAGTCTAAGATGGGAAGATTGAATCACAAAAAAGTGAGGTCAATGTGCCTTAGCTCCATAGTGTTGCCCTTGGAGATAGATTATTGGAAGATCAAAGCCAAGTTTCACATTATAGACTTGGATACATCTTTCAAGGCTTTGCTTGGTAGACCATGGATACATGAGAACAACATAGTTTCATCCTCTCTACATCAGTGTATGAAGTTCATGAGAGGTGGGATTGTTTGCTATGTTAAAGGAGATCTCAAGCCATTTATAGTTCATGAGGTCGACATTTATGAGGATGCAGCGTACTACCTCCCTCAAAATTGATAAGTCTACTCTGACAAACTTGGAAAAAGTTTAAAAATAAAAGAAAAAGATAAAGAAAAAGAAAAAAGTAAGAGAAAAAGAAAAAAAGAAAAGAGAAAATGAAGAAGAAAATAAAAGGGAGCGAAAATAGATTTGGAGGAGGAAGTGGAGTCTGACATTAAATTCCACTCATAGTTCATTACTCCATTCGAATATATGGGTGGATGACTGACTCCACCAAAGTGATGAAGAGGCCACTTCAGAGGCAGTCCCAAGGTTGGAAAATCTCTTTATTGGCCACCCAATATAAGATTTATCCTAGCTACCAAGAGTACACCTACTATCCATATCAACTTAGAATCTAGTTCATAGGAGCAGTCTTATATGGTTAGCACACCAGCCAGCTCTTCTTAATAGTAGATTCCCTTGAGGTGACACTTATGCTAGATAACCATGAAGAGTAGGCTCCAAAGCAAAGCATAAGTGTATCCAAGTCTATATATGAAATAGTTAGGCATTAGTTGGGAACCTTAGCTCTAACCCCACTTTTCTCTCAAAAGTTGAAGGTTTGGTAGTTAAGGAAGCCCCTAAGTCATCCACAGTGTGAAGTCTCAGAGGTTCTTTCTGGGCATCATCCTTAAGTCAAGAAGTTGATGTAGAACTTGAGGATGATTCATATAAAGATTTAATAGAATTACCTTTTGATTGGTACTTGCCTTGTGTTCATAATTTAGCAAAGAAAGGGTTAATCCCACATACTTGGTCAAAGCATGTTAGACTACTTTGAAAGAATATGGAAGAACAAATGCAAAAGCTCTCAATCAAGACCAAGACTGAATCACACAAGGTCAATGATGACGATTACTCCTTAGTCATCACCAATCATTTAAAATCTAATAGATTCTTTTCAAATCATATTAACTCATATGAGGAGTTGTGCTTAGAAACATCAGATGATCCAGATGATTTTAAAGTCAAAGATGCATAGCCAAAGTTTGAAGAAGAGATCAAGTCAACCATCGATTAGATCAAGGAAATCAACTTAGGAACTGAACAAGATCCACACTTGACATACATCAGTTCTTTGTTGAATAAAACTTAAACCAATGACTTAGTTAGGCTATTGACTGAGTTTAAGGACTATTTTGCATGGAGTTATAAAAATATGCCTGGATTGGCTCCTGATGTAGCAGTCCATAAACTAGCAATAGAGCCTACTGCTAAACCTTTCAAGCAAGCTCCTAGACTCATGCTATTAGATAGAGAATAATTGGTCATTAATGAAGTCAAGAAATTGATCGATGTGGGCATCATCCAGTAAGAAAAATACCCTACCTGGTTAGCCAATGTCATCCAGTTAAGAAAAAGAATAGCCAAATTCACATATGCATCGATTTTAGAAATTTAAATAAGGCATGTCCAAAATATGAATTTCCACTACCAATCCCAGAGCTAATGGTTGACATTGCCTCATCTCATGCAGTCTTCTCTTTCATGGATGGCTCATCTGGATATAACCAAATAAAGATGGCCCCTGAAGATGAAAGAAACACTGCTTTTAGAACAATCGATTGGAATCTAATCCAATAAGGTCATGCCTTTTAGCCTTAAAAATGCTAGTGCTACATACCAGCAGGCTATGAATTGAATCTTCAATGAACTCATTCATCATCAAGTTGAGTGCTATTTTGATGATCTCATGGTTAAAAGTAGAGAAAAGAAAGACCATCTCTTTGACTTGAGAGTAATTTTTGAATAGTTAAGATAATTTAACCTAAAAATGAACCCCTTGAACTATACATTCGGAGTAACTTCAAGGAAATTCCTTGAGTTTGTTGTCTGAAAGTAGGGAATTGAAATCGATCTAGAGAAGATTAAAGTGATATTAGAAATGCCACCCCCTAAAAGTTTAACTCAACTCAGATCATTCCAAGGGCAGTTGTAGTATCTAAGATGCTTTATATCCAACCTTTCAGGAAGATGTCAGCCATTCTCAGCACTTGTCAAAAAGGATGCTAATTTCAAGTGGGATGATAAGTGTGAGCATGCCTAAGAAGACATCAAGCATTACCTAATGATGCCTCCAGTTCTAGCAACCCCTATCCCAAGAAAGTCGCTTATACTTTACACTGCTACGTTAGATAACTCTGTTGGTGCTTAATTGGTCGAAGCCAATGACTAAGGGATGAATAATGCACTCTACTATCTTAGCCATCATCTAATCCCTATTGAGGCTAACTATCCACCCAATGAGAATCATTGCCTAGCTTTAATCTTTTCATCCCAAAAGCTATAACACTACATGCTTCATCATAAGGTGAACTTAATATTTAGGATCAATCCACTATAGTATCTCATGACACGACCAATGCTATCCATAGATGGTTGGCATGATAGTCCATGATCCTCTCGTAGTTTGACATTACCTTCATATCCCTCTATGCGGTGAAAAGATAAGCGCTAGCAGATTTCTTAGTAGCACACCCACTTCTTGTTGACTCTCTTCTTAGTGAGGATCTCCCCGATGAACAAATCCTGAACTTAGGGGATACTAACATTCACCACTATGAGATGTATCTTGATGGTGCAGCTTCCTCTCAAAGAGGAAAAGAACCATAATCTACTATTCTAGGAAAGGTAGGGGTAAGAATAGTTCTCTTAACTCCACGACGTGATGTGATGAGATTCTTATATCATTTTTCCAATCCTTGGATCAATAATGAAGCTGAATATGACTGATTGTGAGTTAGTCGTTACTCTAAGCATCCAAACATCAACATCTTTGGGATTCTAGATAGTTATCAACCAAATCAGGGTCCTATGAGGTTATAAAGCCCAAGCTCCATCACTACATAAGTACACCATGGAGTTGTTAGCCCAAATCCCAAATGTTACCATTTATAAGATTTCTCAAGGAGAGAACGCCATTGCATATGCTTTAGCCAAGTTTGCCAAGGAGTTGACATGTCCAAATGATGAGTCTATATCAATAAAGGTCCAAAATAGACAATTCTTATCTCTTATTGATATTGAACTCATCAAAAAGTACTCTCTTGAAGGGGAGGTTGCCATTACCAAGAAGGATGAGGAGTTAGATTAGAGGCAACCATTCATGGATTACCTAAATAATGGTAAACTACCTCAAGAGAAGTCTCAAGCTCATCAGATGAAGCAGAGAGAACTTTCCTATGCTCTTATGGATGGTGTCTTGTATTGGCGATCTTTCGATCATATGTGGTTATGTTGTATAGACAAGCATGAAGCTCGCAAGATTGTGACTGAGGTATACTCAGGATTATGTGCAGCCAACCAATCCAGTATAAAGATGAAAGCCAATATCAAGAGACTCGGATACTAGTAGCCATCAATGATCAAAGATTGCATGGATATGGCTAAGTGATGCCACCAATGTGAAATACACGGTGTGGTCCTACACCAACTACCCAACATTCTACATCCTACATTAGCCTCATGACCTTTCGAGTGTCGGGGGTATTGACAAAGTGGGACCGATTGATCCTCTTTCTTCCAAGGTCATCGGTTCATCTTAACTACTACTGCCTACTTTTCCAAATGGGTGAAAGTGATTCTACTCAGAGAAGTCACAGCTCAGTATGTGCTCCAATGTTTTAGTAATCATATCGTATATAGGTTTAGAGTGCTTCGATAAATTATATCTAATAATGGTACTGCATTCAAGAGCACCGAGATCAACAACTTCTCCTATAGACACAACATATATTGGAGATATTCTACAATCAACTACCCAAGGGAAAATGGTTTAAGTAGAAGCTTTCAATAAAACTCTCATTCAAATATTGAAGAAGACACTTGACAACAATAAGTGACAGTGGCATAAGTAGTTAGTTGAAGCCATGTGGGCCTACTACACCACATATAGAACTCCAACTCAGTCTACTCCTTTCTCCTAAGTGTATGGGTCTGAATCCATTCTTCCATTAGAAGTCTAACTCCCATCACTAAGGATAGTGGTGAAAATCACAAAGAAAGCTAACACCAAGTTATGGTTAAAAGTGCTCGAAGGTTTGGAGGAGAGATGCCTGCGGGCATGCCAACATCTCACATTGTATAAAGCTAAAATGATTCAAGCTCATAATAAGTTGGTCTGTCCTAGAGCTTTTCAAGTAAGAGAGCTTATTTTAGTTCTAAGGAGATCGATTGTTCCCCATCATAAGATGGGAGGCAAGTTTGAACCCACTTAAGAAGGCCTTTTTCCCATATAGAAGGCCTGCCAAGGAAGATCTAATCAGCTTATTAATCATAAGGGAGAGCACCCAATCCTTCCAATCAATGGGATATACTTAAATAAATATTATAAATCATGTTTGAAAATAATTATCATCAATGAAAATTCCATTTCAAATTCAATCTTTTCTATGTTGAAAGTATTCTTGTTTGTGAATCCACCATAATGTGTTTAGGGTAGGTGTAAGGAACCCGAGCGGTGTCCTATCCTTCATCAACACAACACAAATATAAACTATACACAAACATATAAAACAAAAATATATCTTTTATCTCGGGGTACTCGGAATTAAGATAATGCCCACAGCGGTTCCCACTCAGTAGCTGCTTTAGGCCGGGCTGATGTGCTACCCTATTAGTGTGTCAACCTAGTGGTCTTCTTTGTTTTGGGGATGTAAGTATGCTACACTTTCCATCCTTACTTGGCCACTGCACAGTAACTAGCACCTTATTAGTTTGGTAGGCCTTACTACATGACTGGTAAGCTATCTCATGTTGGCTTCATTTAAGAGGATGTGAGTTAGCTATGCTTTCTTCTTGGATTAACCTTTGTGCACTGACTGGGTCGAGTATATTTGAGGTTTAGAATAAGTCCCCTAGCGGCTCCTTACATCCTAACTGCTTCAAGTTTGGGGCTAGTCCTTCCTCGGGGCTCCTTGCTTAGTAGTTTCTCTAGGTCAGATTGCATCTGTCCCGTCGATGATAGACTATCCCGATGTTCAGTTCTTCTTGGAAAGTTGTAAGCCTACACATTTTCTTTCCAAATTGATTATTGCACACCAACGGGCACCTTAGGGTGGTTGGTTCTCACTATCCTGACAGATACACAACTCATACTGATGGATACACCTAAAGTTAGTTGGTTCTCGCACCTTAGGATACTCCACTCATGACAGATGTAAGTTTACTATGCTTTCTCCTTGAGTTGGCCATAGTACAGTAATAAGCTTTCTTTTCCAGAGCTTAGGATAGTGCCCCTAGCAGCACCTCCCCTGTGGGCACTATATTTAGATCACATCCTTCATGGCCTTATTTAGACACTACCCGAGTTTCTATCATATTGGACAGTTCCCCTTTTCTAGTAACCACTGGTTGGAGAATGCCTGGATGTGCAGATTCTCCCTTAGTTTAGTAAATTTGTGATAGGTCAAGGCCGATATAGCCCTTTCTTAATGTAATCCCTCGTACACCAAATGGGTCCACAAAAACATATAAACAAAATATATATTCACTTGTGGATTAAGAGGACACACATACTGGAACATTTTCCCAAGCAGGTATCATATCTTTAAGGCGTTGTTAAAACTCATAAGAATCTTCAACTATTCTTGAGTAGATATAAGTCCTCAGTGGTGTATGTGTGTACGTATTTAGGTTTAGGGTTTAAGATTTAGGATTTTAGGGTTTTGGGTTTTGGGTTTAGGGTTGTAGGTTTAGGGATATAGCTTTAGAATTTAGGGTTAGTTTTAGGGTTTAGGGTTTAGGATTTAGGGTTTATAGTTTTTTTTATATTAAGTAAACTAGTATGTTTAGGTTTATTTAGTTTATTTTTAATTTATTTGAGTTTATTTTATTTTATTTATTTATATTCAAGTTTATTTTTTATTTTTATTTAGTTTAGTTTATTTATTTTAGTTTAAGTTTTTTATTTTAGTTAATTTTTTTAGGTTTAGGTTTATTTTTAGTTGAGTTTTTTTTCAATTTTAATTTTTAGGTTTAGGTTTAAATTTTATTTTGTTTTTTTTAATTTAGGTTTAAGTTTATT
Source organism: Cymbidium sinense (assembly GCA_021442155.1). Lineage (NCBI taxonomy): Eukaryota > Viridiplantae > Streptophyta > Magnoliopsida > Asparagales > Orchidaceae > Cymbidium > Cymbidium sinense. The sequence goes on along the minus strand of CM038229.1, from coordinate 14,445,391 downwards.
TTAGACCATTTTAGTTTATTTGGTTTAGTTTTATTTATTTAGTTTATTTTATTTTAGCTTGTGTTTATTTATTTATTTTATTTTATTTTATTTTAGGTTTAGTTTTTTTTTAGTTTAGGTTTAGTTTTATTTTTATTTATTTTAGGTTTATTTTTTTAGGTTTGCTTTATTTTAACTTTATCTTTGGGTTTAGTTTTATTTTATTTATGTTTTATTTTATTTAGTTTAGGTTTCTTAGCAATACGCAACTGATTTATTTTATTTTAATTTAATTTTTATTTTTTATTTTATTTTCTTTTTAGGTTTAGGTTTAGGATTAGGTTTTAGCTTATGTTTTTATTTTATTTTATTTTAGTTTTGGTTTTTTTATTTTTTTATTTTTAGGTTTTATTTAGTTTCGGTTTTGCTTTTTAGGCTTTTGGGGTTTAATTTTTAGTGTTTAGGGCTTAGTGTTTAGTGTTTAGGGTTTAGGGCTAGTTTAGGGTTTAAGGTTTAGTGTTTAGGGTTTAGTGATTAGGGTTTAGGGTCTAAGGTTTTTTTTAATAGAGAAAAAATTTAGATTCAACATTTCTTCTTTTTGATTATATCAACCAAGTAGCACCCCAAGTTTTTTAAGATACAAGCGACAACATACATAAAAAATGAGCACCCATAGAGCAAATAAAAAACCCTAGATAAGTAAAACCTTATCTACTATAAAGACAAAGTTTCATAAGCAGAAGATCGGATCAGCCATTCTTTAGTTTATATAGTTCCCATCAGAACCACCCTAGCCTCTTGAGTTGCAGGATATGCCATCATATCCATGATCTCTCCTTTCTCCCCCACCACGGCTGTAACCTTCGTAGCTCCTCCCGCCTCCATAACCACCACTACTCCAACCACCACCTCCATATCCACCAACTCCTCCGAAACCCCAACCACCATTATGATAATCACCGCCTCTGCCTTCGCCTTAACCACCAGATCTAGACTGAGCCTAGTTGTCGGCGATGTTCCTTCCATCAAGGTTCTGCCCATTCTTAAGGTTTAGGCATTAGGGTTAGTTTAGGGTTTAGGTTTTAGGGTTAGTTTAGAGTTTATAATTTAGGATTTGGGGTTTAGGGTTAGTTTTAGGGTTTAAGATTTAGGGTTTAATGCTTTTTTTTTAAATTAAGTAAATCGGTAGGTTTAGGTTTGTTTAGTATATTTAGTTTATTTGTTGTTTATTTGAGCTTACTTTATTTTAAATTTTTATTTAGGTTTATTTTTTATTTTTATTTAATTTAGCTTATTTATTTTAGTTTTATTTATTTTAGTTTAGGTTTTTTATTTTAGTTTATTTTTAAGGTTTAGGTTTATTTTTTAGCTGAGTTTTATTTTTATTTTAGTTTTACATTTTAGGTTTTATTTTTTATTTTTTAGTTTTGGTATAGGTTTTTATTTTATATTTTTAGTTTTAAGTTTTAGGTTTTTATTTTAGGTTTATTTTTAGGTTTATGTTTATTTTTAGTTTATTTTATTTTAATTAGTTTAAGTTTAGGTTTACATTTAGGTTTAGGTTTTTTTTATTTTGGTTTAGTTTATTTAAGTTTAAGTTTAGGTTTATTTTTTTTGTTTATTTTTTTATTTTATGTTTAGGGTTTAGGTTTTACTTTTTTTTATTTTTTAGGTTTAGGTTATTATTTGGCATTTCTTTTATTTTAGGTTTTTTATTTTTATTTTACGTTTAGTTTTTATTTAATTTAGGTTTTTTATTCTTTGATTTATTTTAGTTTAGTTAAGGTTTTTATTTATTTTATTTTAGTTTATTTTTATTTATTATTTTATTTTATTTTTAGGTTTAGGTTTTAGTTTAGGTTTTTATATTATTTTATTTTTTATTTTATTTAGGTTTAGTCTTTTTTATTATTTTTATTTGAAGGTTTTATTTAGTTTAGGTTTTTATGTTTTTAGGGTTTAGGGCTTAGGGTTTAGGGCTTAGGGTTTAGGATTTATGCTTTAGGGTTTTAGGGTTTAGGGTTTAGGGTTAGGGTTTAGGGTTTATGATTTAGAGATTGGTACATAGAATTTAGGATTTATGGTTTAGGGTTAGCTTAGGGTTTATGATTAGTTTAGGGTTATGGGTTTAGGGTTTTAGGTTTGCTTTAGTTTTAGTTTAGGGTTTAGGGTTTAGGGTTTAGGGTTTGGGTTAGGGTTAGGTTTATTTTTAATTTTAAAAAAAGGAATTTTATTGCCATAAAAAGGGGGTTACAAGGTCCTTCAGAGGGGATAAACTCAAGATCTACTGCTCAAAGAGCTATAATCAGCCCAATCCCATTTTACAACCATACAAAAGGAAAAGCAAAAGAAAAGAAAAATAATAAGAGAATCAAAAGTAGCCAAAAGAGAAGCTGGAGGATAGCCTTGAAAAAGTTGTGAAGATGAAAGAAGCATATACACCTCAGAGAAAGAACCCAAGGAAATAACACAGAACCCAAAACAACTAGAGAAAGGAATTAACATAGAGAAATACAAGAAAATTAACAAGAAACCAAGGAGAGTGAGAGAAATTTAGAGAAATGTGTGTGAAGGCTCTGGTCACACAAGAATGGGGTAGCCGCAAGCATGAGCATCCAAACTTCAAAAGAAGGGTTACATCACAAGTTCTACTACCATCCAAATTATGAGTGAAATCATCCCAATCATCATAGCCTACATACCTGGGGGAAGGCAGCTGCCACTGGATAAAAATCATTTGATCTTTAATGCCTGCATAACAAGCAATGGAAAAATACCCTATAGAAGAAAAGGAAACATTATTCAACCTAGCAAAGGATGTCACCAATCCCTTGAAAGAAAAGCATCACCTATGTATTCCAACAAAGCATGTGAAAGAATAGCCAACAAAAACCCCTACCTAGATTACTCATCATGGCAAGGAAAACACTCCCATAGTGATGAAAGCCAATCAAGAGCAACAGCCCAGGTGTTAACATCCACCTATTGATAGCTAGATCATAATAATAATTATACAGGTCTAATAGAGCTAAGAATAACCTCAGCCAGCAGATAATCCCATACAGCAAAAGCATAGGTAATGAGGCTAACCGAGAGGTAATCAACAGAACAAAAAGATGGGCAGAAATCCAACATAAAAAATAGATTGCTTAACTTAATAACCTGATGATCCATTCAGTCGATAGCCAATACAACAAACCAAATAGTGTAACCAACATAAGAGAATGTAGGTTGTGTCATCACAGAACTGAGCCATGCTATGAATCAAAAAATGAACAGCCCAAAGATCCATCATATGAAGGGAAAATAGCCCAACAACTAAGCAAACATCAATAGCAAAAATAGAAGGAAAAGGTGACCAAAAGAAAACCCAACCGTACAAGGAAATAGTAGCAATCCCAAAAATAAGAAGAGAAAGGGAAACATTGAACATAATTAGCAAAGTAACTAAATGATCCATGAGGGTTGAGAAAAAAAAGATATCCTAGCAGTCCAATGAAAGCACAATCCCTTGTAAGAAGGCTATCAACAAATAAAAATAGAACCCAACATGTTAAAAGAAAAATAGTAGGTAACCAATAGATGAGGAAAAAGAACCAAATACCACCAGAACAGGATAACCAGGAAAATGCAGCAGGTAAGTGCAATAGAAAATTGAGAAGGGGACAGTGCAGATCAAGGAAAATAGAAAGAGGAAAATACAGACAAAGCAAACAGTTAACTGAGAAAACAACAACATAATGTAAATTAATTTATGAGGTAAGGTGATCCAGAGTTATCCAAATTAACCAATCCATGCAAATGTTTAGGAAGACTAGAATGATCAAAAAAGGTGAGCACATCTAATCTAGCACCTAGATTAGCAAGATAGTCAGCACAAGCATTTCCTTCATGCCAAATGTGAGTGATTTTAAAGTAGACCACGGAGAGGAGAGCTCTAGCATGATTAAGGAGGTAGTATAAATCTGTGTTTCCCACCTTGGTGGAAGTCAACATATCAATGAGCAAAAGTTCATCCACTTCAATCCAGATATTGAGCCAACCTTTTTGCAAATAAATCCCTATAGCTTTATCAATAGCCATTAATTCAGTAAAGATAACAGAATATGCTTTAAGGTGGTAGGCAAAAGCACAAATGACACTACCTTTAAAGTTTCTGAAAATGCCACCACAACCAAAAGAATTTTAAGAGACAAAGCCATCAGTATTAATTTTGATAGTATTATTATGAGGCTTTCTCCAAAAGATAAGCTTATCTTCTTTCTAGTTGGGAATCTCAGGCAAGCTAAGACTCAGCTTATTGGCCATAAATTTGCACCCTTTAAAGTGGTTATTAGTAATTAAGCTAGCATTAAATAAAGCATGAATTTATCTTTAGTTCTAGCAATAATCCTCTTATGGTTCATAGGGATACCATGATATTTGGCATCATTTCTCTCCATCCATATGAACCATATAAGAGTGATGGCAGTAATTACTTTAATGTTACCTTTCACAGTTTTATGAAAATAAACATCAAGAAGTTGATATAAGGATAAAGAACCATGAAAATGGTTAGTATTGAAAAGTTCATCATACCAAACCCATAATTTGGAGGCAATAGCTCCATTGACAAAAACATGATTCACAGTCTCAATGTGAAAATAATAATAGCATTTGGATGGCAATTGAAATCCTTTACCCCACATCAAAGAGTCAACAAAAATGAAATTATTCAGAATTCTCCAAATAAGGATAGAGTAGGAAATTGGGATAATGTTATTCCAAATTTTAAAAATACATTAGAGAAGCCATGAGCTTCTCTAATATGATTCTAGACCTCTTTAAGGATAAAATCACCATTGTGAGATAGCTTAAAAAGAATATGATCAGGCTTGTTAGAAATGATAGGAATGTTAGTGAATTTATCTAAAAGAGAAATAGGAATATAATCAATGAGTTTACTATTATTACAATTATTATTAATCCAAAAAGAGTTCACTTTAATAGTAGCAGTAGAATGAGTAGATAAGAAATCATCAACAGAAAAATTGCCAATCCAGTTGTCTTGCCAAAAGAAAGAAGATCCAGAGTTAACCCCCAAAGATATATGAGATTCAACTTCCCATTTGATGGAGCAAAGTCTTTTCTAGATTGGGGAGTCACCCACTTTGTATGAGCAAATAAGAGGATGCTTACCTTAGCAGTATTTGGCAGTGATGAAGTTAGCCCAGAGACTATTATTGCTCCTAAAATTCCACCAAATTTTATGAGAGAAAGCAGTAATAGCTTTACGAATAGACTTACAGCCAAGCCCACCCTTAGTAAGGGTGCCACAACTTTTATACCAAGAAATCCAATGCATCTTTTAAGATATAGAGGAGATGTTCTATTCTATTTAAGTTAGAGCCCTAGAAAAATTTAAGTTAGAATTAGCAGGGATGATGGTTTGAATAAGATATTGAGGCATGTAATTAAGGGTACTCTTGAGCAAAGTAACCCTGCCACCAAAGCAAAGTAAGTGAAATTCCCAAACAGAAATTTTATTAGCAATTTTTTTGATTAAATCATCAAAGGGATGTGATCTTTTTTGACCATTGTATAGAGGAGCACCAAGATATTTAATAGGTAATTATTGTTGTTTATAATTAGTGATTCTCAAGATTTGATTGATATTGTTATTGGAGATTTTAGAAGAGGTAATGAAACAACTTTTGCCTTCATTGATAGAAAGACCACTTTCTTTACCAAAATTATTTAAGAAATTCTTAATGCATTTAATGTGATGGACTGAAGCATTATAAAAAATAATGAAATCATCAGCAAAACTAAGATAGGAGACATGTATACCACCAAGAGTTCTAAAATACATGCTAGGATTATTGTTGAAAAGGTCATTTAAGCTCCTAGAAAAGTATTCCACAGCAATAATAAATAGGGAAACAGACAAGGGGTCACCTTGCCTCAAACCATGAGAAGAAGGGAAAAAACCTAAGGCCTCACCATTCAGAATAATAGAAAACCAAGCATTTCTAATACAATTTTTAAGTAGGTAAATGAAATTTTTAGAAAAACCAAACAAATGAAGGTTGTGTAAGAGAAAATCCCAAGAGATGTTGTTAAACGCTTTAGAAATATCTAATTTAAATAGGATGTTACAACATATATTAGGAGCATCCAAATCATGAATCAACTCTTAAGAAAGATGATTGTTATTAGGTATAGCTCTGCCTTTAACAAAACTAGTTTGGTTGAGGGAGATAATTTTTTGAAGAAGAGGACTAACTCTATTGGCAAGCATTTTAGCAATGTGTTTATGAAAGAAAGTACAAAGACTAATTATTTTGAAATCACTATAGGATTCAGGATTCTCAAATTTAGGTATAAGGATGATGGAAGTACTAGAAAATTATCTAAGAAGAGGATTACTAGTAAGGAAATCAATAATAGCATCAACTAAATCATTTTTAATAATTGGCCAACAATGCTAGAAAAATTGTGTTGTATAACCTTCCAAACCAGCAATAGAATCAGTATTCATGTTATTAAGAGTTTTACCAATCTCTTCTTCTGTAAGCAACCTAGTAAGCAAATGATTGTCATCACTCGTAATGGTTGAGTGGATCAAATGGGAGCTAGAAATAGCATTTAAAGTGTGGCTCTTGTTAAGAATATTTCTAAAGTAAGTAATAATAGAGGCTTTAATCTCATTAGTCTCAGTGATGCAATCTCTAGTATCACTTTTAATTTTTTGGATAGAGTTTAAAGCTCCCTTTTTTTTGAATAAAGCATGAAAATACCTTATATTTATGTCCCCATTAGCAATATGCTTACTAGTAGCCTTTTGTCGCCATTAAGTTTCTCCCATATTCGATAGTTAACCGATTATCTTGGCTTCATTCAAATTCTTCTGCTTAGAAGAGTTAGTCAAAGCTGCATTTTCAAGACTACAAACTAAAAGCTCTATATTTTTGATATTAGCAAAGAGATTTTTAAAATAATGCTTGTTCCACCAAACTTGGTTTTGTTTAAGCCTTTTAAGTTTAAACCAAAATTTAATCATACCCCTAACCGAATTATCAGGGTGTAAGGGGGCAACCTAATTGATGGTAACAACTTTTAAAAAATTTAGGTGTTGAATCCATATATTTTCAAATCTGAAAGAGGAAAAGGAGGATAATCTTTTAGAGTTATTTTTAACAGAAATCAAAAGAAGAGCATGATCTGATGAAGTTCTAGTCAAATGTTCAATAGAGGTAAGAGGCCATTCATTAATCCAATGAGAGTTAAAAAGAATTCTATCAAGGTGTTGCCAAAGTTTAGAGTTATGCCAAGTGTAATTAGAACCAGAATAACCAATGTCAATAAGGTTGCAATCAAGAATCGTATTAGAGATTTCTTCCATAGAATGAATATTAGGAGAGCAACCTCCCCTTTTTTTAGAGGAAGAGAGGACAGTGTTGAAATCATCACCAACCAACCAAGGTTGGTTAACAGTTAAAGCAAAACTTCTTAAATTGTCCCAAAGGATGTTCCTACTAGCTCTATTACAAGAAGCATAACCAAAAGAGCCTAAAGCAGAAAATTCACCATAAGAGATATGGACATTAACAACTTGTTGGAGATCATCTAAAATGGATACATTATGTAAATTGTTCCTAAAGCACCAAATTTTATTACTGGTATTAGAGAAAATTATTAAAGCCAAGCATTCTAGCAACATGATTGATCTTAGAAGCATTTATGAGAGGTTCAATGACCATAAGTAAGGATATATTGTTAATACGGCAAAGTTTTTTAACATGATTACGGATAGTGAGGGTTTCAATCCCTCTAACTTTCCAAATAATAGAATTAAACATAAAGGAAATATTAAATCAGCTAAAGGAAAACAAGTAAGTAAAATCATTAGAAAGAGAGCAACCACTCCATTGCCAAAAGGCCATTATTTATGAGATGATGAACCAGTTCTAGTAGATCTGGTTGAGTTATGTGGAAACATTTCTGCTTTAAAAGATTTCTTTTAGAACAATTTGGAAAGCTCTATTTTTATCCAATGTATCACCATCAGAAAGAGACTGATTAGAGGTGTTAAGAATAGGATCAGAATTAGCCAAAACATTTCTAATCAAAACTTCCCCTTCTTCAATCTCAGGATTAAGCTGAAAGTTGGGATTAGAATGAATGTCAATCATGGGATTAGGAGAAGGAGAGGTAGTAATACCATTAATAGCACAAATACCAGAATCAGATGTAGAGTTATATTCTTGATTTTTAGCCATCTTCAAATTTTCATGCAAATTACCATTAAAATTCACATGCTCATTTTCATGCTCAGCATTAACAAGAGGCAAAGAGACCTGAATAGAATCATTAGGGAGAGAAAATGCATTTTTTTTAACCTCTTGAACATTTGAGTTATCATGAGAAGGCAAGTTATCATGAAGAGAAGGATTGATTGACAAACCATAATATTCAACATTAGTAATATCTTTGACCTCATTAGATTAAGTATTGGGTGTATCATCATTAAGCACATCAGTAAATTACAATGAAGGAGAAATTGCATTTCCATTTGGATTAACTTTAACCACATAAATAGGTTTATTAACTTTATCATTTGGATTAGTAGAATTAAGATCATTCGAGTTTTTCTTTTTAAGTTGTGGGTGAAGCACAAAGCACTCAGAGCTATCATGCCCATGAATTTTATAGTGTGAACAAAAAATTGGAAAGTTTTCAAATATAACTTTTTGAAAATAATCAAACATTTCTGAACCAATCCAAACATCCTAACCTTAGGATGTTTTTTTAGAAATATCAAGTTCAACCAATATATGAGCAACAGATGGACGGGATCTCATAGCAGTGACCTGATCAATTTGAAGATGCTAACTAAAAAGAGCCCCAACAGCAAATAGAACCTAGTGAGTAACATAGTGAATCCTTATATTCAAAAAAGGCCAACCAAACAGGAGCAATCAGTGATTCCTCTTTTATATCAAAAAGAGGAGACCACTTTAAAAGAGGCATTTGACAATTATAAATAAATTAAGAATGATGAGAGAAAACCCTTGATTAGTCTAAATCATTTGTAAGCTGAATCAAAACATGTCTAGGATCAATTAAACCAATAGAGAAAGCACCAGAGAGTTTAAGGTTGTGAAAAAAAGAATGAATATTATCCAAATTTGGATGCCACAATACAAATTTGCCAACCAAAGTAAATTCATACGGCTTAGCCAGCTTCTCAACATCAAGATCTGAGCACATGATCACAAGGATGCCACAAAATGAAGTCGATATTTAATTCACCAAATCAGTAGAGGAAAGGCTCTTACTAGAGAGAGTATCCTTAAAGGATTTAACGACAGGCATAACAGTAAGTTCTTTCAAATCCAAAGATCCTAATAACTATGCTGCCCTAGCCGCCGCCTCCATGAAGAAAATGATCAGCTGCGTGGCCAACAGTCAGCCCCCATCAAGAAAGACTACAGGAGCATCACGTGCACGACCAGAGTAGAGACAAGCAACAAAAATTGAATGATAATGGTGAAAGATCTCCAAAATTGCAAGGAGAGGAATCTCCAAAAAAGGGGAAATCACAATCGCCAGAGAGCGTTGCAAGGAGGAGAGGAGTGGGGGTTAATGGTTAGTTAAGGGCTGGGTTTGGGTCTGAGTTAAGGGTTAGTGGGTTGGGTTGGGTTAGGCAGAGCTGGGTTAGGTTAGGTGGGCTAGGGGTTTAGGTTAGAGTAGGTTAGGTAAGGTTGGTTTAGGGAGTAGGTTTAGGGTTTAGGATTTGTGGGTTGTGGTGGTTTAGGGTTTAGGTTATTTTAGGTTTATTATTTAGTTTAGTATTTAGGATTTAGGGTTTTGATTTAGAGTTTTTTTAAAAAATTAAGTAAACCAAGTAGTGGTTTAAGGTTTTTTTAATAGACAACATATTCAGATTCAATAGTTCTTTTTGATTTCATCAACCAAGTAGCACCCCAAATTTTCTAAGACACAAGAAATGACATAAAAAAATGAGCACCAATAGAGTAAATGAAAAACCTTAGATAGGTAGAATCGTCTCTACTATAAAGACATCCATAATATCACGCCGTTTCTTCAATTTTTGTAGTTCCCATCAGAACCACCCCCCACCACTCAAGTAGTACGATCCGCCATCATATCCCCGATCTCTCCCTCCACCACCATAATGGATGTAACCTTCATCGCTCCTCCTGCCTCCATAACCACCACTACTCTGACCACCACCTCCAAATCCACCAACACCTCCACATCCCCCACCACCACTACGATAACCGCCACCTCCACCTTCGCCCACAACCATATTTAAAGTTGATGGATGTTCTTCCAAGGTTTTACCCATTCTGTGGTTTAG